>AP027103.1:45354845-45954845 GCA_028142955.1 Pinctada fucata
GAGCGCTTCTAATACTGAAATCTGACTCAGTAGAATGCTTAGCAGTACTTATTGAAATCCGATATTCCTTGTAGCCTATATTTATAAAAAAAAAACATAATCTTTGAAGAGAAACGAATTTACGAAGCATCATGTCAGTCTATGGTTCAAAGACTAAAATTGGAATCATTTACTTTAGTTTCTTGGTAACGTCATTGGCCAAAATACTAGTTTTAGCAGAAGCATCTGACGAAAGTGAAAGTAGAACTAGAAGTTTCTTCGATTTCGTCGCTGTAGATATCGATGATAAAATACTCAGTTTGAGACAATACGAGGGAAAGGTATTTGTATGTTTTATATGTTTCAAGTAGTGATATCACATGTGCATGAATGGGGTCTATCTTCAGTGTTTATGAAAAGAGTGGGGAGGGGAGGGGTGCTTTGCAGTGCACATGTAATGCATTTGATCAAATATTAATTTTGGCTTATCTTTGTGAAATGGAATACATGCTAACAAATAATATGAAGTAATTTTCATAACAAATCAACCCAGAATGACTAAGTTACATGTGTATGCAGTCTTCATGAAAACTTTTTTTTACCACTAGCCAGCCGGGCTAGTTGCGTGCCAAAATCTACTAGCCACCCAAAATTTTCACTAGCCATTAAAGAAAAATCAAAACGCTAAATAAAGACCCATCTTTTCCTCGGCTAGGTCTGTTGAATAGGCAAAAATTCTTACATATATATAGAGTATACATAAAAATCGAACGAAGTTAGCCGCTTGGCCAATAGTTATAAAATTTTCGTAAGAATTTCCTCATTTCAGTGTTCAGTCCAGATTTTTGAAATTGTTAGATATTTAATTGAACATGTTATACTCGCATATTAGTCGGTACCGTAAAATAACCCGTCACGACGCGCAGAAAACAATGCACTGTGGTTACGGAAATATTTATCTTGTATCTAAGGACAATATTTTAATGAACAGATTTTACAGGAAAACATTATAATATTTCATTTTAAACATGTTAAATAAAATAAACATTTCATACTTAACCAGCGATAAATGTTGAGACGTAACGTGTACTTTTTACGGAAAGAAGGCGGCGATTTTACCCCAAGTAAAAGACCAGAAATCACCAGCCGTCGGACCCTAATGAGAACACTGCATTTCATTAAAAGTCACCAGCCAGTCGGGCTAGTTCAGCGTCAAATTTTGGTAGCCCGAGGAAATAATTGGTAGCCAGGGCGGTCGGGCTAGTGAGTTTTCACGAAGACTGTGTATGTGAAATGAATATGTCTTGAAAATGGCATTGCGGACAAAGAAAGATAACTCCCATATTTATGTTGCGTGTGTGCAGTGCAAGGACAACATATAGGATTAACTTTCTTCAGTTCCCTACAGGTGCTGTCTGTCAGTTTGTCTATCAGTCTTCATTGTTTTTCCCCTTGTTTTGAGGCCGAATAATTCCCAGTGCCAAATTTCCTCTATATTTCTTAAAAAATTGTTCTGATTCCAAAGAGAAATTATGAAAAAATCACATGTGAAATAAGACTCAAAACCTAGAAGTCGTCACAAAATGTCCTAATTCTAAGTGCATTCTAAAGTTTTTCTTTTCATTTATCCCTTGTTCAGTTCAAGCAAACCAATGTACAAATGTATAATTTAGCAGTTTTAATAAATGATACTTAATTCAGGATTAGACTTGGGTGAGAATTAAATGTGTAAAAATTTTCCCAATATACCTTCATCATATTACCGCTAGACTTGCATTTTAGACACTCCAAGACCCGACATCACTGCTTTTGACTTTATTTCTAACTGTGACGTCACAAATCTGCTACGACTTCACAGTTAAAAGTTACGTCAAATCTTGTGTTGTCGGGTCTGAGGATTTGAAAAATGTGAGTCAACTGCGGTTATATGAAAATTGTCTATTTCAGCAAATTGTTGCAAATTTTTCCAAATGGGACAGGCACAGGCACCTTCCCCAAAATCAAAAAAGAACCAAGCAGATAACATGTCCTTTTTCTTTTCGTATTCCCTCCATATTATCTCTCATTTTGAATATATATGTATAATGTATCTTTGGAAACTGAAAGCAATACTTCACAAATATTACTGTGTGGGTTTTGTGTATGTATACAACATATCATTTTTGCTACTTGAGAAGAACATGAGGTAGTAGCAAGGGAAATCTTTATGTACAAAGCTTCTAAAATATAAATAAACTACATGTTTCTGCACATAGAATGAAAAAAAAGTATGTTTGATACTTGATAGTCAGTCAGGTTACACTACATAGTATCTGCAGTGTCGCATTTGGAATTTGGCTAGGGATGATTTTTTAAATAGGGGACAGATGGGGTCCAGCTTCATTATGTGAGCTTTATAATTGAAATAACTATGATTTTTGATATTTGGAAGAAATAATAAGTTTGTTGTCTTGATAAAAGCCCATTATTTCCATTGTATACCTCATATGTATAGTATGACCGGATGTGAAAGTAAGAGGTCATGTGACTGGCCATTGGCAAAGAAATGAGTGCTGTATTTAGGTAAGAAAACTTTGACGTCATATTTCTTGAATTGCATCAGGTGAAAATTCAAATAAATTGCACATATTATAGAATAAGAAATACACAATAAATAGACATACAGTTTATTAAGAAAATCATTTGAGAAGGATGTCAAATTTGAGTCTCTTTGAGGGGTCATGCCCTATTTCCATGCCATCTTCTAATGTACTGTTATAACTTTGAGCAGCATGTCTGACTGACAGGATTTGTTCAGATGAAATCAAGGATTATAGAAGTAATCAGTAATAAGAGTACTTTTTATTGATATGTAGCTTTATAATGTATGAGCAATATAAAATTATTAATATGACGTCAACTATTGCATGCCTTCCATTGAAAACGCTCAATTTTCAATGGACAATACTGTGTAGTGCAACCTCACGATCTACATATTCTTACGAACATAATGTAACAAGACTAAATTTAGCCTATTTGATTATCTTTATCTGCCTTTATCATCGATAAATTCTCATACATGTACATGTATTTTTAGGTTTTGTTGGTTGTGAACGTGGCATCTGAATGTGGATATACAAACGGACATTACAGATCGCTTGTCAACCTGCAGAACCAGTTAGAACCTGATTTTACTGTTCTAGCCTTTCCCTGCAATCAGTTTGGGAATCAGGAACCTGGGGTAAGATTTTATGTGGGTCACTAGGTCAAATGTCAAGGTAACTTCCATATATTCTTTGTAGGTACTGATATTGGAAATTTTCGCGTGTAGGTCATTTTCGCATATTTCACGAATCAATTGATTTCGCAAAAATTCCCCCCCCCCCCCTTCCCCCCCCCCTTCCCCCCACCCCCATGTGAAAATAACCCCACTGCATTCTTACAAAGGCAGAGACGTTTATATTGCAAATATTTCCTCCAAGCGAAACCTTTGGTTACTATAATCGCAAAATTTTCCCCCAGCAAAAAATTACCACGTTTACACTGTATACTAGCACTTTCTCAGGGTGTATTTCGAATTGCAATTTTGTAGATATAGAACCCTAAGTCTGTCCAGATAAAAAACTTCATATTTGCAAGAGTACGAATTTTATGTCAAGACATTTTCAGATGTAACCATACTTCCATTCATATGTTGATGGTCAATATACATGTATCATGTGTATTTAACTTTGACATTTAATCTGTTCAGCCTCCACAAAGTCTAAATTAAGCTACTTTTGTATGATCTATCAGATAGTGCATGTTTCTTCTAACCTTAAATAAATGTCGAACTTTTTACTTGAAAGTACTGCTTGTTTAACTAATTTGTTCTTATGCATGTAATAATACATAATTGAAATGTACACTTTCCCTGATATGAATACATGACATCTGTCTATCCTTTCACTGCTTGAACCATAAATTTAATTTGTTCTTTCAGACTCATAAGGAAATCAAAGACTTTGCAGAAAAGACATATGGAGTAAATTTCCCAATGTTTTCCAAAATAAATGTCATAAATGACAATGTGCCTGACTTTTGGACATTTTTAAATGGTAAGTCATCAGGTATATTGATATCCTCAAATAATGAAAAAGATAAAAATCAGTAAATAATGAATTTGTAGTAGAGTTGTAACGATTATCGCCGACATCATCGCTAATACCCTTCGATTTCGATTAATTGATTATGTTTTTAAGAATCGATTATAATCGGAAATATTCAACTGGAAAAGAATGACATAGTTTTCGGTCGAATTCCCTTATGACAAGTATGAATAAAACGAAAGTAGATCAACGATCGTTTTCTACGAGTTAAACTAGCGTAAATAATTTGAAAAGGATACACTTTCTAAGGCATACCATGGATGGAATTAGGATTCTCATTGAATTTAATAGTACCGGTAATGACAAGTAATAAACAAGACGCACCGGCCACTAGGCAAGGTGCCCTATTTACAGGTAGATGATATTGCATTTATGATACATCATCGCCAATTTAAAATTCATTAATTTTTGTCACCTTATTTTGAAGAGATAATTTTAGATAAAACTTAAGACCACGTGTTAGACTTAATTTTCACCCGTTAATGGGACAAAACATATCTTTGTAAAATCATGATGCTAACTTTTAAAAGGCAATGTAATCCATAGTCATGTTGTTAGTAAACCCATATATATACGAGTCACTTTCAATCTATTTGATGTAAATAGCAATTGCTCATTTTCCTCAGAATACAACTGATATTTTTAATGTTGCATGTTTAATGATTTTTCAAATTCATTTTACATTCAGTGATTTTTTTACCTTTTTTAAAAGCCACCTGTATCTTTTCATTTGGGAAGATATGCGACATTTTGGAATAAATTGGGAAAATCTAGAAACAAAATTTCTTTTAAGAAATGTCCAAATTATTCAGGAAAGCGAAAGAGTTCGCAAAATTTACAGAGTTACCTTGGGCCTTGAAATAAGTTTAACTGTTGAGAAGTAAACTGGTAAAGCCATTTGTACGATGCTTCATACTTTTGGGGTACGAATTTACGATTGTCAGGAATTGGGACAAGACTGCCATCAGAATCAAAGTCGGACGTGTAACTGTTCACATTTGAGATGTCGACCCTTCACTTCTTTATCGGAAACAGAGGCCTGTTCGGGTAGAGAACTGATGCTGTCGGTGACTTCATTTTCATCGGCTATCACGGGAGTGTTACCAGTATTATCGCAATCCTTTTTAATAAATGAATCGATTTTTGTAGAACTCTTGTATCTTTTTTATTTAGTTTTTTTGACATAGTACTTAAGAGTTATGAGACATCCCGTCCCTGTAGCATCCATCAACAAGTAATCAATGTGAAGGAAATGGTTGATTTTACTGCATCAGAGCCACCAAACGCTTAAGAGATTTCTATTACTTTTGTGCACGTTTCGTGTCAAATTCAATTCAATCTTGAAAATAATTTTGATCTCTATGTATTGGGAAAATATGGGCCAATTTTGGGGAAAATAACGCTAATTTTTACGAGGGGAAGCCATCAATATTCGGCGGTAAATCGGGCCAAAAAAAATCACTGACATTATACTAAATATTTATTAAGATGAATTTAAGTTTTTTGTTTTTGTTTTTTTAACTTTTTTCTTTACCTTCAGATGAAGCTAAAGCTGTACCTAACTGGAATTTTTGGAAGTATCTGGTTGACAAGAAAGGAAAGGTGGTGCACGCCTGGGGGCCATGGGTGTCTGTAGAGAGTATAACACCATACATAACAGATCTCATAAAGTATGGCAAGGTCAGAGGATTGACTGATGAACTCTGAACTATAACTTTTAAAGGTGTAAATGCATAGTCTAATGGGTGCACATCCCTGTACGCCCCTGGTGTTACAATGTAAAGATGGGTTTTGCAATATGGTTGTATGAATTTAATAGTCCCCTACCGGCAACGCCGAAGGGACTCTTAGTTTCCTCTCGGTCTGTCCGTTTGTCTGTCTGTCCGTCAGTCCGTCTGTCCAGTTTTCCAGACTTTTTTTTTGCAACGCATACAGATATTCAGGTGAAATTTGATACACAGCTTGGTCTTGGATAGTTCCAGAGCAAGTTCGACTTTCGTCATGCTTGACCTATTTTTTGAGTCAATAAAGGAGATAAAACCTCAGAACTGTGCTGCACAGACAGTAAGTTTTATTAAAATTCAAGTTTAATTGAAGAGTTCTTTATAGGCAGAGTTGCAGGACATAAATATATGCCGCCGGTAGGGGACTTATATCGCTCAGCGATCATACCATTTTTGTTTTGTAAATGATGCCATTGAAGTTTTTGTTTTGCATTTATTTAAACTTCACTTATGTCAGTTGTTAAGTAGATAAATTCATGCTATTTCCAAGATACATGTATGTATGGTTCTGTTTATGTCTACCATTCATCTTTCTTCCTATGTTTTTGAATAATTTTTTTATCCTTTAGAATTTCCATACTGTTTCATATGTTGTAAAAGACTTTTTCTTGATTAACATAGCATTTTGTAGGTTTCTTACACAATGAGTTTTATATTTCCGAAACATTTTGACTGCAGCATCTTTTAACAACTAGAGATGAAAATGAATTAAATGGCAGCACCTTCAGTGAAAGTGACCTTGCTTGGTCTTTATGCATAATTTCTTTAACAGGTTGATTCACATCATTTCGTTGTAATACTTAAAGTAATTGTGTATTTGTCTTTTCATAGATATATATATATTATCTTTATTAAGGTTGTATTTGGTAAATTGAAATTGACAAATTTGTTCTGATGCCATACAAAAACTATTGAGCCTAGCATAAAAATTCAGGAATTAGTGATGGGAAAATATTACATTTTTCAATGACTTTCATAACATCATAATGCTTATTGAGTCTTTGCGGAATACAGAGTTATTTCCCATTTGAACCGGTATCTGACGTAAAACCATTGTGATGTCATGAAAATGGTATGGTAACGTCAATTTTATACCGTCATTTCCCAGACTTTTAGGACTGTTTCTACAGAATTGGATGACGTCTTAATCAGTCTACGTCAGATACCGTCTCAAACGGGAAGTAACTCTGGTTTTCGAAAATACAGAATATAACAAAGTACTCTTCAAGGGGAAATAAATCTGTAAAACAAAAAGATGAAAATTTCCATCTCATTTTCTGTATCAGACATAGTGTACCTCATATTTTTACCAGGTCTTGAATGGAAAAGTTCACGTACATCTAGTTTTGTAGTTTTCTGTGAGGAAAATGTTGGTTAAGAAACAGAGGTCCAATTATTATTGCTCAACTAGGTTTTAGAAGTGTATTATCACATTATTTGAATGGAATATTGAGTCTTTGCGGAATACAGAGTTCTTTCCCCTTACAGACGGTATTGGACGTAAAACCATTGTGACGTCATGAAAAGGTATGGTAACGTGGATTTTACACCGTCATTTCTCAGACTTTTATATATGTTTCCATAGAATTAATGACGTCACAATCAGTCTGCGTCAGATACCGTCTCAAATGGGAAGTAACTCTGGTTTTCGAAAATAGCGAATAAGAGAGGTGCCTAGGGAAATATCATTGTTTTATGCTATGAGAGTGATAGATATGTTAAATATATCATGCAATGTTAAAAGTGTTTTACATTTTCCCAAATTTAAGTGACATTTGATAGTTTTTATTTACAATCATGTACATGTACTGTAGATGAATTTGTTACTGTCCGCGCGGCTCATTTCGGCAACTGGATAAACGCAATTTTGATAACTTTGTAATGCAAAAATTAAAATAAATTCTATATCATTGAATAGATCTTGCTTAGTCATAAATTTTGGTATATTCTACATGGTCGAGGGTTTATGTAATCAAATTATACAGACAAAATAAATTTTAGATGGGGCGTTTTCAATGTTAAATTTCAGTGTGTCATCGCCAAGTTTAATATTGAGTCTATGGAGAGCGTTACGACGTCACGGGAAAAATAGTATGGGAAATGGCCCACCTAAAACTTGTTTTGTCTACAAAGTTTGATTGCGTGCACTGACTATCATATGACTTTTACCAAAATTTACGACTAATCAAGATCTATTGATTGATATCAATTTCATTTGAAGTATTGCATGATAACATAATCAAAATCGCATTTATCCAGTTTCTGAATTGACCTGTGCAGACAGTAGTATGAAATACATTACATTGCAGGTCATATTGAAAAAGATATTTGGATATCTACTTAAAACCGCAAACATATTTACATGTATATATTTATGAATTGTGCAATATTGGCCTAAAAGATCCCTCTTGTTCTACATTTTAAAATTCTCTGAAAGATGTTACAAATGTTGCCATCACTAATGCAAGAAATCTCATTATAATGATACATGTAGAATATAGTAATGTTTGGGCAAATATTTCAAATCTTACATCATACATTAACAAATTGTATCAATATATGAATCATATATGTATCTTACATTATTTTTCAGTTTTGAAATGTTGTTGGTACATGTATCTTGTTATGGTTGCTATGATTTACACTTGTTAAACAATTTTACATTTTTGAAGCAGTGAAATACTCTAGTCTCAGTTGAAACATACTCGTTCAGATTTTGTTTTGCACAAGTATTTACTTTATATTTTAGATGTTTTGACTTTGTACTTTTAAGACAAGAATATTATTATATCATTCATGTCCCGTGGGTGTAAGAAATGAAGGATTATAGCCTTTTATGAAATTACAAGTAAAATTGAAACAATGTTTATTTGTATACTGGAAATGAATATAAATTATGTTTGAAATGATTATAAGCTGCATCTGTGTGTCAAAATTTTTATGCCCCCCCGGATTCGGGGGCATATAGTTTTTGGCCTATCCGTCTGTTTGTCCGAAAAACTGTAACATGACTAGGCATAACTTTTTAGTAATAAACATCAAAGAAATACCTAACCGCCACCCAGCCTCAAAATCGAGAAGGCAAAGCAAAATCGTGAGAATTCCCATGGAAACGGTTGCGAACGCCGGAATGAAGGTGATAGATCTTTCGTATTTCATATGTGTATTCCTTGTGACAAGACCTTTCCATTGATACCAAAATTTTTGACCTTGTGACCTTGACCTTTGACCTACTGAACAGAAAATGATGTAACAGTTATACTAACAAAGATGCCACCGGGGGCATTCTTGTTTCACAAACACAGGCTTTATTTCATACTTTGCTGCATGGGGCGCATATGTGAGTCTGTCAAAGCTTGTAGACACTCTAGATGTTATATTTCCCTTGGACTTTCATCAAACGTGGCATGTGAAACACCTTTGGTGACAGGAAGACATCTATTACTTTTCAAGGTCAAGGATTAAAGGTCATGGTCACAACGTGCAGTATCAGAAAAATCTTGTTCTTTTGGTACTCTGGAGGGCAAAGTTTCTTTGGATTGTCATCAAACTTTGCATGCAAGTTAGATTGACCATAATGAGTAGACAATACCTATTTCAAGGTTAAAGGTCAAGGTCATAAATTGCAATAATTAAAAAAAATCAGGTCACAGTTTACCATTTGTTTTTCATCACAATTTGTTAGAGAAGAACATGTTGACATTCAAGGCCAAGGCAAAGGTCATAGTAAGGTTGAATAGGAAATGATTTTGCTAAATCACGGGTTTTGTAAGATTGGATATTTTGTCTGTTGTCCAGTGTTTGTTTGGATATTTTGTCTGTTGTCCAGTGTTTGTTTGGATATTTTGTCTGCTGTCCAGTGTTTGTTGGGATATTTTGTCTGTTGTCCAGTGTTTGTTGGGATATTTTGTCTGTTGTCCAGTGTTTGTTTGGATATTTTGTCTGCCCTGCAGTGTTTTTTGGGATATTTTGTCTGTTGTCCAGTGTTTGTTTGGATATTTTGTCTGTTGTTTGTTTGGATATTTTGTCTGTTGTTTGTTTGGATATTTTGTCTGTTGTCCAGTGTTTGTTTGGATATTTTGTCTGTTGTCCAGTGTTTGTTTGGATATATTGTCTGTTGTCCAGTGTTTGTTTGGATATATTGTCTGTTGTCCAGTGTTTGTCGTGGTCTTGCAGGCGTGTTCCACTGTGATCTTATAATGGAGGGTGGTCATATTGGAAATCTTATCCCAATTATTGTGTTGCCTGCGAAGCATAGCGACACTTAGGGATCACTTTGTCCGTTGTCCGTCTGTTTGTCACACTTGGATGTCACACCCTATAAAAGTGATTCCTTAGTGTCGCTATGTTTCGCAGGCGACACATGCATGCCTTGGAATTATTTTCTTGTGTATGCATACATATTGGAGGGTTGAATACTTGTATACTGCTCGGATGGTTTGTGTCATTTCACGTAAATCCTAGTGGTGGCTGCAGGTCCATGGTGTTTGTAAAATGGAATCGAAAGCGTCACGAATTTATCAGACTATATTATCACTGTACTATCATTCTATTGAAAACAGCTAGCGTTGATTCTTCTGAAAAACGTACCACACAGAACAAACCCTGTACTTCGATTTCCATGTTACATACAAATACTACAGGTACCTGTGACCAACACACATTTTACAATTGTTCAAATAGCAAAGTGTTGTAGGCTGCGTTTGCGGCTGTATCAATATTACAGCAATCTTTGTTGTGTAAGATGGGCAGTGTCCATGCATCTTTTATGGGATAATGTATCTGCAGATATCTGAAGTTTCTCACATCAAGATAGTTTTGCGCTCTAGTCGCATTCTAGTACAAATGTATGTTTAATGCACGTGCATATTTTATTTTCAGTCGGCAAATAGGGTCGTGTACGACCATCATTTTTTTTTGCCCAGCAATACTCTTGTTTTCTCAACGCTTCATCCCACCGCTTTGATAGATTTCAATGAAACTTTGTACAGTGCAACGCACTTAGAAATTGGCGGGAAGTATAGTAACGTATAATTGACCATCTTGTCTATGTGAAGACAATTTACGTCGTTGCTCTGTATTAGGATTAGTACATGTATCACCTTGTCTTTGTGTACTTTTGTACTAGCCTTTAGATGGAATTGAATGAAACTTGGTGCAATTAAGGCATTAGAGAAGGTATGACCTCAAACTGAACTTTTGATCTGTTCATGAAAGCATCACATTGTCGTTTCAACACTTCCTGTGGTCTTGATTGGAGGAATTTCAAAAATAGATCTGCCCGTATTTTTCTGAAGAGGGTATTTGTGGCTCTTAAAGATACCTTTTTTTTATCACACTTGTTTTATTTTCATCTTTTGCCAGAGTTGCTGTTCTTTCGTTATCAAATTGGTATACGGATTTTGAGACATTTTTATCCTTAAAATTTTCCGTTTTATATAAGTGGATACTAGTAGTTTGAACTGTTTATGTATATGTATTCATTGACAGTGACACTGCATTAATGAGATACTTAATATCATGTCAAGTTTTAAGCAACCTGGTCCAGACTAATTTCGTTTATCTTACGATGGCATAAATTAGGTCGATGAAATCACAAGTACTATAAACTCAACTGATCCGCTTCCAATATAATTTTTTCTTGAAAAAGATGGGACTTACATCCTTACATATGATCAAAAGATAGGACTTGCATCCTTACATATGATCAAAAGATAGGACTTGCATCCTTACATATGATAAAAAGATAGGACTTACATCCTTACATATGAATTTTTTTATTTTTTTTTTTGGGGGGGGGGGAGCCTTACTCTTGATCCGTTTGTGGAAGGATGGTCACACTTTAATGAGATAAGCGGCAATTCCAGACTTCATTAGAATTTGTTATCCTGATCTTGTATTTGACATGGCTCACAAAAACGTTTGAAATAGAATTTTCTATTGACCGAGATACTAGTAATCGATCGGTGCTTCAAAAACAAATATCTTTTTTCCTTAATTTTTTCCCACTTTTTTTTCTGATTACGGAATGATGGGTGAAATGTGATGGACTGCGACAGGAGAAATTGGATTCTATCTTTAGATTAAAACCAACTTCCTTTGTCTGTCTCATCACTTCAGTGTTTGTGCATGCAAAAATTCCAAGTCAATGTAAAGAGAGAAAAAAGGAAATAGATAACACGCCGATGGAGAGGGTTTGACACTCGTGCTATGAAATGCTTTCAAACTCGGTGTCTGTCTCGGGAAAAAAGTGCTTTAATGAACGCCATTAAATCATAGAATGCGTTACTGGGTTTCAAACGGACAGGCTTTAAAACAAAACACAACAGCTTTAATATATTCATTGATAAATTTATTGCGAATCACGAAACATTTTTCCTGGCTGTGCAAAATTCCATTTTCTTCAAAGCATGCCTTTGCATAATAATATCAAAATCATTACCCTCTCTCGAGTTTTTTAATGATTTCTCATGACTTGCGAGGCATACTTGAAAGAAATCATCAAGAATTTGCTTTAAAATTGACATTAGTGGATTGATTTTCAATTTACTGAACACTATAAATGTAACAAAATAGTTTCATATGATAACATTACTACGTTACAACGAAATGAAGTATTTACAATCGAGCAAAGAGCAGATCTTTAAAAAGAAGCACAAAGCAAATAAAACTGATAATATGGAGAAGGAACACTTTATATTTCGGAAGTTCCGGAAGCCTTTTGGGTTTTATCCGGCGCCGTCATTCTTAGTGGTCCAGCTCAATAACACGTTTTTATTTGCAATGAGCACACAATGTCTATAGCGATATAGTAGCATTCATATTACATAATGTATCTCTTATTTCAAAATATTTGTTAAAATCGTCTGAAAGCGCAACCTAATGACCGAATTGCCGTCTTAAAAGTCAATTTACTGATGTTGTCACGATCATACGCTAGCGTTCTGCTGTCAGAGTCAAGTATTCTCGTTCCTGTCAGATGTAAGACAATGTCACCCAGCTGTCGGTCACTGTCACCTTGGATGTCAAGGTCAGCTCCGTCCGTTCGTCTCTTGTCAGACTACTCCAGCCTTGTTCTCTGTTTCTCATCGTCAGTCGTTGCTGATCTCCTGACAATGTCATACGCCGGCATCCTGCCCGGGTTCCTCTTGTCAAGAACAAATGTTTGTGATATTTTGCGTCTGGCACTGTCAGGAGAGATCGCTGTCAACAGACCCGGATGACTGTCACTGTCAAGTCATACCTAATCAGGATCACCCGTCAAGTTGTCCGGAGACGTCCCGCTGTCAGGGTCAAGCTCTAGCCAATAGCTGGCTACTTGGTCACTGTCACCTGCCTGTCATTTGGTTTGGTCTGGAACAGCTGACCACCGCGGTCGGTGTCTCGCCAAGAGGTCACATGCAGTGAAGTCCGTTCGAGGATGTCTCACAGTCTCAAAGACAATCGCCTTGGCTATGGCTGCATTGTCAAGTCTGAGATGTCAGTTCCCCAGGGTTGTTTTGTCACTGTCAGGGGGTATTATCTTGACCTGTCTGATAGCACTGTCAGCTAGTGGAGTCTTCTTGTCAAAGACATGACATACCTGGTCACTGTCATTCCGTCCCCTGATTGTTACTGTGTCAGGAACAAGGTCCTTGACTCCCAGGTCATTGTCAAGACCTTGACCCATCGACATCTTGTCAGTAACACCCGGATGTAGTTTCCAGAGGTCACTGGCAGGAGGTCAATCCATTCTGTTCTGAACAAGGTCACCTAGATAGTAACTCGCAGTTTGGTCTTTCAGCCATGGAGCTGGTCGTAGCATGTCGCTGTCTGAACGCGTGTCAGTCGTATCATAATCATTGTCTAGCTACGATGGTATTAAACTCCTCTCACGAACAGAAGTTTACGCTATCTGGACCGTGGGTTCGGCGACACGATCATAACGTCGTGAGAGTAGTGCGGGAAGGAGTAGGACATAATCATGATTTTCTTGAACCATAATCTAGTCCATATCTTTGCATATATCTTCAAAGTTTATGAATTAATAGGTGCCGATGATGTTGATTGTGATTTCGGCACGTCGACGCGAAGCATTTGGGTGTTCTATTGATATGCCTTACGCTGTTACGCCTCCTCCCCATTGAAATAACTGACGATCCTCGGTGGTTTCGCTGATTCGCCATAGCGATCGCGTTATTGACGGAGCGACGGTTGCGGCGAGACCGTCGTCGATGTAAGTGACACCTACAGTAGTTCCTGTTGTACGTGGATTTTATCGCCCACTGTAGTAGTTTGTCACCGAGCAAGCTCATTGGAGATAATACTGGAAATACCAATCGTCCGCACCTACAACATTTGTAAATCAAAACAGTCTGATTGATTATTTTAGCGAAGTTCTGCAGAGAAAAAGAAATGCTGTTTAAAATGTACTTGAATTGAAAAGTTCGCCTATTTTATGAAAAAACTATGGATACATACATGTATGAAAAAAAAAGGAATTTGGAAGAATTGGATTTCAAAGATATTCTCACAATGATGCAATGTACGTAAATCATAAATGTGCAGATAGACCTTTGGTATAAATCTTGATCTTCTTTGATCAATCAAATTTAAGCAATCTGTACCATTCTGGTCTTGAGTCGATCGCTTATCTTTACCACTTATACATTATGTATATAAATAATCATGTTTTTATAACTGCCCATTTAAAAACCATTGTTCATATCCATTCACTGTTCCATAAACCGAAAGAGGTAAATTAAATGCAGATTTTTTCCATGGGGAGGGGGAGGGTCCAGCTTCATTTTAAAAAGGAATAACTTGATTTTCTTTTCGCAGGATCGAGGATTGCCACGGTAAAAGGACGTGTAGCACACGGTTAAGAAGTTTCCCGTACTTTTTTCCATCAAATACATTTCTTATCGTCGAATTTCCTATCAACGAGCTTCAATTTTCTGTAATAGCTGATTTTCCAGTAGATTCCTTAGGAGGACAGACATCACAAAATTTGGCGACATTTTCATTGTGACGTCAAAATAGAAAACATGACAACGCATTAAGTCAGTGCGATCAAATATGACGTCACAAATTTTGCCAAATGAAATTATGTCTATGCATATAAAATCAAGGTTTTAAAAAAAATGGTCATGAATATTTTCTAAAACATGGACTATTTATCCGCGAACCCCGCACTACTTCGTGCTTCATAGCTTTTCGATCAACATCAGTGGTGACGTCAACAGATAATCTTTTATCCAATCAAAATATTGCAATAAAAAAAAAAAAGAAAAAAAAAAAAAAAAAAAAAAGAAAAAAAAAAAAAAAAAAAAAAAAAAAAAAAGAAAAGAAAAATGAATTGCGCATGAATTCCAAATATTATAACCAAGAGAGAGAGTGAAAAAAGTATGATGGCAATACATACCTGTCGTAAACAAAGATGTCATCTTTTTTGCCTTTCAATTTTTTCCAGATTCCTCTGTCTTTGTTATCTTGATACACAGGGAAGGACACATGTTTGGATATTTTTCGTATGTGTCGTTCTGCCCCTTCTTTATTGACAATGATAAATTTGATGTCATTCTTGCCTTCTTTTGCGTATTCATTCCTTAGTTCTTCCAAGCTGAATGAAACGATAATAGAAAATGAAATTCTAATTTTTTTTATTTCAATTGAATGAATTTTTATGTTAATTATCAAAAGAGGAAAACTGTTTTAAAGCAATTTGGTTAGCAATATCATCGGACTGAATGCAGTGTATTGACCATAATAGAGTAAAAAGGGAATTACATTAGAATTTAAACGTTCAAATATGTCCAAATAAACCTTACCCTTTTGCTTGTTTTTGGCACATGGGTCAACTGCCTAGCAGAAGGGCCACCACTGTCACATTCCCTCGCACGCTAAACATCGGTGCAGAATTGTCGTCTGCCCGCCACGTGGGCGGAAGTTCACATTTCTGACCGGAAGCGGCGATGAAGACAGCGGCGGCAAGCCACACGACCAGTAGATGGCCGGGGCCCCGCATTGCTGAATTTTCTGTAAGTGAATTAAGTATATGTTGAATCATTGTATGAAAGATTTAGTCTTTTCAAGAATCAAGAGAACGTGCAGGCCAAATGTCTCATGACACCCCTGAACCTCTCCTCATGAGAAAAGATAAAATGGGATATGCATAAACATTTTTTTTTTATCTTTTACAATTTTTTTCTCGATACAAGGACTGTATTTGAGATAAAACCAACAACCAGGAATTGTTTTTTTGACACCATTGTCACTACAAAATGTGGCCATGATACCAAAAAAAAATAAAAATCTGTCTCCCCCCCCCCCCAAAAAAAAAATCAAAACAAAATAAAACAACAACCTGGGAAATGATAAAACAGACCTCTGAGGTTGGCTGCTCAAAGTAGGGTAGGTATTAAATATGAGCAGAAAGAATTTTTCCCAGTTGCCTGAAGTTTCATTTAATTGTTTGAGCATTTTTTTTTATTTTCACTTGTTCGCTTGTTCACAGCTAATCATGATAATCAATGTTTCTAGTTTAAGTGAAATTAAACACCATGAGCGATTTAAATTCCTTTTTGCTTTGCGAAATGAGGGACAGCAATATTTTGTAGTTTTAAGTTCAATAAAGCCGGAAAAGAGTCTGCTGCAAGAAAAAAAAAACTACGAGCTGGCTTGCACTTTATGGTGCAATGCAAATTCAATTATACATATCATGTTTATTGAGATTAATGTACGTTCTGTTTAAAGTCTTTATCAGCTCTTTACATTGTTAAAACATTATTTCCATTTATATCAGATCAGCATGGACAAAATAAACATGCTTTATCTTCTAGTTTACATCATTTTATGCTAGATAGTATGAATAACATTCAGGGGTTAAGGACACTACGTTTTTGAAAAACGAATAATCAGAGATGTATCTTTATAGCATGTTTTTATCTACAAAGCATTTTTTACATTAGCCTAATGATATCAGTATAGCTCTCTTTAACAAAATGAAAATCGCTAAGTTTCGTACAATTTTAATGAGTTTGCAACCACCTTGCAATGATAGACCCTTACAACAAGCACTGTATTCTTAATTCAGGCTTAAAATCCGTCTATGTAATATAAAACCTAGGCAACGTAAAGAGTAGCATCCCCTAGCATGGCATGTAAATTAATGTACTCACACAGACTGTATACAAGGATTTTTACTATTTCAAATCTATGACCTGGACATTTGACATTGAAAGTCAATCTTCCTCTTGGCAAAGGAATAAGTGTATGAAGTTTGATAAAGATCCAATCAAAACGGCGTTGGCTAGGTTGCATACAAGTATTTTAACTTTTCCCATTTGTGACCTTGACTCATGACCTTGAGATCAATAGGGCTCTTCCTCCTGTCATGAGCAAAAGGTTATAAAGTTTGGAAAAGATCCAACCGAAACTGCGCCCTCTAAGCTGCATAAATGACTTTAACCATTTCCACAAGGATTTTAACTATTTCGAATCTGTGACCTTGACCTTTGACCCATGACCTTGAAAATCAATAGGGTTCTTCCTCTTGCCATGAGAAATAAGTGTATGAAGTTTGGTCAAGATTCAATCAAAACTGTGCCCCCTGGGCTGTATACAAGGATTCTAGCCATACTATATCCCCTTGCAACTATGCTGCGAGGGGATGATAAAAATGAGAGGGGGTGTAGACCTCTAAGCGATTGAAGTTTCATTAGTCCCCTACCGTCTCGCCGGAGGGGACTTGTACATTTTTTGTAGTTTCCACCCCGTTTGTCTGTGTGTCCGTCTATTTGCCACACTTTAGTTTTCCAGATTTTTTTTCGCTGTTGTTGCATATATTGAATTCATTTTGGTTTCTGAGCATTTCTCAATGTGATACAGATCAAGATTGAGTTTGGTATCGACTGACCTATTAGTTATGGCCCTTCGACTTAATTTTATGAAATTCTCCGTTTTTCGGACTTTTCTTCCATGGTATTGCATAAATTGAAATGGTTTTTTTTATATATGAATACATCTTAGTGTTATACAGATTAAATTCGAGATTGGTTTCGATTGACCCATTTTTACAGGAGTTATGGCCCCTGGAATGACCTAGCAAATTTCATGAAATTCTCATTTATCCGGTCTTTTCTTCGCTGTTATTGTAGATTTTGAACTGTATATGGATACATTATAGTAGTATGATACAGATTAAGTTAAAGTTTGATTTTGATTGACCTGTTTTTTATAAAAGTTATGGCCCTTTAGCAAATTTCATGAAATTTTCGGTTTTCCAGACTGAAAAACACATGTATATTTAACTTATTTTCATGTGAGCATTCATCTATTGGTGTAAGTACAGGTCATGGCAGAGTTGCAGGACATGGATTAATGCCTGTAGCCGACTTATATCGCTTTGCGATTTATAAATTTATTGAGATATGATAAACCTTTAAAAGACTATGGAGCTCTAATAGGAGAATACTTAACCCCCCCCCCCCCCCCCCCCCAGTTTGACATCTCCTATCCGTTCTATCCACAACTCAAAAATTCTGTATAATATATCCGATATATTGGGTAAAGGAATCTTTAGTAGCAAGCTGTTATCAAAATGTGATAAAAAGAAGATAAAGTGACGGAAGTTTGAACACCTTACATACTTGAGAATGATAAAATATTGAAACTTGGCCTCTTTTCATTGACAAGTTTGTTTTAATAGCACATAATCTTTATTCAATATTCGATTGATCATTAAGTATTAAGAATCCTTACAGAATTTCTCATAAAGTAATTCAGCATGGGGGATTAAATTGAAGCATTGAAGATCGGAATAATTGATTCCATAAACAAACGATGAGAAATTCTGAGCTAAGAAAAAAATTTTGTCTTGCACCTCGCGCCATCCCTCCCCCGATTATGGCCGCTCATCTTGCAATGAGTACGCTTCTACTTATCATATATAGTCATGACCTTTACAAAATGCATTTCTTCTTTGTAATTGCAGAGGTGTCTGTATATAGCCAATTGTGCCTCACATAAAATTCATATGAAATGTGCATCATGTAAATTTCACATGAAAGTTTAAGTGAAATTCATATAAATTTCACATAAAATTTATGTGAAAAAATATTTTACATAAATTTACTTCACATGAATTTCACATGAATTTTTCCTAATGTGACCTTCATGCAAAATTGATTTACATGAAACTCATGTCAGAAACTTCACATGAATTTCATGTAAAAAAAAATTCATGTAAATTTCATGTTCGTGCTTGTTTCACGTTAATTTCGTGTGAACTTTTTAAAAGTAAAGTTCATGTAAATTTTACATGAATTTCATGGCTTGTAGAACATGATCCCTTGGACAATTAGGCAAGTATACACATGCACATGCATGTAGATGTTTCACATGAATGTACCGATGTACCATGCGACGGTCCGTGTACGAGTGCATACATATTTTAAAAAAAGCTCCACATTTTGGACAAAGTCAGGTTTCTCATTCAACCAAGTCGTCCTCGAACATGATGTTATCTCTGATAGCAGGCGATAGCAATTTATGATTTTTTTTATTTATTTTATTGCAGTTATTGCAGCTCTCGTGTTCTCTATTTCTAATAATGAAAAATATGTAACGGGCTATCTCAAATCGTTTTTTCTTATTTTTCATATCAAAATTTAATAGATTTTTTAAAAAAGTGTGTTGGATGAAACAGAACGTACATAAATCACGTGGTTACATGTATATAATCGCCAGCTGTCAGAGAAAGAGATTGATGTCTTTATTTCATTGACTAATCATTTAATTTGCTTTAATAAAAAAAAAAACCTTTCCCTTCTCTATACTCCAAGTTCCCCTCCCGAATATTTTGAATGACATTTCATTTCTTATTAAATTAACATGTAGTGTGACAAATTGTGTCCTGTTACTAATTACTGTATATAAGTCGTGTATCCTTCTTGAAATTAACGTTAACGTAGTTTTACTGTCATAAAAATGTGGTTGTAATTATGTGACTTTTATACGTTTGGTGTTACCGACAAATTGAAATTTGATGATGTCTGTGACCTAGTAGATCATTAACCCAACATTCTCGATCCTTGTCAAGAATAGTCATTTACTGCAGTATATCTGATTGTTAAACGAATTCATGGGGTATTCATGGGGTATTTAGATACTATTTCCAATGGGAGGGGGATCCTAGCGTTTGATTTCGAAATAAACCAGGATGACGGGAAAATCTGTAATTTGTGCTGATTGCAAGCGGGGAGGGGTGTCTTGACTCTCTATCCTTGAATGCAACATCTATATCATTACATGTATATAGAAGCACGATAGAAGGAAAGACGTGAAAGTGGATGGAAGAAGAAGACATAAGGAGGGAGGGGTTATATTCTAAAATAAATCTTTAAAACCATCCTTATACATGGAACATTTTATTGTAAAAGATAATAGCTTATAGATCACACTTAAACTTTAGAGAATTCGTCATGCAGGACATCGATACATGTGTTGTATAATTGTCACACTGATGATATAATATAGACATCTAGCATTTCGAAAATGAATTGATACTATCGATTCATTCTTACATTTATCAAGGAAATAAAAAAGAAAATGAAGGAAAACTAACCTGTACTCTTAAATATACGTTTGATGTCAGCACCCTCGCTGCTCCGAAGTAAATAATAAATTTAACGTGCTTCGGTCAACCTTTAAACTTTACCTTTTACGTATTTGCATTGTTTCACAGTATAGGCCCTTCTTCACGTGATTTTACATCGTCGTATCTTGGTTTTATTTGTTCTTTACACATATACTAGATAGGAATGAACTTTATATGACTCTGTTGGTATTTTATAAAGAACAAGGTGACAACGCAATGTTCAGTTTATGAATTTTAAATAAAATCTAAACGTCCAGTTAACAAACTTATCAAAATGAACGAACAAACGAATCAATCAATTAATGCACCAATTCATAAATCAATAAAAATGATAACAGATAATAATGATGATTTTGTTTTAAAAATCTTGTAATAAATTGTCCTAGTGCAGTGTCCCTGATAGAAACAACAAGCACAAATCTAATTCACTTAAATATATACTTTTGCTCAATAGATATACTCCCACCGCTGCCACCATTTGTATTCCTGAAACGTAACTAATTTGGACTCAAAACAAAGTTTCATAACTAAATCTACATCATCAACATCATCACCGCGACTTGGGAAGATGAATTTGAGCATAATATTGAAAAGAAATCGAGAGAAGCGTTTGACATATAGATTTACATGAAAGCAAAATCCTTTGTCTAAAATCGTAATTTATACTTTTTTCAGTTTGAAAATCTTATTTATTTGTAAGTTGTGATAAATGAATATTGAATGAAAGTAGTTAAGAAACACAATCCTCAACGTACAAAAATTAACAAATTTGAGTCCGAAATAATCTCTTTTGTCATATACACCAGTACGAATTTCATTTTTCTGATTACAATTTCTTGTCAAGGATTAAAGATAAGAACTCAGAGTTTATGAAATATGCGTGATGAAGAGGTAGTTAAAAAGATTAATTCTTATTTTTATAATCCTCAAAAAAAGCTGTATTATTCATGAAACACTTATTTCTTGTTGCAGTGTGGAGTAGTTAAACTTGTTCACAGTGACTTGGTGTTTGAAGTATATCAATTACTTCTTTCGAGGTCTATCGCATGACACAAACATTGTTGGAGATCCCATCCTTTCTTTCTTGTCCTTTTATTCAAAATAAACATCGAAATGAAAGGAGGTTAACATCTGAGCACCATCCCTCCATTGCTATTTTGTTATCGGTTATCGAGTTTTTAAATTGAACTCTGCTACTGAATCGACCCTACAGGAAATTCGAAGACGAACATTCTCTGCAACGTAATTGCACAGATATAAATTTAAAAATAAAACCAGAGGGCGTAATAAAATGAATTCTAGATGTGTCTGAAATCACTTTGGCAGGAAGCATCACTGATGAGGATTTTCTAACTGAAACGCTTCCGTATTATTTAGATTACAAATAACACACAATGAAAGTAAATAAATTTGATACATCTCTGACGAGGATTACATACCCGAAACGTGCATGTCTGGTCCATGCTGTATTTATCTGCTCTAAGATGATGCTAATGAAGCATTTACACAATCAAAGAGTGAAACTCAAAAACATAACTGAGATTCAGAATCCAAAAAAATCACAATCTGTGGACACACAACGCCTCGTAAGATGCTCAACCAAACAAAGCATCCAAAACAAACTACAAAGAAGCAATTGTGAATCACAAAATGGTCCATGCTGCGAATTTATCTGTTCTTGAATGATTCTATTGTAACATTGTCCTTTTGTGTCTCTTGTTGTGATTGTCCATTCTGTGTTTTAGCATGTGGGTATTCCGATGTTTTGCTGTGGGTTCTGCAATCGAGTTGCGTTGGAGTTTCCATCCTTTCTTTTACATGATCATTGTCAATATTGAAATATTTGTTCTATAGTACCAATTTTATTGTAATAAATTGTGTTTCGATTATTGGAATCCTCGTCAGAAGTACTTAATGTCAAACAAGTTTATAAAGCCAAAGTGAAATTTTTTGGCGCCGTCTACAATAAAGACTTTTAATTTCCTCTTGCCAAAAATGAGCAGCTCCAAATTTTGTGTAGGGTGTATTCAGAAGCTTACTTTAGTGAAAAATATGGACCAAAAATCGTTTGCGGGTAGGCACAAGGAACTTCTTGACATGACAATGAAATTTATGCCAAAACCTCAGCTAAGAAGAGAGCTATGCCATGAGGGAGACACTAGAAAGAAAAAATATATTTCAATGCAGTGCGTAAACACTGAAATTAACAAATTAGGATAACAATTTTCCGATGCACTGAAAGACCCTTTGTGTAAATAGACACCAAGAACATATAGAAAACCCTTTTTATTATTTAAAAACTAATGATTGAAAGGTAAAAGACCATTAAGACTTTTGGATGCATGGTGTTATACCATGGATTATATCGTGTGAATGAATAGGATTTTTGTTCAAATGTATGGCAGAGTAATGGAATTGCAGCCTTACATGTGCATTTGATTACTATTAATTCACTCTATTCCATTGAGGAAACTGAAGTCGACAATGACCTCTCAGTTCAAGTGCATGTTTAGCCTTCTTGCATTAGGTAATGGTGTTACATAACAAAAGAAGGGTTTTTTAAACTTACTCTGACATGCAATCTGCGCATCCGTTTCCACCAGCAAAGAATCCAGGGAACTCAATTGCTATTCTTTGAGGACATCAAGTCAAGTTTATCAGATAAGGAAATTTTCTTTAATAACTTCAACATTTTCTTTAAGTTTACAAAACCAATTTCTTTCCTGTTCGACGTTTTAAAACATTTCGGCCTTTTTTATACATTGTCACAAAAATTGTACTTTTTAGCCCTAAAGAAACCGTGACATTTGACCTATGACCTGGAAAATAAATACACCTTTTTTCGGATTTTTACAGGCATTCCACATGGTAAATCTGAAGATCTTAGAGCTAACTGTTTAGTCTGTATCCCACCACCAAGATAATGTGAACAGATAGACAGACAAACGAACAGCACCAAACCATATTTACGTCTGAAGAAAAGGGAAGGATCTCCAGCATGACCACCCTGCAATCACCCAGCGAAACAAACCCACAAGAAAATGGCACATAAATGAAATCAGACAAAACTGCAAACCGCAAAAAGACGCAATAATCACTAGAACATCATACAAAGCAATCGAAAACAGACGTATACACATATGAAATCATTTCAACAATAATTTTATCTTCTAACACAATAAGCTTGGACCACACATGCACGTTTCGGCTATATAACCCTCACCAGTAATCCTCAATCTACACAATGAAATATGGCCAAAATATGTGAAAATTATGTTCAAAACAGACGTAGCAAGATGGCTAGGATGTTTTGTCAAGACAAACCTGTCTTTTTGAATTACTTACAATATTTTGTTTTCAAAATTCGTTCGCGACGCCTTCGTACGAGGAGATAAATTGACCTAACATTTTCTCCTTCAAGACCTTAGTTTCTCTGTATAAGTAGGAGTATATTATTATGTATCATGTATAAGAAAATGGCGGAGAAGATCTTCTGAAGTACTGGATAGCCTTTGAGTATACAAACATTTCTGGTAACATTTTTTATGAAATACATTTGGATTAATTGAAATGTGGAAGTCCATTAATTCTTTTAGATTCATGATGATATATGCCTATCATAGACAATAAAAATTCCAGAGAATCTACGTTTAAAGTTTTATTTCTTTTGATAAATTATTTTGTTTTCCTATTTCAGAAACCGTCTGATATGGGTACATGTATTTGACAATTGTTAAAACATCTTTTCCTTTGAGGAAAATATATCCGACGATGAACTCTCAATTCAGGTGCATTTTAAGCCTTCATGTACAAGCTAATGATGTAATTTTAATAAAAAAGTTTTACTCTGACATGCAACCCTCACATCCGTTAAACTTGGAAATTATTCAGAGAACTCATTGCTATTCTCCGAAGATTTCAAGTCAAGTTGATTACAGAGGGCATTCTTTAAGACATATCTTGAATACTTTCTTGTGATTTATCATACCACGTTGTTATCTGCTAATATGCATGTGATATTGATTATTCATAGAAGGAAATGATAAATAACATATGGTTATATATGATTTTTTTTGTATACGTACATATGCTCAATTCAAAATTGTGATAACCAATAATCTAATAACCATTATATATGCAATACCCATATAATGTAATAATAACTTGTGTCTTTTTATTGTACACTGTTTACTTCAAGAGATTTTTTTATTCAATTTTCGTTTAGCTATCATGCTATAATTTACATGTTGTTATGAAAGTCTGTGTAGATAATCTGCTATTAATCTTATGTATTATTTTTATTTTCGTGCTTAAACATCGACGGCGGGTGCGGCTAACCAACAGGGGATGCTTACTCCTCCCGGGCACCTGGTCCCACCTCTAGCTTGCTAGGGGTCCGTCGATGCTCAATTTGGTGCTCTATTGTGAATGCTGTTGAGATTATCGTTAGGATCTTCTTTAACTCATTACACTTAAATGAAAGTAATCTAATTCTAGCAGTCGTATCTACCCTTCATAATGTTTTGTTATATAATTTTTGAATAGGAATCAAGTGGTAATCGATCTACTACATAATCGTAGACTTCACTTAAGCTCACTTCCCCCAGACACATGGTCCCACCTCTAGCTTGCTAGGGTTCCGTCGATGCTCAATTTAGTGCTCGATTTGGAGTGTTGTTGAGATTGTCGTCATGAGCTAAGAAGCGAGGGGATCTCCAACAAGACACTATCGCAGCACCAACAGCAAAACACCCGATGCAAAAACACAAAAGACGAGTAGGATATGAGACGAAAAAGAGACATACGACATGTAAACATCAAACACACAAGAATACACATAAACCGACGAGACCAATAGGCAACCGGTGCCGACTTTGGACGGCCATTTGCCACGCAAGTAGCAAATGGTGTGGTTATCCTGGATTACGTGCGCACAACCCTCTCACTTCTCCAATTACCCAGAGGTCCGAAAGAACGTACAATTGTGGTGTAAAACAACCTCCTCACTGTAAGATGACATCACACAAACAAGACCGCAAAACGTAGAGGCCACAGCAACACAGATGAAGATGTAAATGGATATAAAAAGAGGGAGTTCTTTGTCTTCTTTGTCTCATTCAAGTTTATCAGATAAGGAAATTTTCTTTAATAACTTCAACATTTTCTTTAAGTTTACAAAACCAATATTTCTTTCCTGTTCGACGTTTTAAAACATTTCGGCCTTTTTTATACATTGTCACAAAAATTGTACTTTTTAGCCCTAAAGAAACCGTGACATTTGACCTATGACCTGGAAAATAAATACACCTTTTTTTTCGGATTTTTACAAGCATTCCACATGGTAAATCTGAAGATCTTAGAGCTAACTGTTTAGTCTGTATCCCACCACCAAGATAATGTGAACAGATAGACAGACAAACGAACAGCACCAAACCATATTTACGTCTGAAGAAAAGGGAAGGATCTCCAGCATGACCACCCTGCAATCACCCAGCGAAACAAACCCACAAGAAAATGGCACATAAATGAAATCAGACAAAACTGCAAACCGCAAAAAGACGCAATAATCACTAGAACATTATACAAAGCAATCGAAAACAGACGTATACACATATGAAATCATTTCAACAATAATTTTATCTTCTAACACAATAAGCCTGGACCACACATGCACGTTTCGGCTATATAACCCTCACCAGTAATCCTCAATCTACACAATGAAATATGGCCAAAATATGTGAAAATTATGTTCAAAATAGACGTAGCAAGATGGCTAGGGTGTTTTGTCAAGGCAAACCTGTCTTTTTGCATTACTTACAATATTTTGTTTTCAAAATTCGTTCGCGACGCCTTCGTACGAGGAGAAAAATTGACCTAACATTTTCTCCTTCAAGACCTTAGTTTCTCTGTATAAGTAGGAGTATATTATTATGTAATAGCTTTGCATGTATAAGAAAATGGCGGAGAAGATCTTCTGAAGTACTGGATAGCCTTTGAGTATACAAACATTTCTGGTAACATTTTTTTATGAAATACATTTGGATTAATTGAAATGTGGAAGTCCATTAATTCTTTTAGATTCATGATGATATATGCCTATCATAGACAATAAAATTTCCAGAGAATCTACGTTTAAAGTTTTATTTCTTTTGATAAATTATTTTGTTTTCCTATTTCAGAAAACGTCTGATATGGGTACATGTATTTGACAATTGTTAAAACATCTTTTCCTTTGAGGAAAATATATCCGACGATGAACTCTCAATTCAGGTGCATTTTAAGCCTTCTTGTACAAGCTAATGATGTAATTTTAATAAAAAAGTTTTACTCTGACATGCAACCCTCACATCCGTTAAACTTGGAAATTATTCAGAGAACTCATTGCTATTCTCCGAAGATTTCAAGTCAAGTTGATTACAGAGGGCATTCTTTAAGACATATCTTGAACACTTTCTTGTGATTTATCATACCACGTTGTTATCTGCTAATATGCATGTGATATTGATTATTCATAGAAGGAAATGATAAATAACATATGGTTATATATGATTTTTTTTGTATACGTACATATGCTCAATTCAAAATTGTGATAACCAATAATCTAATAACCATTATATATGCAATACCCATATAATGTAATAATAACTTGTGTCTTTTTATTGTACACTGTTTACTTCAAGAGATTTTTTTATTCATTTTTCGTTTAGCTATCAAGCTATAATTTACATGTTGTTTTGAAAGTCTGTGTAGATAATCTGCTATTTACACTTAAATGAAAGTAATCTAATTTTAGCAGTCGTATCTACCCTTCATAATGTTTTGTTATATAATTTTTGAATAGGAAACAAGTGGTAAATATAATCGATCTACTACATAATCGTAGACTTCACTTAAGCTCACTTCCCCAAGACACATGGTCCCACCTCTAGCTTGCTAGGGTTCCGTCGATGCTCAATTTAGTGCTCGATTTGGAGTGTTGTTGAGATTGTCGTCATGAGCTAAGAAGGGAGGGGATCTCCAACAAGACACTATCGCAGCACCAACAGCAAAACACCCGATGCAAAAACACAAAAGACGAGTAGGATATGAGACGAAAAAGAGACATACGACATGTAAACATCAAACACAAAAGACTACACATAAACCGACGAGACCAATAGGCAACCGGTGCCGACTTTGGACGGCCATTTGCCACGCAAGTAGCAAATGGTGTGGTTATCCTGGATTACGTGCGCACAACCCTCTCACTTCTCCAATTACCCAGAGGTCCGAAAGAACGTACAATTGTGGTGTAAAACAACCTCCTCACTGTAAGATGACATCACACAAACAAGACCGCAAAACGTAGAGGCCACAGCAACACAGATGAATATGTAAATGGATATAAAAAGAGGGCGTTCTTTGTCTTCTTTGTCTCATTCACAATCTTTTGCCTTCTTTGTCTCATTCACAATCTTTTGTCTGACTGAAACAACTTAGAAGCGTAATAAACAACATTATGACTAATACATGCAAATATCATTATTGTAATGTACAATATGCGCATTTCGATAAAAGAAAGGAGGGAATCCCGAACAACACTTGACTGCAGCACCCATAGAAAAACACAGAAACGACACGCACAACAAGAGACGCAAATAGGACAAAGAACATACAAAACAACACAGGAACATCGAACACAAAAGACCACACATAAACCAACGAGACCAATTGGCAACCGGTGCCGACTTAGGAAGTCCATCTGCTATGCAAGTAGTAAAAGGCTTGGTTATCCGGAGTACATGCACACAACCCTCCCACGTTTCCGGTGACCATCTTATAGAGAGATGTTCAAAGGCAAAATAGAACAAATTCTAGGGATGATTATATGTATGTTTAGTACTTCATAATTCCACAAATTATCTAAATATTTGCCAAACTGTAAGTTAAAGACAGAGCTGAATGATAAAAATTACTCATTTTTTCTTTCAGACATGGTGCAATAGCGAAAAAGCAAGAATGTAAACGTCTTCAAATTGAATAGCATCATTTAAGAACAGATAAATTGGCAACGTGGACCAGACATGCACGTTTCGGGTACTTAACCCTCGTCAGTGATCCTCAAATCTAAACAATGTAATATGCCAAAAAAAGTATGAAAGTTACTATGTCGAAAAAGCGTATCGAAAGACGTAGCAGGATGGGTGGGATATGATGCTACAGGACCCACTTTTTAGAAATTTGAAGAAATTTTGATAACAGAAATTTAGAATGCGTTGAAGAAACGATCAACCGAAATTGATCGAACTTGGCTACATGTGCCCTCGGGGACTCCTGGTCCACCAGCAGTGACACTCACCAAGTGGTATAAATGTAAACGTCTTCAAATTGAATAGCATCATTTAAGAACAGATAAATTGGCAACGTGGACCAGACATGCACGTTTCGGGTACTTAACCCTCGTCAGTGATCCTCAAATCTAAACAATGTAATATGCCAAAAAAAGTATGAAAGTTACTATGTCGAAAAAGCGTATCGAAAGACGTAGCAGGATGGGTGGGATATGATGCTACAGGACCCACTTTTTAGAAATTTGAAGAAATTTTGATAACAGAAATTTAGAATGCGTTGAAGAAACGATCAACCGAAATTGATCGAACTTGGCTACATGTGCCCTCGGGGACTCCTGGTCCACCAGCAGTGACACTCACCAAGTGGTATAAATGTAAACGTCTTCAAATTGAATAGCATCATTTAAGAACAGATAAATTGGCAACGTGGACCAGACATGCACGTTTCGGGTACTTAACCCTCGTCAGTGATCCTCAAATCTAAACAATGTAATATGCCAAAAAAAGTATGAAAGTTACTATGTCGAAAAAGCGTATCGAAAGACGTAGCAGGATGGGTGGGATATGATGCTACAGGACCCACTTTTTAGAAATTTGAAGAAATTTTGATAACAGAAATTTAGAATGCGTTGAAGAAACGATCAACCGAAATTGATCGAACTTGGCTACATGTGCCCTCGGGGACTCCTGGTCCACCAGCAGTGACACTCACCAAGTGGTATAAATGTAAACGTCTTCAAATTGAATAGCATCATTTAAGAACAGATAAATTGGCAACGTTGACCAGACATGCACGTTTCGGGTACTTAACCCTCGTCAGTGATCCTCAAATCTAAACAATGTAATATGCCAAAAAAAGTATGAAAGTTACTATGTCGAAAAAGCGTATCGAAAGACGTAGCAGGATGGGTGGGATATGATGCTACAGGACCCACTTTTTAGAAATTTGAAGAAATTTTGATAACAGAAATTTAGAATGCGTTGAAGAAACGATCAACCGAAATTGAACTATCTATTATGTAATGTTATAGAATCCCTTGCCTCCGCAACGAAAATCAACGGGCATATGGTGCATTGAAAGTTTTACAATATGGCACATATTTCTATATTTAAGAAATAAAGAATGACAAGCCGGGTTCTATTGTCTCATAATGCCCGAGCGTCCTCAGCCAAGCACATTTATTACCGAGCCGCGTCAGCGGCGATGTGATAACTGTGATTGGCTGAGGACGTGAGGGCATTATGAGACAATAGAGTCCGGCTTGTCATTTTTTTAATTTCTATTCTAATGCTGACCATCGATTCTTGGTAAAAACCAGTTCCTGCCGGTTTATCTGCTTTCAGAAAATGGGTAGGCATGGCTTATCGCTATAGGGCCTATATTGGAGAATAGAGCCCGGCTCGCGTCTGTTGTCTTAATAGGGAAAAAGAATCAAGTCATATTAAGAATTATAATTTCAACAACTAGGTTGGTATCTCTGCTGGACCGTTAGTCCCCGAGGATATCGTTCGCCTAGTTTCAATGTCCTTCTGCACTGACTTAAAATATGTTTGTAAATTTTCTTGTACTTTCTTATATTCATGAAAGTATATTCATGAATATTCATGAAGGCATATCTCAGTCCTTGGTTGGTTCTTTGATATAACTATTAGGTCATGTATAGAATTTCGCTCTTCATTTATTCATTATTTAGATTTCCTAGATTTCGGCCTCAAGCATCACTGATGAGACAATACTTGTTGAAATGCGAATATGGTGAACGGAAATTTTTACAGTAAAACATATATTCAAATGTTGATAATATTATTTTTGTGAGTTGTTTGAATTGGAGTGTATTGTATCTGTCTTTTTCTTGTTTGCCTGTCCGTTCAAAAAGTAGAAGCACCTTATGCATCTTAAACGTCTTCAAATTAATAGCATCATTTAAAAACATATTAATTTATAGCGTGGAACAGACATGCACGTTTCGGTTACTTAACCCTTGTCAGTGATCCTGAATCTAAACAATGTAATATGACCAAAGAGTTGGAAAGTTATTCTGACTTAAATATTACATATTATATCTTAATTAAATGATAGAACATTCCAATTGCACGTGCAGAACCCTTTTGAGAGATCTATACTGTCGTCGGAGGGTTTGACCTTGTGACTGTCAACTTTCTAAATGTACCGGTGTTACCTATACGGTACGGTACACAAGGTAGCTGCTTTCTGGATCATAACGTTTCACAAACACACCTTATGTTTTTTCTTTATTTCTATGTATTCTCTAAGACTGCTTTTCTTCGATAAAAGGTAAAGTTTTAGTGACGCAGATAGAAGATCAATTCGCAATAAAAGAAAGGACATTACACTTCATTTGATGTGAAACTTCTAAGGTTGTTTTATATGCCTCGCAGTAAAAGGGGAGATTTGCTTCATGCCATCCTCTGTGCATCACTTAAATTTCACATTTAGAGAAGCGTTGTCTTTTTAAACTGCATCTTTATGCTTTAATGTTCTTTTAGCATCATTGATTTTCATAGGAAGATTCGCACTCTGACATTTTAATTATTCCTACTTTGATGCATTTATTTCCTCCGTGGCATTCAGTATTCCCGATTCGAACATGAAAATTATGCAGTCTGCTCACGTAAATGGCTTGCAGTGTATTTGTACAAATTTACGACCTGTGCCTTATATGTATTGTTTTTGGAACAAAATCGATTCAAGTTGCTAATTCGCGTGTTAGGAAAGCTCTTTGGTAAAAAACCCAAAAGAATGCTTCATTGTCTAAATACATATTATCCAGACAAGAAATGATCCTGGATCTTAGGCAAGACTATAAAAATCGGTTTTCAGAATTTTAACAGTTTATAAATTGTTTGAACTATGTTGGAATAAGAAGTTTCTGTCCCCTTTCTGATAAGATATTGCCCTAAACGTTGGTAAAATCAGCTAAAATCTACCCGCATTTCGGCAGCTTTTGTTGAACTCTGCACAAAAAGCCCAGGTATTCCTGACAGATTTGTTTTAAAGCAGGCATGGACACAAGCTATGGCAAATTAAGAAATAAATGGCATACAGGAATTAGGCAATAATATAGAAACATCAAGAAAAAATGTAGCATTAAAAGGTTACAGATTATTATAAATCCATACCTCTATTGGACATTTTTCAAGATGACGTACTTCGGCCTTCGCACTCCGGACTTCGCATTTGAGGGGTCATATTAAAATAATCAGGTGCAATTAGAATAGTGAAATCTGAACACAGAATAGACGAAATGACACTTGAGAGCTTTAGATACATATATTAACAAATGAAAATAAATTAATTCTCACACAGAGCATTCTAGGTTCTTTGGGATAACATCAGCAATTTACTTTTGTGACATAGTCCCTTCCAAGTGCGGTATCCAAAGTGCGAAGTCCGTGAACATGAAAAATGTTCAAATTAATATGACGTAACGGACAATATCGATTCATTAGGATATATTGATTTTAATGTGAACATGTGACAATTTTATCGACCCCTTTCATCGATATGTAGTGAGATAATAATATTCAAGGCCGGAATCGATTGGAATTTATCCTGATTTGCCGAATACCCCTTTCAGAATATAGACGTCTCACAAAGCAACATCATGTTTAGACAGATTTGTGAAATTTCTTACATTTAAGTGGTGTCCCAAAATAAATTCAAACTTATAAAGCCTATTTATCTGAAAAGCTTAATTAAACGTCCAAACATAGCAATAACTAAGAAACGCATCACCCCGCGACTGGATATAACAAGATAGAAACTTCAACAAAACCCGCTATAATTCAAAGTTATTCTTTGTTTGGCCGGTATGAAATTCCCCACGAGTGTGCTTTTTATGTTTTTTTTTCTCAATATTCATACTTTCCAAAGCTGGTGCCAGAGATAAGCTTTTCTTTGTCAACAGATATATTGAAAATATTGCGAACGGAATTAAAAAAAAAGCTTAACAGCATGGAAACAGAAAACATTCCACAAATGTAAGACATTGAAAGAGGATTAGAGATCAAATATTATAATCACTTTTATGAACCTTGTTCCTGGTTCGAAATCGAAATAAAAAAGAGACTAAAAGGATATGAAAACAATATTGAGACAGACCTCTTTGCACTTACTATTACGGAAGCATAGAGGGGACATGTGCGATTTTTTTTATTTCTTGGTCACGACTTATTATCTCGTGGCCACGACTTATCATCTCGTGGCCACGACTTATTATCTCGTGGCCTCGACATAATTATCTCGTGGCCACGACTTACTATCTCGTGGCCACGACTTAGTAACTCGTGGCCTCGACATAATTATCTCGTGGCCACGACTTACTATCTCGTGGCCACGACTTATTATCTCGTGACCACGAAATAATAATAAAAAAAATCGCTTATGTCCCCTCTATGCTTCCGTATACTATAGCAGTATATTCACAGGGGATTGCAACAAACAATGGACATCAGATAAAACAACTGGGGTACCGGGTAGGAGGAAAATTGAATGAGAGACGAAGAATATCCTGACGACAATCTCAACAACACTCACAATAGAGCACCAATTTGAACATCGACGGACCCTTAGCACGCTAGAGGTGGGGTCAGGTGCCCGGGAAGAGTAGGCATCCCCTGTTATGCTGGCCGCCATTAACGTTCGAAACTGAAAACAATATCTACAACAAAGGAGGGGATCTCCAACAACACCAGGTTGCAGCATCCACAGCAAAACCCCAAAACACCCAATGCAAAAACACAAAGCAGACAAGCACAGAAAGAGACGCGTAAGGGACAAGGAACGTCAACGCACAACACAGAAACATCAAACACAAAGGACTACACATAAACCAACGAGACCAATGGGCAACCGGTGCCGACTTAGGACGGCCATCTGTCACGGAAATAGCAGAAGGTATGGTTATCCTGGATAACGTGCGCACAACCCTCCAACTTTTCCGATTACCCAGAGGTCTCGAAGAACGCACAATTGTGGTGTAAAACAACCTCCTCACTGTCAGATGACCGCACACAAACAAGACCGCAAAACGCAGGGGCCCAAGCAACACAGATGAATATGTAAATGGATATAAAAAGAGGGCGTACGTAATACAATCCGTGCTCTGCCGCCGCGAGTTCATGTATGTTATCACCCGAGGAGTCCGAGTGACATTCAGAGAGGACAGGTGGTCGGGGCCCTGTCTTCTCTAAAGAGGTTTGGACAGGGCCCGTCATGGAGTCCCGTCGTCACAGACAGTTAGAGTGCTAAAGTTTTAAGAATGCGCTTGTGCAAGACTGTAGATTGGTCAAGTACTAAGCCTAGTGTCCGTCTGGTGACATTAGGATCATACCCACGGTATAAAAGGCGTTTGATGATTCTGATACAAAACATGCAATGTCTGAGGTTATGTCTATATAGAAAGTGTTTTGGCGACCAATTTGAAGTACAACTCTTTACTTTCTTGACCATCATTTCAAACTTATTTTAATGCATCAGACACGTATTTCGGTTAGTACAAACGTAAATCCTCATCAATGGTACTTTAGGCCAATGTGATTTTCAGACACAGTCAAATTTATTTCAGTGGCGCCCTCTAGTTTAATTATTATATTTGTGCATCTACTTTATAAAGCGTGCGCAGCTCCAAATTTCCTGTAGGGTCGATTCAGTCGCATATTTAACAACACAAATAGCCCATATACAAGCAATGCAGACACACCGCTTAAAAGGAGTAAAACCAAAAAAAAAAAAAAAAAAAAAAAATAATAAATAAAAAAATTGATGAATAAAAAAATCTCGTCGCAATCTTGACTGGAAAAGAAGGCTCTCTATTAAAATTCAAAGTCAGACAAATAAATGGTCCATGTTTATATGTAATTATAAGTAGTATTAGATGAGCTGGTTTCGATGGGTTTCAACGCAATGTGACGCTCTTGATTTGTTTGGTATTGACATCTTCTAGGAGGATGTGAATTTTTTTATAACGTATATAATTTTTGGTGGCAGATCACAAAAAGTATAAAACAATGCAGTCACAATTTTTATAACAGTAATAATACATTGTAATAAAATCTAGCCTTATCTTCCACAGCATATAAGTCTAATAATGTTAAACGTCTTCAAATTCAATAGCATCATATAAGAACAGGTAAATTTTCAGCATGGACCAGACATGCACGTTTCGGGTACTAAACCCTCGTCAGTGATCCCCAATCTAAACAATGTAATATCAAGTAACAAAATATCAGTTATAAAAATTTAACTCATTATGGTACTTATATGCGTTTAAACTCTTACTAAGAATCTGTTTCAATTCAAAATTTAAGTAACAATTGTTTGTCTTCTCTGTTGAATTTCAGCAAGTTAAGATTTTTGCTTGCTACCAGTTTTCTGATTTAAAGTATGTCAAAGCTCTTGCATATTTGGAATCTGTCCTTTCTTTAAACATACATACAATAAATATTCGACCATACAAGAACTTTGGAGCCGCGCACTCTCTGTAAAGTAAATGTACAAATCTAAATTCAAAACATTAAAAAGGGCGCTACTGAAATGAATTTTGGTGGCTCCGCTGGAAGCATCACTGATGAGAAATTAATAATCGAAACACGTGTCCGGTGCAGATAAAAATGGTTTGGAATTTTCTTCATGAAGGTATAGAGCTAGAACACTTCCGTATTATTAGTAACAAGCAATATTATATTTATTGGTTGATTACATTTGTAGGGTTTTTCCTCAAACAACACTTTCTCTGATTCAAAATTTACAGTAATATGAATTATGTTAAGAATTTTAGTAGACAATTCAATCTGTATAAGTTTGGTTTTCTCACATTCAAAAATAAGTGAAAATGGTTTAAATTTCCTTATCACATAGATTACAAGTATCAAAAGCTTTAACTTTTTAAAATAATTAAGCTTCTACTGGTGAAATCCTATGAAGTAAACTATACTGGAACCATTCTAAAGCTGTATCTTTAGTGTTATATAAGCATGTTTTAAATGCAGAATTCCTATCAACTGTGTTATTCTCTAAAATCTCATCCCATTTTTTAGTAGCCGTGGGGGTTATAATGTCATAATTCAGATCAGCCTTTTTATCTCTGGCACCTTTCTTATTTTTCATCAACATAGACATATGAAACGGGATGTAAGGGTTAAGTGAGTTAATTGGTTCAATTTTCAAGTTACACTTTTGAGTAAATTTCTTTATTGCTCTACATAGTACTTGATATTGCAGAAAGCATATTCCCCGAAGGTCAAACTTTTCCTCAAACATTTCCTTTGAAAGCAAGTCACCATTAGCATCTAATAGGTCACTTAAAATTCTAACACCTTTTTCATACCATTTTTTTCTAAATACACTTTTGCCATTTACTTTAATGAAGGAGTTATACCATATTGGCATTTGAAACCGTTCAAAATGTGCTTTTTCTATAAAAACTTGTTGTCTACATACTTGCCAAGATACAAAAGCATCCTTCCAAAAGGAATTTTTATTGTTACTGAGGATCTGAAATTTTTGATGTTAACTCAATGATAACTTTTCCCCATGTGATTTCACATCATCAGAAAGAAATTGTATCCAGTCTGATTGATTTCGCAGACAAGTTTTATGTGAGGAAAAAAATTCCTTGAAACCTATCCTTAAAATCAAATTAAGGTAAAACATTACTCGGATGCCTTTCCCCAAAAGCTTAGTAATTGAGAATAATTTTGAAATATTCCCGCATGGCTTTTCATTGCTATCATTTTTATCCATTAATATTTCTTTGGTCCTTCATGAAGAAAGAGATCATCTTAAACTAATTTAAGAACAGACAACACGTCATATGTCTTAAGGCATGTACTCTTATAATCAATTTTCGAGACTGCAGGGTTCATGTCTTTTTGTTGTTGTCTGGAACGAATTATAGGCTTGTGACTTAGAAAAAAATCCAAAAATAATTCAAGAGTTCACCGATTTTGATACGACAAACTGTGATTCAATTCCGCTTCTAGAACATTAATTCTATTGCCTGTCCTCCGTGTGTCTTTTTCATGCTTAACTCAGTCACACATACATATAAGTTTTTTCTTTGTTTATTTTCAACCATTCAAAGACATCCCATGTCTGTCCCCTTATCAGTATGTATCGTCGTCAAGCTCTCGTTTTTATACGCCCGTCATTTGACGGGTCGTATTATGGGATGGCGAAGTCCGTCCGTCCGTCCGTCCGTCTGTCCGTCCGCCTATGGAACGCAATAACTTGAATATGCATCAACAGATTTTCACGAAATTTATATATTATGATTGGACTGTAAAGAGGAAGCCGCCTTTCGATTTTCAGATTCATCTGATTTGTCGTTACAGAGTTATGGGACTTAGATTTTTTAAATACAGTGAAAATATACTCAAATAGTTAAAAATTATTTAAAAATCTATTTCTGGTCGAAATGTTTCGAAATTTTGTATACTTCAAGTAGAAAGGATGTTCTTTGACATATGCAACGGGGTTTTAATTTTTTTGTCGCATAACCGAGATATTGTGTGTAATAGGAGGGGGAGTTATATGCAGATACATGTACATGTTAAGCTAAGGGCAAAATATAGGCGCATGGAACGCAATAACTTGAATATGCGTCAACGGATTTTCACCATATTCATACATTATGATTGGACTGTAAAGAAGAAGCCGCCTTTCGATTTTCAAGTTCATCCGATTTGTCGTTACTTAGTTATGGGACTTAGATTTTTAACATACAGTAAAAATATACTCAAATAGTTATAAATTATTTAAAAATCTATTTCTGGTCGAAATGTTTTGAAATTTTGCATACTTCAAGTAGAAAGGATGTTCTTTGACATATGTAACGGGTTTTTATTTTTTTTGTCGCATAACCAAGATATTGTGTGTAATAGGAGGGGGGTTATATGCAGATACATGTTAAGCTAAGGGAAAAATATAGGCGCATGGAACACAATAACTTGAATATGCGTCAACGGACTTTCACCATATTCATACATTATGATTGGACTGTAAAGAGAAAGCCGCCTTTCGATTTTCAATTCATCCGATTTGTCGTTACTTAGTTATGGGACTTAGATTTTTAACATACAGTAAAAATATACTAAAATAGTTAAAAATTATTTAAAAATCTATTTCTGGTCGAAATGTTTTGAAAATTTGCATACTACAAGTAGAAAGGATGTTCTTTGACATATGTAACGGTTTTTTTTTAATTTTTTTGTCGCATTATCGAGATATTGTGTGTAATGGGAGGGGGGGTTATATGCACATACATGTTAAGCTAAGGGCAAAATATAGGCGCATGGATCGCAATAACTTGAATATGCGTCAACGGACTTTCACCATATTTATACATTATGATTGGACTGCAAAGAGGAAGCCGCCTTTCGATTTTCAAGTTCATCCAATTTGTCGTTACAGAGTTATGGGACTTAGATATTTTAAAATACAGTGAAAATATACTAAAATTGTAAAAAAAAATTAAAAAATTTATTTCTGGTCTACATCTTTTGAAATTTTGAATACTTAAGGCAGAAAGGATGTTCTTTGACATATGTAACGGGTTTTTAATTTTTTGGTGGCATACCCGAGATATTATGTGTAATCGGAGGGGGGGGGATATGCACATACATACTTGGATATTTTAAATGCAATGAAAATATAATAAATTAGTTTAAAATTCTTAAAAAATCTATTTCTGGTCAAAATGTTTTGAAATTTTGTATACTTCAAGTTGAAAGGTTGTCCTTTGACATATGAAACGGTTTTCAATTTTTTGTCGCATAACCGAGATATTATCTGTAATGGGAGGGGGGTATATGCACATACATGTTAAGCTAAGGGCCAAATATAGACACATGGAACGCAATAACTTGAATATGCGTCAACGGATTTACATGATATTTCTACATTGTGATCAGACTTTGAAGAAGAAGCCGCCTTTCGATTTTCAGGTTCATCCAATTTGTCCTTATGAGGCTATGGGACTTAGATATTTTGGTGTTGTGAAAAAATCCCAACGGGCGTATCTTGCTGCGTGAGCGTAGGCTTTATATGATTTTCTCTTACTGCTTATTTCTTCTATCATTCGTCCTTTTCTCATCCCATCCTTTCGCCTAATCCATCTATCCATCCATCTATCTATCCATCCATCCATCCATCCATCTATCCATCCATCCATCCATCTATCCATCCATCTATCCATCCATCTTTTTTCCCCTTTTTTCCTATTACAATTACAATCCATCCATCTATCCATCCATGTTTATTTTTCCTTTTTCGTATAACAATTACAATCCGTCAATCCATCCATTCATCTTTTTTCCCTTTTTCCTATTACAATTACAATCCATCCATCCATCCATTCATCTTTTTTTCCCTTTTTCCTATTACAATTACAATCCATCCATCCATCCATTCATCTTTTTTTCCTTTTTTCCTATTACAATTACAATCCGTCCATCTATCATCCATCTTTTTTCCCTTTTTCCTATTACAATTCTCGCCACTTTCCTATTTATGATCACCTTCGCCTTTCATTCGTTGTCCTGCTCTCCTCAATCCCGGCCCGTTTAGGGGATCAGTGTATCTGAGAGGAGATGCAACGTGGTATAAAAAGATGGACATCACATCGATCAAATGTAATGGGTATATCTTTGTTTTTGAATTAGGCTGGAAGAATTTTTGATGGATGACAATTCTTTATCTTTGACTTGGAATTATTTTCGTCAGAGTATAGCAGTACGAGAAGCATAAGCGTACGTGAAGCATAGCTGTCGCAGAGATGGATGTGAAAGATCTTGGACCTTGTGCTCACAATGCAATATAAAGTAACTAGTATATAATTACAAAACTTTCTGGAAATGGCAAGGTCACAGTGAGAAATATTGTAAATTGTTATGAACACCATAGAAGACAAGAATAGATGGGATCTCCAATAACACTCGGTTGCATCTCCCACAGCAAAACCCCAAAACACCCAATGCAAAAACACAGCAGATACCCACAGAAAGAGACACAAAAGGGACAAGGAACACCAACTCACACCATAGAAACATGAAACACAAAGACCATACAAAAACTAACGAGATCAATGGGCAACCAGTGCCGACTTAGGACGGCCATCTACCGACGATGAGGTTATCCGGATAACGTGCGCAATGGTCAATGATCAACGAAGATAAATAATTTTCATCTTAAGATTTCAATTGTCAATGTCACAGTTACAGTCACACAATCTCCTTAATTTGTTGATTCAAAAGAAAGAAGGGGTTCTCTAATTCCGTCTTTTCGATTTTACAGGCCTGCGTTCGATTTGTGCAGGTATCTGACGTAAAAGCATTGTGACGTCATTAAATTCCTTTGAAAACGTCATATATGTAACCCTATTTCCCTGAATTCCGTGCTGGTTTCCATAGAATTTGATGACGTCACAATGCGTTGACGTCAGATACCTGCACAAATGGGAAGTAACTCTGTATTTCGAAAAGACCGAATAAGACTCGGTTGCAGCACCAACAGCAGAGCACCAAAACACCTGATGCAAAACTACAGAGCAGACAGGCACAGCAAGTAACACAAAAGAGAAAAACAACATAGAAACGTGAAACACAAAAGACTACACCAACGAGACCAATGGGCAGTCGCTGCCGACTTCGGACGGCCATCTGCCACGCAAGTAGCAAATGGTGTAGTTATCCAGATTACGTGCGCACAACCCTCCCACCCTTAACCCCGTCATCCAAAGATCTCGAAGAACGCGCATCTGTAAAATAACCTCCTCACTGTAAGATGACCACACAAAGAAGACAGCAAAAAGCATGGTCCACATGAGTTAAAGAAGATATTGACGATAATCTCAACAGCACTCACAATAGAGCACAAAATTAAGCATGGACGGACCCCTAGCAAGCTGGAGGTTGGACCAGGTGCCCGGGAGGAGTAAGCATCCCCTGTTTGCTAGCCGCACCCGCCGTCGATGTTTAAGCACGAAAATGAAAACAATATATAAATTTCATGTACTGTCTGACGTTATGTCTATATAGAAAGTGCTATGGCGACAATGTCAGGGAAATATATTCAAAATACTTACTGTCAAACCCCTCGCAGGGAACTTTTTTACGAACTCCACACGACATATTTGTTGGACATACTGTAAAATTTTCAATGTACACGTATTTTTAGGTGGGGAGAGCGTTTTAGTTTTGCAAGTATAATTCATTATGAAAGGGATGGATGGAGTAATTTTTGTAATTTCCAGAAAAGCAAAGTTACCCACAAATTATTTGTACAAAATCCTTCAATGAGCTTGCGAAACTGCCCGTCAGAAAGCGAACATCAAATGACACACGGTAAATTCCATCAAAACAATTCTTTTGTCAAAATGAATAGTTATTTTATTCAGAATATTGGTTAATCTTCAATTTAGAGTACTTTTTCATGAATCCACTGATTAAAAACTAGGTCTTACGATAAAGTTTTGCAGATTTATCTATGCATCGCAATTTGTTTTCTTGCCGAAGAAAATGATTATTGAGTAAGTTCGTTTGCCTTCACGGTATCCAAGAATGATAACTCGAACTTTGACTGTCTTGCAATTGAAATCGAAGAAAAGGGGATACATATTTAAACATTATGGAGTATAACAAGTTAAAGACAAAATTCAAAAAACATTTAGAAACATTTACATATAGAATTAGAAAATAAGTTTGACAAACTGTTCGAGAGGAGATAGTAATTCTGAATATTTCATGCCCCTTTATAGGACACAGCTTTTTACAATAAAAGATGAAACACAATTTCTTTTCATTCAAATAAAGAGTCAAATAAGATTAACATATATAGTGAAATTATAAATTGGTCGTATGGTTCACTCCTAAATTAGGAGCATATTATGTTGAGAAAAGAGAAGGCTCTCCTTTTATATATCTTGATAACCTGAGTATACATCTAAAAACCCGACGTCACTGAACACCTAGAACATTATTGCATTTTTTTCAATGTTTTTTTTTTCAAGTCCTCATTTTCAAAGTCTTTGTAGAAATTTAAAACATGAATTACAAAATAATGGGTTAAGAACACATTTAACATTCGAGAAACTTCTAACAGAGCTTTCAATCAAGCGTCTGTTCGATGATATGCAAGATTTAAAAACAAAGCTTAACGAATTCTATAATACATATACTTAATTTTCTCAGAAATTGAGACAAAATTCTTAAAAACAAATCAAGTGTAGAAAAATCTTTGAACAGATACATTTGAACATAAAAAAAATCAATTGTATGCTAAAACGTTCCGTATTTTTTCCAAGAAACTTTCATTTCAGCAGACATCGAACATGTCAGGACCTTTCAGAATCAATATAAGATTCTTAGACTTTGTCTGAAATTCATTTGGATAGTGTCATCTTAACAATCACAGCGCGGACTCGGCAGTCATTATGACAGCAAATCTTCTTGAGACTTTTTCCTCAGAAAAAAGCCTTCTCTTTGTGGGAACAAATTCTTATGTACGGCCATGCGCCATTTTCATTTCCCTTCAATACCAGCTTTATTTCTCTCGGCTGACAAGCCAATCAAATGCACTTGCTTGTGTGCTTAGATACTGAGAGAGACGTAAATTAAATCATTTCCGTGTCGTAGCCGCAAATATATCTTTTCAGTTTGAGTTATCCTATAGTTTCTCTAGGGCCCACCATATAATCTTTTCGCACGCATGGGTCATTTTAGAGGAAAATCAATTTGTGGAACCAGTAATTTGCAGGGCTAGAATGGAAAGTAATTATATGCCGTATCCCGATACTGCACGGGGATTCATGCTCTGATCTGACACAGCGCAAGTGGAATCACTCAAGTCTATACAGCTTTCATTTACATTTAATTTAGTTTGACTTACACCTTCTTCTTAAAATTTGTCATTATTTCCATTTAAGGAATGACTGCATTACCCTCTTTCCCCTATTTTCAATGCTTGCGTAACAAACAAAAATGAGGCTAAATAAATTTCAGAGCATGATTGCACGGAGGTCACGATCCGCCTTTGAAAAGTGTGTGTCAAAGAATAAACCTTCCTGGAAGGACATTGTACGTATTTAATCTTATTCAAAACCATTATTCTTGTAGACAGCGTAGTGTAAGTCACCGAGGATATCGTTCCCTTACTTTTACTGTGCTTCTTCACTGACTTGAAATGTATTTGTAAATTTTTAGATACTGAATTTGATAAATTATTCTAAAACTAAGAGATGTCTCCCTGATGACATAGCTCTGTCCTTATCTGGCCCTTTGGCATACTTTTGAGTTCATGTTTCGCTCGTCATATATTCACAATTTGGATTTCCTCTTTTTTGCCCGAGTATCACTGATGATATATTATCGGTTGAAATGCTCATAAGGTGTACTTTTAAAATTATTACGATAGAACATATATTCGTAATTTAATATTGAAAATTTCAACCACTTGGTAAGTATCTCCGCTCCTTGAGAATAGTTTTACTGTGTTTCTGAATTGACTTTTTGAAATATATTTTTGTTAATTTTCTGATATTAAATTTTATATTTTTTTCTAAAACAAAGGGATATCTCCTGTATGACATAGCTCTGCCCAAAGCTTGCTCTTTGATATACATTTGAGGTCATGTTTCGAATTTCGCCCGTCATATAATAATAATCTGGATTTCAATTTAGCTACGATGATCACTGACCTATTTTATTTACACATATAAATTTCATTTTCAAAATCAAAAAAAGAAATCGATCAGTGCTCAGATCTTACGTCAACGGCATAATTTTCATAGTTTGAAAAAGTCGTCGTTTTCTTGTCCGATTTGACATTGTCTGTTTTGAACAGTATCAAAATAGGTATAAAATTATTCATCAAAGATAGTCAATCTTAATCATAACCGCAATAGGAAAAACAAAACAAAGAAGTATACGATCATACAATATGCATAGACGTTATCTCTAAGAAGGGAGTGAGACCAGATACTAGGGAAGAATGTGCATTTCCTACTCTCATGTCATTCTTATTCAGCGTGTTCAAATACATATTATCTGATTATTCGATTATAGACCTGCACAACGATTCAGTTTTTCTACTTAAAATTGGAGATGTTTAGATTCCAATATTTATGAAAACTCTCATCTGTTAAATGTATCCAAATCAGTCCTCAAACATCTTGCGGGAATGATTGGCTGTGGTCAGTTCAAGGTAATATTACCTTGAGATTTTTCCATTATCTCCCCTCACAGTCTCACTCTATCCTATATAAAAGTGTGCTTTTTTATAAAAGGGATATGGTCATTATCCATATTTGTCATTTGATTTATATGTCTGAGGGGTCGGATATGGGCTTATTTATCACAAGTTGTGCTCAAGAACATGGAAAACATGTAAAGGTATCTAAAATTTGTTTGTACCTCGACAAAGCTTGCCGAGTCCAATCCAGTAATTCCAATGTCTAAGAGCGTTCAAAGGGATAACATTAAATATTTAAATATATGTTGCATGATCAAAATTATAGTGCACAATATGCGCATTGCAACAAGTGGTGATGTCTCATTTGTCACGCTCAAAGCCAAAATAGTGGAATCCAAATAGTTAAAATACTAAGCGTTTTATTCTAGAAATAACCTTAATGTATGCCAAAGATACCAGCTAAGGGCATAGCAATACAAGAGATATTGATGTATATGTAATGCTCAGGTTGTTTTATTTTGTTTTGTTTTTGATAGGGCATAGCAATACAAGAGATATTGATGTATATGTAATGCTCAGGTTGTTTTATTTTGTTTTGTTTTTGATAATTTACAAAATTTAGTTACAAAGAATCGAATATATTTCCAAGTCATTGCAGAATGAACTAAGCGAACTAAATCTTACGATACAAAAAGTCCACCAGAAAAAAAGTGACCAGGACCTAGCGATGTATTTCATGAATGTGATCTTTTTCATATGATGTTCAACTTACGTAGCAATTTATATGACGTAACAATTTCCGTTGACGTATTATGTTATCTTAACACCATATAAAATATCAAGTTAATCTCATGATCTTAACCGAAATCTGTAATGGTTTCAGTGTCCACTGTGAAATGATCTACTAGTACAAGTTATCTTTTGCACTTTCTAAGAAAATAGAAGTTGTTCCGACTCGTTACCTTCTTCAACAACATTTGAAACCAATTTAAATGCACCAGACACGTGTTTCGGCTAGTATATCCTCATCAGTGATACTATAAACAAATTTTAATGCACCAGACACGTATTTCTGATACATTCCTTATGGTACTTTTATGGTGATATGATAAACAAAATTAGAAGGATCAAAGGTAGGTAGCATAACCATCGAAAATGCGTCAGAATCATCAAACGCCTTTTATACCGTGGATATGATCCTAATGTCACCAGACGGACACTAGGCTTGGTACTTGATCAATCTACAGTCTTGTACAAGCGCATCCTTGAGACTTGCACTCTGACTGACTGTGACGACGGGACTCCATGACGGGCCCTGTCCAAACCTCTTCAATCAAGGCCCCGACCACCTGTCCTCTCTGAATATCAGTCGGACTCCTCGGGTGATTACATACATGAGCTCACTACATGCGGCAAAGCACGGACTGTATTACGCATGCCGTCTTTTTATATCCATTTACATATTCATCTGTGTTTCTGGGGCCTCTGCGTTTCGCGGTCTTGTTTGTGTGAGGTCATCTTACAGTGAGGAGGTTATCTTACACCAAAATTGTACGTTCTTCGAGACCTCTGGGTAACTGGAGAAGTGAGAGGGTGGTGCGCACGTAATCCAGGATAACCACACCATTTGCTACTTGCGTGACAAATGGCCGTCCAAAGTCGGCACCGGTTGCCCATTGGTCTCGTCGGTTTATGTGTAGTCTTTTGTGTTTGATGTTTACATGTCGTGTGTCTCTTTTCCGCCTCGTGCTGTACTCGTCTTTTGTGTTTTTGCATCGGGTGTTTTGGTGTTTTGCTGTTGATGCTGCAACGGGGTCTTGTTGGAGATCTCCTCCCTTCTTTCAAGCCAAAGTGATTTTCAGACACAGCCAAATTTATTTTGGTAGCGCCCTCTAGTTTGTTTTTTTTTTTAATTTCATATATCCACTTTGGAAAGGGTGTACTGCTCCATACATATATTTCCAAGTAATCCTACCTACCTTTAACTATATCTTCAATATTCATACATGTACTTCAGGTTCTCACTGTTTGAACCTAGAGCATCAATGATAGCAATTTCAAAGGTCTTTAATAGGAATTAAGTGAAATTCCTATCTTCAAAGTGGTATTCTATTGTCGGTGTCGTACACTGGAACTACATCAGGACTTAATATACAATCTTAGTACATAATGTGACATAAAACTTTAAGTGACTGAACATTGAGTTCTTTAAGGTTACTAACTCAAGATGTGAAATCAATTAAAAAGAAAGAAGAGGATCTTCAACAACACTCGGTTGCAGCACCCATAGCCAAAACATACAGCAGACATATACAGAAAGAGACGCAAAGGGGCCAGGAACACCAAATCACATCATAGAAACATCAAACACAAATGACTACAATTAAACCAACGAGACCAATGGGCAACGGGTGCATGGACCAGACATTCACGTTTTGTATACTTAACCCTCGTCAGTGATCCTCAATCTAAACAATGTGATATGGCCAGAGACTGTAGACTTGTCAAATACCAAATTATTCACATCAAAGACATAAAAATTATCTTTTGAAATAAATGTAGGACCTTATATTCATAAATTAAAATCAAGACCACAATTACGCATAAACATTTATCTATAACTCTCAAAATTTGGAAGCGTTGCATTTAAATGCAATTAACATAGTATTCATTCAGTTTTCATGAGTATGTTAAATGAGTGAATGAAAGTCAACCTCGGAACCAAAATCAAAATTTGCAAAATCAGAATTGTTGGTCACACAAAACAATGGATATGCACTCCAATTTAAACAAGCAAAACATTCTGCGATGGAGCAAAAGTGAATACCCATTGAAAAATTAATAAGACAAGATCACCGGGAGGAGTAAGTATCTCCTGCTTGCTAGCAATAGCCGTCATTTTAGCCGTGCAGAAGTAAATATATAAGGTATTCTTTCAACATTGTGGATGAAGAAAAAATATCACTGTGTTGTATATTTTCATTGGATCGTTCAAAATATTTCGCATTTTACAAAGGAGGGGATCTCGAACAACACCAGGTTGCATCACCCACAGCAAAACCCCAAAAACACCCAATGCAAAAACACAGCAAACAAGTACAGAACGAGACGTAAAAGGGACAAGGAACGTCAACGCACAACACAGAAACATCAAACACAAAGGACTACACATAAACCAACAAGATCAATGGGCAACCGGTGCCGACTTAGGACGGCCGTCTGCCAAGGAAATAGCAGAAGGTGTGGTTATCCTGGATTACGTCGCATTCACAAAGTCAGTTCCTCCCAAATAAACATCTTGATTAGTATTTTCACCGTAATTAGCCATATACATGTATGAATACATGTAAGGAAGGGGTCGAAGATATTGAACTACTGAGGAATCATATACTTATCATTGCAGGTCGAAGTACTCACGTACTCATGTTTCTCAAATATTGAAGTATTTTAGTGACTATTGTCGTCGAAAAATGATATCTAAATATGAAGTTGAGTTACGGCTGTCAGTGGTCTCTTTGACCTCTTGTTCACATGGATGGATTGTGGTAATGTTATCCTTTAAATTTGGAACGTATTTCAGAATTAAGAGCACGTCATCAATGTATATCAAATTACTCAAATTCAAGATAAACCAGTACTCAATAACTCACTTAAAGTTAAAGTCTATTTACTTAATGAATGATGTCTTCACGAAAGGGATACATGAACGTAACGTTAAAAAGGCATTTACAAACGAAGAAGATTTTGATAAAACAGGAGTGGTCTTTCATGATACTTGTAGATTACTGTCCTGTTCACTAAATCCAGAGCACCCTGTTTGGTGATTTATTCTGTCGTCTGAAGAATTTTGCTATAAATTATTGTTTCCGAGAATTGACCTCATTTAGTCGAAACTGGAAATTAACATCAACTTACCCTATCAGCTACCTTCAAACCGCAATATGAAAAAAAATAAAATGTCTACGGGAAATTCCCATGTTTATTTCAAGCCGCCGCCATATTTTTCTCCGTGACAACAATAGTAGACAGTGACGTCAAAGCCTCCGACGTCACACATTTTCAGTGATTTTACTATAGAAAATCCCCGTAGACTTTTTATTTTCCTATTTCTAACTTAGCTGACGCACAGCCAAAACAATGGTATTTTCTGTTACGACTAAATGAGTACTATAAAATTGATATCTTATTAGAAGATGACATTATCATATTTTAGAGAAAACCGGGAAAATAGGGTGCTCTGGAATTAGTGAACAGGACAGTAGAGCTTTCCTTTTGTTATAGTAAATATTGAACTGTGGAAATGACAGAAATACCCCTAAATTAAAAGAATTTTGCACAGTTCACGTACTCATTATTATACGTTCCGGCACATTTTAATAAAATGTCATCCATTTCATGTTATTTCAGGTATGAGAATGTACATAACCTCGTTGCAACACTTGCACCAATACATGTGAATAACCAAGTTTCACACACGTAGAAGGGTCAAGCACAACCTGATTTGTCTGCTTTGTGTTTTGCAGTGAGTGTTTTGGGGTTTTGCTGTGGGTGCTACAACCTTGTGTTGTTGGGGATCCCTTCCTTTGTCTGATATGCAAATGTACAAACAAAGCAATATACAGCAATGTTTTGATAATTTAATCCAGCAACAGGAAAAGGTTTTTTTTAAATGAGTACAGAAACAAAATTGTTTTTGTCATAATTGATAGTTTTCATATGAATTAATTAATTTATGCATATTCAATAATCAAACCTATCCCACACTCAGTCTTCTTTCCTGAAATATCTTCCAGAGATTTTTATGTAGGTTTATTTGAACATCTAATGTAAGAAGCCATTTCTTCCAAAGTGGGAGTCGAGTAGATGTGTCATTAATTAGAATTAGGAGTGTTTCCTCTCACTGGTTTTATCCTTCTATTGACTTTAAAATGGCGCTTAAACCCTTGTTTTATACAAGATGAATCCTCCATCTCTATGTACACAAAATGAAACATTTATTTTACTTAGGCAATCCAAGCTGCTCACGTAAGGTTATCGATTGTCGATACAGGGTCGTCTAGACAGAATTGCGTGAGGTGAGTGTTCGGATAGACTTTACGGCCAAAAAGCCGAGAAATTTTATAAATCGAAAGCAAAACTTGTTTGTATATCAATGAGTATTGGCTGGCAGATTACTCATTCCTCTTGATTTCTGTAGTTATTTCATTTATTTCTATATTCAATTTGCGCGGTGACTGACCAATGTAGATGCTGTCCAAAGTGTTGTCAGCATATTTGTTTTGGTTAATATTCACTTTGTCTAACACTGGTGTACATCATCCTATGCTACCTTTCGATAGTTTGCATTCTTTGACTTTCTATCAAAATGCAACAATATTTATTCACAATCAGATTGTTTCAGCTCAAAATATTTTGTCATAGCATGGAAATTTTTCTTTTGGTTTAAATAATAATACGGAAGTGTTCCAACTCTATACCTTTATGAAGAAAATTCCAAACCAATTTTTCTGCACCAGACACGTGTTTCGAATATTAAATTCTCATCAGTGATGCTTCCAGCGGAGCCAACAAAATTAATTTCAGTAGCGCCCTTACTTTTTGAATTTAGATTTAAATGAATGCGCAGCTCCAAAATTCCTGTAGGGTCGATTCAGCAGCATGTCCAAATAAAATCTATGTTCGAAATAGCATTGGAAGGATGCTGCTAAGATGTTAATCTCCTTTAATTTCGGTGAAAGTTTTGAATCGAATGACAAGTTTTCGAAATAGCAAAATAAATCTATGATGTCAAATCGATAAAGGGCCAAAACAAAGATTCTTTCAGGCGACAGAGCTGGAAAGAAGTAATTAATACACTTCTAAACATCAGGTCACGGGGAACGATTTTAACTGCTCCATACTGCAACATGAAATAAGTGTTTTTAAAAAGGTTCAACCATTCAACTCATTTTGTTTTTGAATCTGGTTCGAAAGAATTGGCGAACCACCATAGTAAAGAAATTCTACAGTGCAGAACGTAAATATTTTTTTTAAATCATACAACCCTGCTCACAAAAATACCCCTCAAGAATCCCTAGAGATAAGGTACATGTACATTTTCTATTACATGTATTATTAAATATTTCTATGAGGTTTCATTTTCTGACGTTTTAAAAAGAATGTACTTTCAATTTAGATCAGTGCCCTTTCTCTATTTTAGGTCACTATATTTATGTTCCGATTGTTTATACCGCCAAAGAATATCATATCAGCACCCATGATTTCAAATAATATTAAGTCTCTCTAAGGAATTAGCATGAAGAATAATTAAATTTATCTTCTATGGCGAGGTCGATTCTGATGATGGGAAATTCGCTCTTCGATCAATTATAGTGGGTAACGTTCGTTCACGGTAGAGACGCGGAGAAGAAAGTTGGTATTCAAGGGTTAACGCAATCATATCACGTCCTTTTCCTTTTCACAAATTTCATTGCCGAGAAAAATCGTGTCTTGCATCTCATCATAGAATGAAAGTAATTTCCAAAGACAGGGGACGCAATAGATAATTCTATGTGTCCTTTTGATTTATACCTAATACTTGAGAAGGATATGAATTTAATTGTCATTGAAAGACAGAGAGAAAACACGATGACTGTTTCATTTGTCCAATTTAAACTCTCTTGTATTGCAGCTTCCTTGCCTTCTGTGAAATTAAGACAATGACATACTTTCTTTTTCTGTTCCGCTCAATGTTATTTTCAACCTGTTTCATTTAGGTCTCTCATTTATTTGTATCTCTTCGCAGTGCCCAATGAATTCTCTTCACCAATTTATATTTGTATGATTATGCATTGGAAGTTACAAATATATGCAGGTCTATCCTTAAGTTCACAGGACCCTCAACGTTAATGTATGAAACCCTAATCCTTAGATAATTTTACATTGAAAGTCATATCGGCCTCACTGCACGTTGTCTTTGTTCATGTCAGTTTTGAATCCATATCATACTACTTTTTTCTAGATCATCTGTGTGTCTGTCTTTCTGTGGTTTCAAATTAGCATCCTTTAATTCATGTATAGTCTTTCATGTGTCTTGCGTCTGCTTTGTTTCTTGGTCGACTTGGTGGGAATATGGTTGTTTACCTTGCTTTCTGCTATTGTTTCATCATTTTGTTTGCCTGGTACCTTTTTTCTTTTTAATCTGTCATACCTCTATTTCGATTAGTTATCAGCCCATTGTATATGTCATTTATATGTCTTTATTGGGAAGGTTTCCTTGATTGCCCTCTGATAGTAAGTTTCAGGTCTTTTGGCTTCCTTTGTTTGTACGTTGACAGCTTGCATCGTGATATTTGTATCTCTGTATGTGAGCTCTTCAGGTTTGCCTTATATTAGCATTTGATCTAAATGGGTACCATTTTCAAATATCTTTTCAACTTAAATAAGAGGCAGCGTTTTATTTTGAAATGACAAATTTGGACAATGACTTGTTGTTTGCTTTTGTGATGTTATAATTGGTTTTGCAGAAGATCCTTTTTTGTCTTTTATAAGGTATTTTCTCACTCTAGCACAAAAAAATCTACTGTTTGATAAAAGTAAAGGTTGTGCTGATTAGAGAAAAAACGAACAAAAACAAAATGAGGAAATAGTATTAATTCCAGAGCGGACGGAAAATAAAAAGTCTGCGGGGATCTTCTATAGTAATATCGCTGAAAATGTGTAACGTCGGAGGCTTTGACGTCACTGTTTACTATTGCTGACACGGAGAACAATATGGTGGCTGCTTGAAATTAACATGGGAATTTCACGTAGACTTTTTATTTTTCATATTGCGGTTTGAAGGCAGCTGATAGGGTAAGTTGAAGTTAGTTTCCAGTTACGACTAAAGGAGGTCAATTCTCGGAAACAATAATTTATAGCAAAATTCTTCAGACGACAGAATAAATCGCCAAAACAGGGTGCTCTGGATTTAGTGAACAGAACAGTAAGTCCATATGGTGGAGGTTTTAATTTGTCGGCTTTGGTTCCTGTTTTATCCTGATTTTGTATGCCTTCGGTTTCTGATTTTCTGAATTATCGATTTTGTGCTGTATACAGGGATATGCTCATTATCCATATTTGTCATAAACACTTTATTGTTATTTTTAACTTTCTTCGTGATGTATTTCCCATCTATTTGGGACTTTGCTGTTATCATTAGTAATCAGTGAATAACATTCAACACACCAAACCCAAAATCAGAATCCAAAAATCAAAATTTGTAGGCATAAACATTCTTGAAAATTGATATGTTTGACCTGTATATATTCGTCACTGTAAGGATCTTCTTTTTGCATGCCAACCTGTTGTTGGTCTAGTGCATGTTGTCGGTCCTGTTGTAATGGATTTTTTTATGTCATTGTTTCGTGGAATGAGTCTCCGGACTATCCATTTCGTGCTTCCAATTTCACTCTAGAGCTTGTTTTTGCTGGACTTGTCACGAAATGACCACGATTCGATCGCTTTGGATGCGAGGTCCAAAAACTTTTCCTTCGTTTACTTTAATTTGACCAGGAAATTGCTCCTCTGTCACCCTACTGGTCATTAAGTCGATTTTTGCATTGACCAGCGACGGCGTCCAATTGAAAATATAGGCTGAAGTAATTGAATTGTCAAGTGTTTACCGTCGGTAAATTGATTTTCTTTTTGAGTCAAGTCTAAATCTTCCACGTCTTTGCTTAATTATCCCCATAGGAGGACTGCAGCCCTGTGTAATTTTACCTAACATTATTCATCTTTTACGCTTTTCTGCCTCTCATCCATCTTGTGTTGAAACGTTCGCCCACTTTCTCTTTTTTATTACAAGTAGCCTTTGCCATCGTATGTACACGACATAAATCAACCAACATGTTGCCTGAAATGCTTGCCACCATAATTGTATCAACGTTAATGGAGAAGAACTTTTAACACCGACCGCCTTATTTATACGGGTCATATCATACTGTAGAAAATACAGTCACTTTTCAAGGAAAATATCCGAAGCAATTTTGAAAAAATAACATGGTCTTCGAGAGAATCGTTTGTCCTCCGTAGTGTTTCGACGGTTGCCCTGCACAAACTTTTCAATTTATTTTATCGAATTGTGGCATACTGCCTTTGAATAGTGATATACAGTCAAACCTGATCAAGTGATTACTCGTTTTCTACGGTCACTCTTTACTCTCCCTACACGATTTGCTATATAAAAGTACCTATAGTATATCAACGGCGACTCTCGTAACGCGGCTAGCGGTCAACAAAATTGTTACCGAAATTGCTTCCTAGACTGTTTCAACGGCCATTTTAGCAGTAAATATAAATTTGTGTGTTTGAATAGTAGATATTTACTAGAAGAGATAATAATTTTAGTGCATTTATTACATGAATAAGCATAACCATAACATATCACTTTATTTGTTCAATAAGAAATCGGAAATACAGCGTAGTTATGCATTAGATGCATTATTGTTCCCTATATCGCCAGCTGTCCGAAGCAGCCATGTTTAGTTTTCATAGTGCTGACCGTCTATCACAGGTTTGACTGTAGTGCCATCGAAATGTATTTGAATGTCATCATATTACATTATTGAGATTGAGGATCAATGACGAGGGTGAAGTACCTGAAACGTGCATGTCTGGCCCATTCTGCAAATTTATCTTCTTAAATGGTGCTATTGAATTTTAAGACGTTTAACATTTGTACCACTTGGGGAGTGTCACTGCTGGTGGACCAGGAGTCCCGGAGAGCACATGTAGCCAAGTTCGAACAACTTAGGTTAAATTGATCGATTCTTCAAAGCATTCAAAAATTTCTGTTATTGGTCATTTATCATCATATCCCACCCATCCTGCTACGTCTTTCGGCACATTTTGGGAAATAATAACTTTCACACTCTTTGGTCATATCACATTGTTTATGTAGACTTCACACTGTCCCGATTATGATATCCGATGGACACACGAATATGAAATTTTCAATTTTGTGCGAAGATACTCCCGAATATGGTTAAGATCCGCTCAGCAACCGATGTTTTTACGATGCTAAAAGATGATTACACGATGCTAAAAGATGACTACACGATTGTATCCGAACCGCTCCCGATGACAACACGACGGGACGAATTTTATCTTAAAACATATCCGAAGGTCATACGAAGGTTTACGATGTATTAACGAAGGCTATTAGATTGCTTCACGACGTCGTATATAGAATGAGATGCATCGGACTATAACCAGGAATGCATCATGTTTTGGATGTTTAAAAATTCTTGTTTAATCAGTAGCACAGTATCAATGGTTTCCTCCTCTGCCTTTTATTATTTCTGTCTCAGAAAAATACAAAAAATACCAAAAAATTAGCAATTCAAATATATGTTATTGAATATGTGAATCGCACTGTCTATGTAGCATGGTTAGCCAAGATACATGTATATGAATGTTGATTCTTATAATGCTCGCCAATCTTTGAAAGTTCGATTTTACAAGGCATCTTTATGTGAAAGCGTGACTACCAGACGGACTAATGGATACAACAAGATACTAGTAATGCCAGTAATTATAGAAAGTACTGAGTCTGTACATGCTCTCTTAGATGCATTTGAAGAAGCAATGCTTCTGCCTTCTTTTTATCATCGTAACATTATCAAGGCACGTCATTTTGCTTTATAATGCATTGATTGTGAACTTGCAAATCGGAAAAAGACAGAAGAGTTTTATTTTGATAAATTTGGATTAACTTAGAAACATACTTTTGAAATGGCTTTGAATATTATGTATTTGAAATGTTTTGTTTAATATTTGTGTCATCTTTTGTATCGGGATCCCATCTAGAGTACTAGAGTACGATGACATTACGATGTCATTTCGATGGAATTGCGAGGTTGTCACGAAGTCGTATAGCCTTCCTTACTCCATCGGGAGGTTCTTGACACGTTCGTAATGCCTTCGTATGGCAAAATTTCCCCGATGGTAATTCGAAGGAGAAACGAAGATGTTACGAATACGCAAGATGCCTTCTCGATGGTCTTACGAAGGGCAAGATGATTACACGAACCTGTTTCGAAGATGGTCCTTCAGGAATTTTTTTGTCATGCCAAAGATTTTGACAGCACTCCCGAAGTTGTTCCCGAAGTTTGACAAATCAAGCCGGCGGTCATACGATGGTTAAAGATGGCCTTACGAATAGCCAGATGATATTACGATCAAACCCGAATTTGAAAAAATCCTTCATCGTGTGGCCATCGGCTGCTTAAATCGGGACAGTGTGACGCCAGCATAAGAATGAGGATCACTGACGAGTGTTAAGTACCCGAAACGTGCATGTCTGGACAATGCTGCAAATTTATCTGTTCTGTTCTGTATGATGCTATTGAATTTGAAGACGTTTAACGCATGTCTCCTCATTGATACTCGTCCCTTAATGGGGGAAAACTTTAGAAAGAGAAATTTCACAGATTTTGGACATATTACATTGTTTAGACTGAGGATCACTGAGGAGGGTTAAATACCCGAAACTCTATCTGCTCTAAAATGATGCTTATGAATTTGAGATTAAACAACTGTATTAGTTACTCCATAGCAGTTATTCTCCTCGGTAAACTGCTATATAGTAGAATCTCCAAGTGGAAATTTTCTACTATATAATAGATTTTTTGTCAAGAGTCAGCGGCTCAAAAATTTTTGGTAGGGTCCATTCAGAATCGTAGATGTAATGAAATCAAAACCATTGGAATTTTTACCTCCTATTATTTTAAGGATAATTTAAGGATAATTTAGGATAAAATGAAAAAAACCCAATAATATGAGTATACATAAGTCGTGTGAGGGAGATACCCCTTACTTTTATTATACTTTAAAACATTTCGACACAGTCACTGATAATTTAAAGTAAATATGCCTAATGTAAAAATCTTCACAATAAATGCGATTTGAAGATATGAAACAATTTACCATTCCTTTTTTCGGAAACTGCATAAACGTTATTGAATAAAGACAATTTTCATACAGGTACAGCCCCGGCCAGTCGAAAGTTTAATATTCGCTTTCAATTCGTAAACGAATTGAAAACTTTTTGAAAGCTTAGCTTTCAAAATTTCGTCAGCGATTGCTTTCAAAATTTTGAATACTCAAGAGATGACGAAATTTCGTCAGCGATTTTTCATTAACTAATTTTCGTCAGCGATTCCCTAGCTTTCAAAATTTTCGTCAGCGATAGCTTTCAAAAATTTTGAAAGCTATAGTTAACGAAATTTCGTCAGCGACTAGCTTTCAAAAAATTTGAAAGCTATAGTTAACGAAATTTCGTCAGCTATAGCTTTCAAAATTTTTGAAAGCTAATCGCTGACGAAAATTTCGTATTTATCGTTTATGTAATGTACCAATCAAATATACTTAGTACAAGTTACTGGTCGTGAACATGAGCGTTCCTGCACTGTGAATGATGGATTTTTTTTTCAACTGCAATGCATTCCTTGCTGCTGAATTAATATTTTGTAATTGTGTTTGTTTGCTTGTTTATGTATTTATTTATTATGTTGCTTCGTTAAGTTAAGAGGTGACGGTGTGAAATTGATATTAGGGTTTTTAATTGATATTTATGCTGATATTTTTGTTTGAGATGCCTATCAGTTATTCAGTCTCAAAGTTGAGCAGGTAAGCAAAATCAACAGATTTGCCATTGGAACAGCTGCGAACCTGGAATGAACAAATATTTCGAAGTGAGACGAAGTGTCCGGGGATGGGATAGTCAGCATCTCCTGTTTGCATGTTGAAGTAACGCCAGAGTCGGTAATGGTTTATTTGTTATTCGTTTTAAGAATTGAAGATGGTCATGTGGAGTTGAGTGACGCAAATGGTGATGTTTTTAATTATGTTAATGACGTCAGAAATGAAACTTAAGGTAATTTTCATCTTTTAATCATTTGTGTCACACTTATGCCCTTTGCCGTGTGGAGCTCGTAAAAAAGTTCCCCGCGAGGGCTTTGACAGTGTGTTTTGAATAAATATCCCTGACATTGTCGCCATAGCACTTTCTATAAAGACATAACGTCAGACAGTGCATGAATTTAATATATGGTTTTCATTTTCGCGCTTAAACATCGACGGCGGGTGTGGCTAGCCAACAGGGGATGCTTACTCCTCCCGGGCACCTGGTCCCACCTCTAGCTTGCTGGGGGTCCGTCGATGCTTAATTTTGTGCTCTATTGTGAGTGCTGTTGAGATTATCGTCAGGATCTTCTTTAACTCATTATGGTGATTGTAGTAGAGAGGTTGGAAGTAGTGAGGTTTCCATGTGAGTTTGAGATAAGTTAGTAGACTATAGTGGTAGTGACGCTAGATTATGAAGAAGTATCATAGCCTTACAATAATGGAAAAAATATTGAATTTCGTACTTTTTTTATCTGTCGACTCCGAATCAAACGTAGTTGTTTTATTTTCGTCTTTCCTAGAATTCTTTTCATTTTAATTAACTTTTTTATATATGTCATGATAAGAAAGAGGTTTTTGGGACTAGTTTTTTTGTAATGTCGCAATGTACTTGACAATGAATGTGGTTGCTATTCAATTATTACCAGTACTTTTTACACTCTCAAGGTATTTTGTATTCTATGTATATAGATCTATATACTATTTTTATGTACAACTTTGATTTCTATTTCTGAGAAAATAGAAAAATGTCTGCTCTTCATTTAAATGAATTCCTGGACATTTTTTCCCTCCTTATACGTAAAGCAGTCCTCGTTAGCGGTAAAATTCTATTGATGCCACAGCTGCTCCGATCTATAACGAGTCCTTGTGAACTTGTTACAGCAAATTATCAATCTTCTCACCAAAGTAAACAGTTAAACCAAGTAAAAGAAATAATTTCGCCAAATTTCAATCAATCATTCCATATCTCCGATTTTCCTGCCAAATGAGCAAATTTTAGCCGCGAAAACGCATCCTATTATCATCTTAAATGCCGAGGAAATATAGAATTAATCAGAGGAATAATCAACTGAAGTACGAACGCTTGTTCCTATGACAGGCGACTCAAATAAACTATGTGCCAATCAATCCTGATCAAGTTAGAACATATTTTCTTTTCTTTTATATTTGTTTAATGAACAAAAAGAAAATATGCGCATTCATATGACGAATTAGAAAAATATACATGATTATGACCGAAACTGCAAAAATCTAGATATCATACAATCTTTTCTAAAAATGTTCGTATGTTGTTCACAACATTTGAGATTTGTTATAAAAAGCGCAAAGTAATTTTTTTCGCATCGCATCTTTTAAACATAAAGGAACGAAATACTAAGATTTCCCTACCAAGCTATATTTCTGATATTTAATTTCAATAAGTTCATGAACGTCAAACACAAATACTAAATTCAGTATTAATAGACTTTTTTTCATCGTGACGAACTTGGCACTTCGAACTTCGCACTAAAATTCCATAAGTGGGTTGCCGAAAAAAGCGCACCAGTTGTACAGGAAGTATAATATACCATTCTCTTGAGTAGACTATCAAAATGTAGATGACTCCGCTTATGAGTTTATACGCAAACGGCAGCTACGCCACTTATTCTTCAATGTTCTAAGTGCGAAGTTCGAAGTGCGAAGTTCGTCACGATGAAAAATGTCTATATTAGATTGATTTATATGAGGAATCCAAAAATCATAATCCACGGACATACAAATCCTTGAAAAGTAGGAAACAAAAAAAGATAAGGAGGAGACTCCAAACGGAGAAAACAGCGGAATACACTCTCATGAGACGAGAAAAGTGGACAAACAGACGGAAACACTAACATCATACCATTACACGACTCTGGAGATAAGTTGTCCTTCGTGTTTCTATGAAGCTTTGTAGGCCTTTTGGTGAGATTTTGGAATCTGATTTCGGATTATGTGTTTGTCTTTCTTTCACTGATAGAAATACGAGGGAAAACTTCCAAAACCTACTCCAACAGCGTCTTTTTTTAACTCACCGATATTCACAATGGTGTATATAGGAATTTCAATTGAAACTACATAAGACTTTACCAGATATTTTCTGTCGTAGTGTGTAATTGAAATCGCACATTCTTTCGGGTTTGCTATTAGCTTTCATCGCAACTTTTTTTAACGAACTAGCAACATTTTCGTTTTCTGATTGAATGTACACTGTAATATTTCATATGGCATTAAGAGTAGTATGCCAAAGGAGAGATGAGTAAATAGGGATGGAAACAATGGCTTTCTTTTATTTCCCTAATTCACTAATTAACATACTTAATATCTATTTCTTTGTATGGTAGGATTTTTCAAACCTTGCTATAAACAGGACCTCAATGCCTGCACTGTCCCATGCATCCATGAGACATAGGTTTTTTTGGCAAAGCTTTTCACTTGATTTCGCTTTTGAATAGTCCCTGTAATATGTTTGCTTGAGATACCACTGATTGTAATTCAACATCCGAAAGTTGCATGTCTTGCACTTGGTATTTGGATGATTTTATCGTCAATGAGACTGTTCTCTGGTGGCAGCAGTGTTTAGACACTTGTTTTTATTTACAAATTATTTTATGTATTTTTCTGTGTTTGGTTTTGATTGTTCGATTTTTTGCCGTTATTATTATCAAGCTGGTACATCAGACTATTCTTTAGCTGAATCCTGAAAGAAATTCTCTCTTTTTTCTCGAGATATACTGACATTTTTTGCCGTAGATGGCCGTCCTAAGTCGGCACCGATTGCTCATTGGTCTCATTGATTTATGTGTAGTCGTTTGTTTTGATGTCGTGTTTTGTGTTCCTTGTCCCTTCTGGATTTCTTGTTGTGTTTGTCCATTCTGTGTTTTCAAGTAGGGAGTTTCGGTGTTTTGCTGTTGGTGCTGCAATCGAGTCTTGTTGGAGATTCCCCTCCTTAATTTTTAGCAAACAGCTGAGATGAACGACATAATCTCTTTTTGATATTGAAAGAGGGTTACACGGTCAAGGTTGATGTCATTGAATTAACGAAGTAGATAATGGAGGATCGATTTAACAAACGCTGTAAGAAGACGATTTGACTGGCATTGGTTTATTTTAAATAACTTAATTACAAACTAGTCAATGCATTTAGAGTTTTTCATACTATGAAATTAAATAGCTTTAATCTCCATCAAGAATGTTGCTTCTGGTAATGTTTACCAAATATCCTTATCTTCCATAGAAAGGAACTGAAATGTAAACTACACTTTAAAGAGAAATTTCTATGAAATAATTTCGTAATTACCTGACGTCCTTTATACTGCATATGAGATATCATATTATTGGTAAAAATGTGTCATGCACTAGACAACTCTGTGGATTAATTTTTATTTCAGCATATACTATAACTATAATATGAATTATGGCAAAGCCATTGTGAGGACGCAGATGAAATATAATTTCAATGAATTAAAGCCCAATTTTCACCATACATCACTGAATTTTTTTTTTTTACTTAGTTAATAAGAATAAAATATGTCATACAATATGTGTTCTTGTTATTTTTTCCAGCATCATTTTTACCGTCTTTATCAGCCTTACATTAGTTTTTCTCTTGAAATCCAGAATCATCTACAGGAGAGGGGATATTATAGACAATTTCTAGATCGACAGCATGCACATATTTCGTAAATGCGGGGAAACAATTATCAATGTCACAAAACAATCAGTTAAAACATGAAATCGCAATGCTTAATTTTGAAACATAAATGACAGATAAGAAAAGATCAAGTGATGCCATCTTAATCTATACATTTTAATTCCTTGGACCTTGACGAAAACCGAGGAAAAGAGAACTCGGGCAAGAAAACTGTGGGCACAAACCATTAAAATTAAAAAAAGATTTTTTTTACTGTTTTCTGAAGTATTTATATATTATATAAGATTAACATGTATCTTTATTATTCAATGAATTCAATTAAACTTTTAAATGTTTACTTTTTAAATTTCATTGGGTGATGAAATGTCAGTTGTCGTATCAGGAATATGTATCCCCCCTTGCACCCACCCACCCCTCTCCCCTTTTACTTTCACCGGAAAAATTAGCATTCAAAATGTAAAAGAGAGAGAAAAATTCCTTTTCGGCGCCGTCTATATATATAGTGTTATCAGCAATATATCGTTTTATGGGATGATCTGGAAAAGGGGGTTAAAACTTACAAATTAAGTACAGTATAACATTAGTATTACAGGATTTTCCCTTCTAAATAATGTAAATGATTTTCCAATGTAATATCTGAAGACAAAATTCTTGCTCATTCCTTTACTTTAAAAGAGGGTGAAAGGGAGGGGGAGGGGCGGGAGGAAGGTGAGAGGAGGAGAGGGAGGGCAGGGAGGGAGCGAGGGGGAAGAAGGAAGGGTGTGGGAGGGGAGATAAGGGGGCGGAGAGAGCAGGTACCCCATGTCTGCTCCCCACCCCCATAAAAGGCAAGGATGAATGGGAGGGGGAGGAAAGAGGCAGCTGGAGGGAGGCAGAAGGGAGGGAGGGAGATGTTAGGAGGTGGGAGAAGGGAGCGGGACAGGGGAGAGAAGGAGAGAAGTTAGTAGAAATCTACCCCCTGTCTGCCCCCCCCCCCTTGAATACAATCAACCCTCCCCCCCCCCCTTTCTAAAAAAAATCTGAAGCCTTCACCCCTCTACCTTGGATCCGCTTATGATTTACTACCTCCAAGGGAAAAAATACCTAGCCTTATAAGTTATTTCTGACAGAAAAAAATATACTTCATGCTTTTAACAGAGCCCCAGCTGTGTTGACCTATTTGTACTAAATACTGTAAATGATGACGTAAGTTGTGACGCGTTGTAAACAGAACCAAAGGCAGCAGACATTTAGAAGTTTGTGTTGGGATTTACACTGCATAGATTTCCTGTATATTCTAAATGTAGATCTTATATATGTGGAGATAAACCACATTATTCGATCTACAGGTATCAAAATATCAACAAATCATCCTCGAAAGCAGAATGAAGTTCGGTAAGTCGCTGATCGCGCAGATATTTTTGTTTGTTTGTTTTTTCCTCCCAGCATTAAAGTTTATCCATGGATTTTTCTGAGGGAGCTGTCGATGACAGAAAGTCCGCGAAACAAAGTTGTATGCTGACGTCGCGTCGCATGCTGACGTCACGCTGTAATTTTCAAAGAGGATATTCGGACTAAACATGATACATGTTGGAAATGATGGTGCAATGTCAGTATTACGTGAAGCAAAGAACAAATCATACATTGGGACACTGGAGGAGTAAGCCAAACGAAGAATATTCAAAGGAGATCGAAAAATCTTTGTCATCGATGGGTTTCATTCTGTCGTCAAGTGACATTGTCAAAAAAATAAGCTTGCGCTTCACGCCGATCAAATGGGCAATGGGGAGAATGACGTCATTGACCACGGTTTTGGAACCTATAGGTATAGCATAGAATTCAATTGAAAAACAACATTTTTCCTATATATATACACGTGTTACCTTGATGAGGACTACGTCCGCGCCTGCGGCGCGGACTGCGTCCTCTATTAATATAAATAAAAACACAAACACTCAAATACACAAATTTTCGGCCCCTTGGCCTTTATCAAGTGTAAAAAACGACGATCTATAACAATTATAAGTAAAACCCATCGTTGCTTCTCTGGCGTTCATTGCAAATGTTTATGTTAGTCTATGACGTCATAATATTCGCGGCACATGCATGCATTTCACGTTACCCGCGAAAAGTTACAAAGTCTTTGTAATAATGAACGATCCGAGAGAAGATGGTTTTAAAGAACTAAATCATGATTTATACATATATATAACATTGAATTTAAATTATTACACATATATACATAACCTATTTAAACATATCCAATAATTGTGAGATACAAGCGCATATATGATGCCTGCAAGATACCCAGACAAAATTTTTTTTTCTAATATGACAATCCTTTAATTATATAACTAAATCTGATTGGCTTTACTAAGCATGTCCGTAATATGAGGGATCACTAGTCTTGTATATGTTTGTCCCCCTTCTTTTCTTCTGTCATCTCGGTCTACTTTAATTTCAACTAAACGGTTGTCTGTTTGTCTGTGTCATGGTCTGTCTGGGTATTCTTGCAGGCATCATATATGCGCTTGTATCTCACAATTATTGGATATGTTTAAATAGGTTATGTATATATGTGTAATATTTTTAATTCAATATTATATATATATGTATAAATTATGATTTAGTTCTTTAAAATCATCTTCTCTCGGATCGTTCATTATTACAAAGACTTTGTAACTTTTAACGGGTAACGCGAAATGCATGCATGTGCCGCGAATATTATGACGTCATAGACTAACATAAACATTGGATGGATTTTACTTAGGATTGTTATAGATCGTCGTTTTATACACTTGATAAAGACCAAGGGCCGAAAATTTGTGTATTTGAGTGTTTGTGTTTTTATTTGTTATCATCCCTTACCTCTGGAAGAAATATTTCAATCTACTGTATTAATAAATATTCTGATATTGGATTTTATAAATTAAATAAAAAAAATCAAATTCAAGGAATTGTGGTCTCACGCTTTTAGGTGTTTGTCTTTAAAGAAATGCTTACAGACCCCCAATCCCCATTCTGAAGTTTTCATAATATATCTCATATATTATCAAAATTCTAAATATGAAAGATTAAACTCCAAGAAAAGATCAAAGGGTCCAAACTTTTGTTTTGTTAGGAAGGGACATGCTAAACAAAAGGTATGCGCATGTGAAATATTAAAGTCCTATCATTTAAATTACCGTCAAAAACTTATGGTTGAGGTTGAATTATTTAAATGTGGGTCAACCTCCAAGGACGAGGTTACAAGGTCAGAATGTTGTTACCAAGAGAAAGGTCTTGTCACAAGGAATACATATGTGAAATGTGAAAGCCCTATCATTTTCTGTTCCAAAGTTATGATCAAGGTTAAAAAAATTAAAAAGTACGTCAAACTCCAAGGTCAAGGTCACAAGGTCAAACATTTTGGCATCCATGTAGAGATCTTTTCACAAGGAATAAACATGTGAAATATAAAAGCCCTATCACTTTCCATTAAAAAGTTATGAACGAGGTTAAAGTTTTCTAAAAAGTAGGTCGAACTCAAAGGTCAAGGTCACATGGTCAAAAATTTCGGTATCCATGGAAAGGTCCTATCACAAGGAATACAAATGTGTAACATGAAAGTCCTCCCACTTTTCATTCAAAAGCTATTGTCATGGTTAAAGTTTTTGATAAGTAGGTCGAAGTCCAAGGTCAAGGTCAGAAGGTCAAACATTTTGGTATCCATGGAAAGGTCTTGTCACAAGGAATACACTTGTGTAATATGAAAGCCCTATCACTTTCCATTCAAAAGTTATGGTCAAGATTAAAGTTTTTGAAAAGTAGGTCAAAGTCAAAGGTTAAGGTCACAAGGTCAACAATTTTGTTATCCATGGAACGGTCTTGTCACAAGGAATAAACATGTGTAATATGAAAATCCTATCATTTTCAATTCAAAAGTTATGGCCAAGGTTAAAGTTTTTAATAAGTAGGTCAAAGTCCAAGGTCACGGTCACATGGTTAAGGTCACAAGGTCAAAAATTTTGTTATTCATGGAAAGGTTTTGTCACAAGGAATAAACGTGTGTAATATTAAAGCCTATCACTTTCCATTCAAAAGTTATGGTCAATGTTAATGCTTTTAATAAGTAGGTCAAAGTCAAAGGTCAAGGTCACAAGGTCAAAAAAATTGTTATCCATGGAAAGGTCCTGTCACAAGGAATACACATATGAAACATCAAAGCCCTATCACTTACCATTCAAAAGTTATGCACAAGGTTTAAGTTTTTGTGACTGACGGATAGACACACGGACGCACCGGTTTTAAAGTCCCCGCGCTTTCGCAAAAGCATGTGAAATATCAAAGCCCTGTCATTTACCATTCCAAAGTTATGCACAAGGTAAAAGGTTATGTGACTGACGGACAGACGAACCGGTGTTAATGTCCCCGCGCTTCGCGAAAGCGGGGGACAACAAAGGGGTATCTCCCTTTTGACATAGTTCTGGCCCTAGCTGACACTTTTTTTAAATGTTAAATTATGTTTAGAGTTTTGATGTTCGCATGTTCAAAATTTTGATTTCTTCTGTTTCTGCCTCTGATATCACTGATGAGATATGGTGCGCAAAAATATTACGATAGAAAATATTTCAATGAAAGAAAATTATTTCAGTAATTGATACATTCTTCATCGACTGATTAAAGGAAAGGAAAGGTTAAGTAACAATTGTTACGGGAAGCACTATATAAAAATCAGGTTAAAAGAATGACTGTTGCTTCTATAACCCCACCATCTGCTACTAACGTGGCTGATGGCCGTCCTTAATCCGCACCCATTGCCCATGGATCTCGTTGGTTTATGTGTGGTCTTTTGTGTTCGATGTTTGATGTATCTTGCTGTGTGTGTCTTCCCTGTGTTTTCACTTGGGGTGTTTTGGTGTGTTGCTGTTTGTGCTGCAACCGAGTCTTGTTGGAGATCCCCTCCTTTCTTGGTAAGACCATATGTCAGTCATCCACATAATGAGAAGTTGACTCAACAATGTTACCAGAACAAGTCTGAATTTTTCATGTTATCCGTTGAAACAAAACGAATGACAATCCTTAATTCCTGACGTAATTTCGACTCTCAACATGAGGTTTCTGAAATTAAATCTATCTATCTTGCTGTGCTGCCGACTCCTCAACATTTGAGTATCATGTCTAGCTCAATTTAATTAAAAAGACGGAATACTAAATGTAAGTAATGCCTCACTCTTATTCTCGGAAACCAAAAATGATTATAAGCCAGAATAAAAACAAGATAGGCCAAAATTGTAAGCTTTATGAACCAGGGAAAAGGACTGTGCATAAGGAAATTAGTGAATGGAAGTTAAACACAAAACCAAATACCAAAATTCAAAACTCAGAATCAATAGGTATACAAATTCTTGAAAAATACATGATACAAAACAAAGATATCGAAACAAATATCAATTACATGTACCCGCCAGGGGTTTGACAGTAAGTGTTTTGAATATATTTCCCTGACATTGTCGCCATAGCACTTTCTATATAGACACGACGTAAGACAGTGCATGAATTTTATATATTGTTTTCAGTTTCGTGCTTAAACATCGACGGCGGGTGCGGCTAGCCAACAGGGGATGCTTACTCCTCCCGGGCACCTGGTCCCACCTCTAGCTTGCTAGGGGTCCGTCGATGCTTAATTTTGTGCTCTATTGTGAGTGCTGTTGAGATAATCGTCAGGATCTTCTTTAACTCATTTGTGTCACACTTATGCCCTTTGCCGTGTGGAGCTCGTTAACCCCCCCCCCCCGAGGGCTTTGACAGTAAGTGTTTTGAATATATTTCCCTGACATTGTCGCCATAGCACATTCTATATAGACACGACGTAAGACAGTGCATGAATTTTATATATTGTTTTCAGTTTCGTGCTTAAACATCGACGGCGGATGCGGCTAGCCAACAGGGGATGCTTACTCCTCCCGGGCACCTGGTCCCACCTCTAGCTTGCTAGGGGTCCGTCGATGCTCATTTTTGTGCTCTATTGTGAGTACTGTTGAGATTATCGTCAGGATCTTCTTTAACTCATTGGTCCCACCTTTGGCTTGCTGGGGTCCGTCCATGCTCAGTTTGGTACTCTTTATAATGAGTGCTGTTGAGATTATCGTCAGAATCTTCTTTAACTCGTTTGCATGATATATGGTACATCTATTTAATTTTGCATTTTCCGTGAATTCCATCGGTTGTGATTGTTGAACTCTGATTTGGATTTTACATTTGGCTTTCACTTACGCATTGGCAAACTAGGTAAATACAATACAGATTACCGTATCTTGGATAACTGAAATAAAATGGATACAATTCAATATATTACGTTTATTTGTACAAATGCAATTACATGTCGTGATGTGAGCTGTATATTAGTGGGTTCATGCAACTTGAGTATTCGCTTAGGATCTAACATGTTCGATGTCTATTATGGTGTATCTTTTTCGATGTTTGACACAGAGTCTGTGGAAAACTTGGTGACATCACGGAAAAAATCACTTAAAGGGGACAAATGTTAAACGTCTTCAAATTCAATAGCATCATTTAAGAAGGGATAGATTTTCAGCATGGACCAGACATGCATGTTTCGGGTATTTAACCCTTGTCAGTGATCCTCAATCTAAAGAATGTAACATGACCAAAGAGTTTGAAAGTTGTAATATCCAAAAATGTACCGAAAGACGTAGCAGGATGGGTGGGATATGATGCTACAGGACCCACGTTTTAGAAATTTCAAGAAATTCTGATAACAGAAATGTTCAAAAACTAGTAAACGTTTTCCTACAAATTGAATTCCACCCGTTAGAACCGATACTTGATGGATACAATAACTACATGACTGACATATATTAGTCTAGTTGCCAAATGGCTATTTTGGGGGGAACCCAAAACAATGTTACGCACAAAATGTTTTTGCATGAAAGTGATTTTGATACCCTCTACTTTGATAATCCGGCGGATGCCACTCTGGCATCCTTGGGCATTTCGAAATTTTTGGGAAAAAGTGTGATTTTTCAAATAAAAACCGTTAAAAATTGGAAAAACGCAATTACTTTGTCCATGTTGTAGCTAGAACAACAGTTTTGGTATTTTTGGCAATGTCATTGCCTTTAAGTCTCAAGCTCATTTTATCAATTTACTCGTCCATAAAATGGGGAAAAGTATGGATTTTCGATGAAAAACCGTTGAAAATTGGGAAAATGTCATATCTTTTTTCATACTGTAGATAAAATAACAATTTTGGTACCAAACGCACAATAAATGTATTGCCTTTCATTTTAAATATCAGATTAGCAATTTGCAAGTACGAAAATTGGGAAAATAATGCATTTTGAATAAAAAAATCGCTGAAAATTGGGATATTGTAATGCTTTTTTATGCTGTAGGTAGAACAACGACAGGAAAAATCATTTCATTGATTTAAATTCAGATTTCCACTCAAGCAAATGTTATCTTCTTGTTTTGTTTTTGTTGTGTTTTTTTTCTGAAAAAAAAAAAAGGTTTTAAATTGTAAAAATATAATCGGTTTAAAGAGATTCTAGAACAACAATTCTCGTATCAAAATGATTGCATACTGATAGTTTTAGATTTGCACTCTCTTATTACCCCTTTTTCTACTCTAGATTCTCTGGTTTCTCTTGCTGTGTGTGTCTTCTCTGTGTTTTAACTTGAGGTGTTTTGATGTATTCATATTGGTGCTGCAACCCAGTTTTGCTGGAGATCACCTTCTTTCTTATTGCCTTGTTGTTTTATCAACATACAATTGCAATACTTGTCTGCATCTACTTCTAACAACAAAGAACCCTTCTTACATGGTTGATCAAAATGCCTCCTTTGCATCGTACTCTGACAATTCTCTACTCCAAAACATTTACAGAATTAAAGAAATATGAACACAGAATTTGTCACATCTGTTTGTTACACAACTCAGATTCCATGTGCGACTGCAACAAATCAACAGGATAACAGATAGAGATACAGACGCGATTGGAAAAATATTATGACAATAGGTCTCAACATTTTTTTTTTAATTTTTAAAATTCTTTCAGCAGATCCAGGTTTGATTGAACTGCATCTTAAGAATGTTTCCTAATATTTCGTTTTCTTGACATGTTATCGAAATTATTCAATTAACTGTTGGTGGCAATGGTCATCTTAGAGTTTTGAACTCTTATAGCCCATTTCATTCAATCGCACACTGGACCTTACATCAGATGTACTGTCTAGATTCTCTAAACCATAGTAAGTCTTTATGAATATCATGGTCTCAGTCACCATCTTTTCAATATCTGAATTAACTTCTCTAAAATTTGACTCGGAACACCACTTCAAACACTTCCCACAGAACAACCTTAGTCTCTCCAAAACCATCATATGTTGATGATACGACCAGAAACATTCAAGGTATTAATTCTGCATAAATGAGAGTCCTGCATACATCAATCGATCATCAGCTCCTAGGCATTCTTGTCGAATGATTAACCTGGAGCTTATTTTAAGAACATATTTCGAATGCGTTAAAAAATGTCCTAACGATAATCTCAACAGCATTTACAAAAGAGCAAAACAATGAGCATCGACGGACCCCTAGGAAGCTAGAGGTGGGTCCAGGTGCCCGGGAGGAGTAAGCATCCTCTGTTGGCTAAGCGCACCCGCCGTCGATGTTCACGCACGAAAATAAAAAGAATATATATAAAAATTCATGCACTGTCTTTTAAAAAATACATTGCAAAGTTTGGAAGTTGCAAAACAGACGTAGGGACTAGAACAACGTCATGACTAAGCAGGTCTTTAAGATCCACTTCATTAATTGAAAACAACTACACAACCCTGGCAGAAATCGTCTATGTTTTAAAAACGTCTTCAAATTCATTAGCATTATTTAAAAGCAGATTAATTAACAGCGTGGACCAGACATGCACGTTTCGGGTATTTAACTCTCGTCAGTGATCCTCAATCCAAACAATGAAATATGGCCAAAATGTGTGATAATTATGTCCAAAATATACCAAAAGACGGAGCAAGATGACTAAGATATGATACTACAGGACCCATGTTTTAGAAATTTGTGACAATTTTGTAAACAGAAATTTTCGAATGCTTTTGAAGAAACGACCAACCGAAATTGATCGATCTTGGCTACATGTGCCCTTTGAGACTCCTGGTCCACCATCCGTGACACTCGCCAAGTGGTACAAATTTTAAAAGTCTTCAAATTCATAAGCATCATTTAAAAGCAGATTAATTAACAGCGTGGACCAGACATGCACGTTATGTATCATAGACAGTAGCCCCTTTCCTTTGAACAATGTCTCTAATTTAACCCACGTCTTTCAAAAGCTTGCTACAAAACTTCATGTACCAGTAAATTGTTTAAAAAGAGTGTTGACTTGTAAGTGCTGTTGAGATTATCGTCAGGATCTTCTTTAACTCATTTGTGTCACACTTATGCCCTCAGATATAACCTCAGACAGTGCAATGCATGTATTCTATATTTTGTCGTGCATGAACATCGACGGCGGATGCGACTAGCCAACAGGGGATGCTTACTCCTCCCGGACACCTGGTCCCACCTCTAGCTTGCTGGGGGTCCGTCGATGCTCAATTTGGTGCTCTATTGTGAGTGCTGTTGAGATTATCGTCAGGATCTTCTTTAACTCATTTGAATACACAAATCTTTGTTCTAGTTTTTCTGTAAACGTTTTGCATTTTTCAAAGTCCCAACTTTTTATGGAAAATACCCTTCAAAAATCAAAGTTTTCTCCCTTATTGGTCTTCTCCCACTTTATTTATGAGCAAGTTGCTTAATACGAATTCAGAATAAAAGATAATAAAAAAAAATTCGTTTGGTACCATAATTGCTGTACCTCATACTCACTACAATTTGAAAAAAGTTCATTGCATTTTGCACATTTTCAGCGTTTTTACATCAAAGAGTAGTTGTTTTTCCCTATTTTTCGTACAAGCAAATTGTGAATCAGACTTTGGTATTATTTAAAATGAAAGGAAATAGATTTATTGTGCGTTTGGTACCAAAATTGTTTATTTAGCTAAAGAATAAGAAAAAGATATTGTATTTTCCCCATTTTCAACGATTTTTCATCGAAAATCCATAGTTTTCCCCATTTTTTGACAGGTAGATTGGTAAATTGAGCTTGAGACTTAAAGACAATTAAATTGTCGTTCTTTTGGTACCAATGTTATTGATCTTGCAGCAGCATGGAAAAAGTAATTGAATTTTTCCTATTTTTAATGGTTTTTCTTCGAAAAATACCATTTTACCGCAAAATTTCGAAATGCCCAAAGATGCCAGAGTGGCATCCGCCGGATTATCAAATAAGAGGGTATTGACAACACTTTCATGCAAAAACATTTTGTGCGTAAGAAATTTTTGGGTTTCATGAATGGCACCTAGACTATATGATATGATGATAATTTCAGTACACCATATCGGTACATTGTATTTAAAAACTATTTTTGAATCTATGAAATCTGTGAATAAAAGTCAATTACTAAACCTAAATTAGATAAAGAATCCATACGTCATAATTAATTGAAATACAAAACCCTCAACTGATGCGGATTCAATAATAGAGTCTGGTCACTTTGCTTTTAGTTTTCTTTGTTTGGGGGAAGGGTGTTTTTGTTTTTGGTTTTTTGCTGGTTTTTTATGTGTGTTCATTTGTTTGTTTAGTTTTGTTTGTTACCTTTTTCACTGGTTGTGTTATTATCTGATACACAGGGTATTTCTTTGATTAGCTTATACATTCCTACATTTTCTGCAACCATCTGAGATAAACGATATGTTCTCAACTGTATCAGTGTTAAGTTTGTTTTATGCAACATCTCTTTGCCAAATTGTATTTATTTAAAAAAAGGGGGGTTACACGGTCAAGTTTGATGTTATTAAATTAACGCATTATATAATAAAGGATCGATTTATCAAACGCTGTGAGAAGACGATTCGACAAGCATTGATATATTTTTAATAATATTGTTACAAACTAATCAATACATTTAGAGTTTCTCTCACGGTGATATTTACTACGACGACTGATTGATATGTTGTGAGCCTCGTATTGATGGATTTAAATTCTATCAGACATTTTTCATTTTTTGTACTACATAATCTCCTTCAGTATCTATGCACTATTATCATCGGTGCTTAAGGGTCTCAATACCACTTTTAAAGAACTTTATATGTTGGCTGATCAGAAAGTTATTAACTGCAAGTATGACGTCATCATCGGACTGAATGTGGGTGTCAGAAAGAACTGCTCTCAGGTTTGAGAATATATGAAAGTCTGATGGAGGAAGATCAGATGAATCAGGCGGATGCTCACTCAAATTAAAGCCACAATCATGAATGACAGCCATGAAAAGACAAACTTGTGAACAGGAGCATTGTCCTTATGGAACGAATAACACATCTTTAGTGAGCTTTCTGTGGCGCTTAAGTTTAATATTTTCCCGTAACTGTGTCAGAATTGAAGCATAGTATGTGTCGTTGATTTTTTGCCCTTTTTGCAGATAATCTATCAGCAGGATACCTTCTGCATCACAGAAAACCGAAGCTAAATACATATCAATCAGCCCTCGTATCTTAAATCTCCATCAAGGCTTCTGCCTCTTGTAATGTCTGCAAACTATCCATTTCACCAATATATAGGAATTGCAACCAAAACAACTTTTCAAAGAATATTTTCGATGTTATAATTTTTACATACCAGATGCCCTTTATACTACAAATGAGATATAATTTCATTGATCAAAGATTCGAAATGCACTAAACTGTCCTTTTGACTGATTCAATACAGAAAACTACTTGAATTATTGATAAAGCCTTTATTGACTGATAAAAGTAAAGCAAAGGTTCAGCAACAATTGCAACGTTAGATACTATATTGAAAACAGTTCAAAGGAAGGAGTGTCGTTTACATAATCACCAACATCAAAAATGTCCAACTCTGCTAAAGTGAATTTAAGTATGTTATTGTTACATATTTCTCTCGTTTTAAGTCATCATTTAAAAACAAATAACAATGCTGAATATTCTTAATTCCTGGCGCACTTTTGACTCTCATTCTGAGGTGTCTGAAATAACATAGAACCTAGCTCATTATTTGGTATTTTCTTTATTTTTGGTTTTAGCTCACCTGAGCGAAGTTCAAGTAAGCTATTGTCATAGCGCACCATCCGGTAGTCGTAAACTTTTTATATTTCGACTTCTTCCCTAGAACTACCGAAGGGATTTTGATGAAACTTAGTAGGAATGAAGAACTTTTAGTTCCCTACATGTATTTTTGTTTCTGATTCAGTTCCGTCAACAGGTGACGCTGCAACAGGCAAAAGAAGGTCACGGGAACCCTCCTTTTATAAACTTTTTTCTTCAACTGTTTCTTTGAATAACTCTATAAATGTGTGGTTTTGTGCACTTATTGACTGCATATGTCTCATATTCATGTCATGCAATGGTTTTTAAGAAGGTATTTTTCCCGATTTTCTTGATGACGTCATAATATTGAAAGTGTCATTCTACCTCTCGCTAAGCTATTGGAAATAAATTTTGATTTAACTTCCAAAATCTTCATAAATGTATTGCATTTACATATGGAAAAGATGAGATTAATTGTGTTTTAAACAAAGGAAGGATATTGGAATGAAAAATGACGCTGTCGATCAACCATTTTCGATTTCGTGCCAATTGACTGTAGTTGATAATCAATTATTAGGAATCGTGTGGATGAATCTTTGTAAATAACTAACAAAATTATCAACAATGTCCAGCAATGATTTCATGAGTAAATGAGAAAAATCGAATTTTTGAATAAAATATTTCAAAGCTTTATATTTTATCCAATTTTTCTTTCGAAAATCGTCCATTTTCAATGAAGTGACATCCGCTTTCATGTGATGTTAATTTGTCAACGAATTCACTGTGATGAAGATTTAATTTTTTCATTTTATACATGCAAAGTTTCAATGCGATACGTTTGGTAATAATGTTTTTATTGCATTTTGAATGCGAAGGTTTGTGACGCCATTTACAGCGTATCAAAAGTTTTAAGGAAGTTAAGACTGAATTTTTCCTAGGAAGTGAGAAAACAAATAATGCCGCCGCCTTAAATTGATTTTTGTTTAAAATTTATTTTCTGAATATTTATGAATTTTTATCTTATGTAAAGAAGGAAAGGTGAGGAGTATTTTCATACATATTTAACTTACCCAGAACCACAGAAGGGATTTTGACGAAACTTGGTATGAATGAAGTACTCAAGGTCAACTACAAGTGTTTTGTTTTTCATTCAGACCCGTCAATAGGTGAAGCCTCCAAAAGCAAAAGTAGGTCACGGGGGTACCCTCCTTTGATAAACATTTTTTCTTTAGAACTATTTAAACACACATCGACAAACGGAATGCATCAGAATAATTTAGAAGGATGTGTAAAAAGAATTGTTGTTGTTTTTGGTTCCACTTCTAAGTCAAATTTTAGACGTCTTTTAGGACTTTTTCATAAATGCTCATTTTTTGTTTCACTGACTCTTTGATTAACTCTATGAATGTGTAGTTTTGTTCACTCAGATATAAGTTAATGCTTTGATATTGATTTTTGTAGAAAATTATATTTTTCTGGACGTTTGTCAGAACGTTTATCTTAAGGAGGGGGTATTTTCATACATATTATCTGCTTCTCCAGAACCATTGAAGGAATTTAAAAAAAAAACTTGGGAAAGAATAAAGTTCTCATGCTCCATAAAGTGTTGTTGGTATTTTTTTTATCCAGATCTGTCAACAGGTGGCGCCGCCACAAGCAAAAGTAGGTCACGGAGGTAACATCCTTTGTCTTTTTTAGAACCGAAGCACATATCGATAAGCCAAAAGCATCATCATGTTCTAGAAGCATTTTTAAGAGGTGTTGTTATATTTAGTTTCACTACATTCTATATAGACATAACCTAGGAAAGTGCATGAATGTTATATATTGTTTTCATTTTTGTGCTTAAACATCGACGGCGGGTGCGGCTAGCCAACAGGAGATGCCTACTCCTCCAGGGCACCTCTAGCTTACTAGGGGTCCGTCGATGCTTCATTTTGTGCTCTTTTGTGAGTGCTGTTGAGATTACTGTCAGGATCTTCTTTAACTCCTAAGTCAAATTTTTGACGTCTTTTCAAACTTTGAATGAATGAAGTAATTGTTGTACGCAAAACGCGTTTTTCCGGATATGTAAACATGTGGTGCCACCAAAGGTAGGTAAGAGGGTACAAATTTTTGTCCTTTGCCCCTATCTGACACTGAGCAGGCGTTTTACCATACCAACTATAGTAGACAAAGAATTCAATGTCCTCTACCACGTTTGTCTTTTTAGATTCGATAGGAAATCCAAAATGGCCTTCAAGGACTTGAATTGGCTGATACTTTTTGGAGTTTCTTAACCTTTCTTAGTACATGTACCTATTAATAAAGCGAGATTGACAATGTTCTCAGGTGAGTAATATAGGCCCAATTTGGCCTCTTGTTTTGTTTTGTTTTTGTTCTTTTGGGGGAGGGGTTTGCTCAAGGTTTAAGGTTTTTGCTAGCTTTATTTACTGTTTTGTTAACATTATCTAACTAATGCATCAGGCATTTCTCTGAATAGCTGATTTTAAAATCAGCTAATATGAACGATATATTATCCTTTAATAATTGAACCTGTTGTTAGTTTGTTTGATATAAGATATCCATGTCCCCTTTCAAAAAGGTTTACGCGGTCAAGGTTGATGTCATCAAATTAACGCAGTAGATAATGAAGAATTGATTTATCAAACGCTGTGAGAAGAAGTTTTGCCAAGCATTGGTTTATTCTAAATAATATTATTACAAACTAATCAATATATGAAGATTTTTTCACATTGTGAAATTAAGTAGCTTTAATCCTCATCAAGGCTTCTGCTTATGGTTATGTCTGCCAACTATGTTTATAACTATAGAAATTAACTGAAATCTTAAACTACACTAAAAAGACAAATTTCTATGAAATAATTTTGTTACGCACCAGATGTCCTTTATACTGCAAGTGAGAAACAATTTCATTGGTCCAAAATGTGTTATACACTAGTCAACCCTGTTGATTGCTTTGTGCCTCTGTGCATACTTAAATGTTCTGATACAGAATTTCATAAATTATCTTATACTAGGGGATAGCTCCCACAAGGCAAAACTCCGTCCTAAATTGAATCTTTTACATACATGTTTTTAACGTCTTCAAATTCATTAGCATCATTTTGGAGCAGATAAATTTACAGCATGGACCATACATGCACTCTTCGGATATTTAAAACACACGTCAGTGATCCTCAGTCTAAACTATGTAATATGGCCAAAATCTGTGAAAATTATGTCCTAAATATACCGAAAGACGTAGCAAGTTAGCTGGGAAATTATGCTACAGGACCTAGGTTTTAGAAATTTGAGACAATTTTGTATACAGAATTTTCCTAAACAATGTAATATGATGTTTAGATTTTGATTATATATTAATCATTTGGATATCCTCTCTTTCGCCCTCGAGCATCACTGATGATACTTTTTTGTTGAAGTGCGCATATGGCACACTAAATCATTACGATAGAAGATATATTTCAATATTGATGATTGTTAAAAAAATATTTTTTCAATAATTTATACATGAATTAGAGGAAAAGTTTAGTAACAATTGTTGCGGGAAACACGACATAAAACAGGTTGAAAGCGGGAATGTTGTTTAGCTTATAAGGCTACGTGGTCAGTCACGGGTACATGTGAGGTTTTTTTTTAGAGAACATCAGTCAAAAAAGGATTCTGAATCTCTGACGTATTATCAACTCTCAGCATGAGGTTTCTGAAATAACATAAACAAGCAAATTCTCGGCCTTTTCTATGTATTGTGCTACTTACTGTTTTGGGATGACATCCGGTAATATAAGCTAAGGATTGGCTTAATCTCAAATCCTCAAAGTACAATGTGTAAGAGAAAAGGGATATTCGATAGATTACCTCATTTCTACAAATCTAACAAGTGACAATGGAAGCAGCTTTAGAAGATACTGAAAAACATCTTTTAGGTTGTGACGTATTCAATGTTAATTTTAACGTTGCATGACCGACATTTGGCCTAGTTTGTAGCCTTCGTTATTCAATATTTTGTCTGAAATATGTGTATGTAGGTTTTTGTTAGTTCGCACGTTAGTTTTTATTACGATCAACTTGATGTATCAGGGATTTCTTTGATTAACTGATTGCAACCAGTTGAGATGAACGATGTATTCTGCTGTTTTTTGTTTAAAGCACCTTAAAAGGGTAAGACGGTCAAGGTTAATGTCATTAAATTAACACTGTAGGTAGTGGAAGCATCGATTTAACTAACGCTTTGAGAGGATGATTTGGCAAGGAAGTATATGTTTAATCTAAATAAGATAATTACAAACCAATCAATACATAACGAGTTTTTTTTTCATACTGTGAAATTAAATAGATTTAGTCTCCATCAAGGTTGTTGCTTCTGGTAATGTCTGCCAACTATCCTTATCATTAATAGAAAGAAATTGAAATCTAAACTATACTTCGAAGAAAACTGTATATGACATAAGAAGATGTCACATGGTCATTGATATAAGATTCGTTATGCACTAGACTGGCCTTTGGATATTCAATATAGAAAACTATTTCAATAATTGTCTTTGTTGACTAATAAGAATAATACACTTCTATATCGAAAAAAAGATTCAAAGAGGGTTCACTTGTCGTTTTCATTTTTTTGTAAGAACAAGTGGTCAGTCATCCACTAACATAATGAAAACAATGTGACTAACACTGCTGAAGTGAACTTAAGTAGTAATTTATACATGTATCTCTATTTTTTAGAAGTCAACAGATAATTAAAACCGGGTAAGCTGAAGTTCTTACACATTTTCGATCCTCGGCATAACACAAAACCTAGCTCAATTTTATGCCTTTCTGTATGCTATGCTACTTCTAATTTGGGACTTTATCTGAAGTAAACTGATTTGACGTCATCGGATTCTATTGAAACCAACGTAATATTCTAGGAAATATTGTTCTGTTGAAATTTATTAGGACATAATGCATTAACGTCAAATACAGTCCTAAATAGGAAGTAACTCTGATGATTTTAATGCCCAAAGAAAGTCATTTCTCATGCTTACCATTCGAGGCCGAGAAAGAAAGGTATATTGACCTTAACTGCTATTGCTAAGGACGATATATGCTGATAATATCACGTACTATTGGTGTGGCTTACTTTGAGGAAAAGAAATGATCTCCAGCATGACCACCCTGCACTCCTCCAGCGAAACAAACAAAAGAAAGTGACACATAAATGACATCATACAAAACTACAAATCACAAAAATACACAACAATATTCACTAGAACATCATACAAAACAATCGTAACAGACGTACAGAATTATCAAACATTGATGACAACACATAAAAGGAAGGAGACCAATGTGCACCCGGAGCCGACTTTGGACGGCCATCTGTTATTAGCAAATGGTGTGGTTATCCGGATTACGTGCGCACAACCCTTCCACTTATCTGGATACACAGAGGTCTCCATATACACACAATTGTTGTATAAACATAAAACTTCTCACTGTAAGGTGACATCACAAACAAGATGGTTAAACGCAGCGGTCTCTATGTAACACAGATTCTATGTAAATGGATCTGATTAACTTTTCTTCTTTTCAAAATGTCTTGATTGTTTTGTTGGCTTTGGCATTCTCATAGTCTTATGTACCCGTTACTGTGATTGTTGAATTCTAATAGGGTTTTGTGCTTGGCTTGCATTCACTCATTCGGAAACAATGTACATAACCCAGGCTACCATATCTTAAAAAAAGGAAACTAAAAAAGAATTAATATTAATATATAAATAATATTAATTTTATTCCGTTCATTTGTACTAATATGTCTATTTTCATGTGATCTATTTATTCGTAGATACACGCAACTTTGAGTATTGCACTGACAAAGATCTTTAAAGAAGTTAATTTGAATGTGATATGAACTACGTTTAACATTGAGTCTATGAAAAACAATGTGATATCATGAGAAAAAGGTCAACGATCTATCAGTCAGCATCACAGGTCTGAAATGTATTCTATGATGAGAATTTTATTATACCATGTGGGTACACTTTGAACAGGGTTTCTTCAGGTCCATAGGGACCGAAATTTGGTCCTATTCCCAAAGCTAAAAAGCGGTGCTTTTTCCCAATTTAACGCTTGAAAATTTCCATTTGATTCCTTGCTTCACAAACGTGAATCAAAACAAAAAACATGCTATAATTACCAAATTTATACCTCGTGTCTACTCGGGGATGATCTAAGCCAAGTTCTGGAAGAGGGTAATTATACCCAGGATGTTCATAAATCTTTCACTTATTTTCTTCAGAGAATAAGGGCTTTAAAATACAATCTAGTACAAATGTACTTGAATAAGTCCTACTATAATGAGAAAGTTGTAGGGTCAATACCACTATGTAGCATCACGTGACTTAAGTTGGTGAAACCACGAAAAAATAAAATGCTCAGTTGGAGGAAAGAAAACAGGAACTGCAATAATTGCTTTAATTAGATTCTATCTTTTCATAGCCTATATCCTTGTCTAAACTGATACTTTTACAATCGCGGACTCGTTAGTAAATAAAACGCCGTTGTTTTTACACACATTGTGACAAAAGCTGTAGATATGTGCGTGGAAACCATCACAACATTGTGTTTAACATATTTCGACCACGACATTCCTTTCGTCAGAATGTTTGTAAAAGCTACAATGATTTCTTGATTGACAAACAAAGAATCAACAAAATATCATTTTTTACTAGGACATCGGCTATGAAAAGATACAATGGAATCAAAACAATCATCACAGTACCTGTTTTCTTTCCTCCAAATGAGCGGTATGCCTTTATTTTGTGTTCGTGGTTTCACCAACTTAAGCCACGTGATGCTACACAGTGAAATAAATGATAGAATTTGTAAATATTGTACACATAGAAACATAGAGAATTAATATCATTTTATCCTAACTTGTCCAATTTACAGAGATTTACGTTTAAAATATTTAACATTGCTTATTCCTGGGCCAATATACAGAAAATGGTAAAAAATATTTTAAGTAAAAAAAAGAAAAGAAAACATTGTATTAATCTTTCGAACTATGATTTTTGATGCAACGAAACTTAGAGATGAATTGCAAACACGATTACATTTTTGTAATGATTATTGTTCATCTCTCGTATGTATACACTTATTATGTCCTTTTTCATGTATGTTTTGTATCTGCACTGTAATGCTACGAGCATGTATGTGCTTAAAGCTTCAAATAAACTATATTAATAAAAGGCTACTTTGAATAAAATGTACTGGTTAGGAAAAAGGCATACACATATTTAAGTCTTCTGAGAGAAGTCAGCCATTCTCTTGAGCTTCCAAAAATGGAGAGAAACCAAGTTCTTGCCAAATATTTAACACAAATAATCCCTTCCTATCATGGCATGCAAGGATGATAAAGAGAGTTACATAATACTATTGATTCTGTGAAATGAGAAACCCTTTGAGAGTCAGAAAAGAAAAAAATCCTAACACTATTTCAAGGCATTCCAGAGGTCAAAATTTTCAATACTTGCTTTCTTTTAATTTTCTACGGTACATGTTGAGTTAACAATTTTCTCAAATATAAGTGTGATGGATGAGCGAGTCCTTAAGATTGGAAATGAGATCATTTGTCAAATCGTTTCTTTGCTGTCAGCAGAGGAAATGCTTAGCCTAGCCCGATCTTTTTTCCCCATATGATCTATTTTTGCGTTTAACGTGTTGGATTGCTGCGAGAAAGTTGCAGTAATACCTAAAATGTAAATGGTAGAATCTACCAAGGGAAAAAACGGACTCAAGTACGTGGTACATCTGACTCCTTTATAGGAAAAATTAGGCACAGTTTTGCAAACATCTCTCCAACCAGTTCCCTGCCTTTGATAACAAAGATCACATAATTAAATTCAGAGTTCAGTGTGTACATATAGAAATAGGTACTTGGTGCAATTTTTGTATAAAAAGAAAGAATGCTTATTTTTAGATAAAAAAAGCTTTAATTGAGAAATTCAATTTTAGTTCATTGATTATTTCTGTTTCTTCTTGTAACAACTTTAAATTCACATTAAGATGTTCACGCTGATTATCTTCAGACATGCGCAGTGTTTCTTTGTTTTTGTCATTCATATGTAGCTACGATATCTTTGTGTGAAATACAGAATTTTTGAACGTCAATGCTTGTTCTGAAAGATTCAGACAAATCTTTTCATGTTCAACTGAAAGCATACCATCTTTTTCTTTTCTTTGATAAAGATATTTAATTATTCACAGGAAGCGCTGTGGAAGGTTGGCAGAGGAAACTCGGCACGAGTGAGGGAACGTGAAAAGATCTTCCGACTTCAGTAAGAATGGATTCCGGAAGTCAAATGTCATTTACAGTCATTAATAGTTTCCCGAATCAAAGTCTTAGTCCGAGTCGGAAATTGACGGCGATTTTTCCGACAATACTAGATCATTAGAACAGTTTAATCTTTTGTTGTGTTGCTTGAACGATTCCAATCAAATAACAAATTTATCAAGAAAAGTCATGATAAAATTACTTTAGGAAACCTTCCAATCATTATCTAATCATGCGTACGTTTGACAAAGATTCGGAAAAGCCTTGGGATACGTATATGAGTGAAATCTTTTGATGCAAGAGAATGACAATTAGTTAAGAAAGCTTCTAGAACCAAGATCCAATCACAATATTGTCTTCCCTTTCCAAGATCCCTTCTTACTCTCTTTCTTCCTTTCTTTTACCTCCAATTCTTTATTCCGTCATTAATTCTCCAACTCAGAACCTTTATCGTTCTCTTCCCTTCCTAAGGTTCCTACTTTCTTTCTCTCTCTTTCTTCACTTCTTTCTTTCTTCATTTCTTTCTTTCTTCTTCATTTCTTCCTATCTATCTTTCTTTTTCATTTCTCTTTCTTTCTCTTTTTCTTCATTTCTTTATGTACTCTCCAACTGAGACATTTAATCGTATAATTATCGTTTTTTTTTTATTTCTCTACGTCGATTTTTCATCACAACGAACGAGACATAAAAAATGCTGATAAAAATAACCATACTTTATGTATAAATTCCTCATTGGGTATAAACATGTCCCTAATTCTTTGTTCAGGAAAAATCTATGGTTGCAAATAAGCGAGGTAATAGGAAAAGAAATTGTCTATCAATACGCAAATGTCTTATCCCTACAGAACTTATTGTGACGCGTCCTTATCAACCAACCAAAATTCGGACAGGATTTCCTCGAGACCGAAACAATAACAGAATTAATCGCCCGAGTGTCAGAGATCCTTCTTTATCTTGTGTGAATTGCTTAGATAAAATGCAAACATTACAAATCGATGGAGTTTTAATCAAATATTTATCAAGAATGATGCCAAGGGAAGGTTATTAACTCGTATTGGGTGATGTAGAAAGACAGAACTTATTGATTTATTCATGAAGGAATAAATATTTCATGTCTCTAACAAATTCTATCTTGAATTCTCTTTTTTCCTTTTCTTTTCTGTTCTATTCTTTTTCCATTTTACTAGACTTAATCAAGTTCTGTGTGTCATTCATATAAATGGAGAAATAGCTTCATAGCTTCAGATGACGTAAGCAGAATGATGATATTGCAATGATAATGTCATTGATTTAAAATGATTGCAAATGATAAATCGTCGTCCTTCCTTGTTTTCTTTTTAAGTTTATGCACTGTTGGTCAAAAACACAAATGTTTGTAACAATTTCATGAAATCACTGAATTACTCTTCTTAAAAATTACGCTGATATGTACTAATATACTATTGGTTTTCTATCTAATACTCAGTGCCTTTTATATGTACATTTTGTATTGGTTTACGGACATATTCCTTTAAAAAGACAGAAGGGCTAGGGAGTCAATTAAAAAATGACTTTACCGACGAAAACATATTATATGCAAATTTTGCCCCACTTAAACATGACATATGACCATTGATACTGCGCTATGTATATATCGAAAAGGGAAGGCATGGTTTATCTGGTGAAACACCCCTTTTTCAATATTTAAGAAAGAATGGATCTCCAACAGGTCTGCAACGCCAACATAAAAAAAAACTCCTTAACACCTTTACATTCATATCATTTAATTTCCATTGTTATTATTAAGAAACGATGATTCTGATTGCCCAAGAAATTTTGCTGATACCTGTATCAACGCAAAACGGAAGTACGCGCTTAGCAACGTCATAAGCAACGTCGTTAGCAACTCGATTTCAAAGCTGCAAATAAACATTGAAAAGCGACTAAGTGAAGTGATAAGTAATCAATGTAATATTGTTTTGTTTGATCGAGGGAAAACTGCATCGTGCGCGTACAGGTATCAACAAAAGTTCTCAGCCAATCAGAATCGTCGTTTCTTAATAATAACAATGGAAATTAAATGATACCTCGATCAACCAAAAAATATTAGTAATACAATGATTCCTTAAAGCAACGAATCACATCACTTTACCAAGTTTTCAATCCTCCAAAAGGCTCCAGCCTTACTACAGTGTTAGTGTTTTTGGGCTTTCTCCCATTCATACATTAACCTTCTTATTTGAATTTTGAAAAAAAAATTGAACTAAAATTGTAACTTGAAAGAGATTAGATTATTTCTACATTAATCTCCTGTTGTGTTCGATTAATGTACATGTAATACACAGATCATTTTTAATTGGAAATAGACAATGCGTTACATGTCACGTAGGGTAATCTCGCAACGCAGAATAATAGTATTTTTGTGCAAAAAGAAGATAAATTCTAATAAAAGAGGGTGTGATGTGTGTTTTCCTCTATAGTCCTGTCGTATTTACCCTTCAGAATATGTCTGACGGATCAATCAAAGGAAGTTTACATCTGCATGTAGATAAATGCACAGTCATGATCCAATCTTTTGATATCTTCAACCAAATATTCTACGTTTCGTTTACATAAGATAATAAAAGCTTATTCTTCTGAGAAAGAAAGAAAGGAAGAGATCTTGAGCAGGACTCGGTTGCAGCACCAACAGCAAAACATCAGAGAGAACAAGCACAACAAAAGACACACAAAAGGGACAAGGATTAGACGTTATCAAAACACACCGACTTAGCACGGCCATCTGCCACGTTAGAAGAAAAATGTGTGATTATCCGGATTGCGTTTGCACAACCCTTTCACTTATCTGGTTACCCAACGGTCGCGAAGAACGCATAAATATTGTATATAGCTTCCTCGGCATAAAATGACGACATAAATAAAAGAGCCTGATGTGTATGATATACATTGATGTTGAGTAGATGTTATATGTTGAGTTTATATTATATTAGTATATTATATATATGTATAAAGATGTAAATAAATAATAATTATAAAAACTATAATAAAAGAGCTAAAGACAGGGGCTCAGGCATCAAATAGATAAATACCAGCATGCAAATGGGAAAATTTGCTTGAAAACTGCCTTCAGAACCATTTTGAAATGTTGAAATGGATAATCCACTGAAATTGTGAATGGCCACATCCTAACAAATGTAGAATTGTCAGACAGTTTGTACAAGAATTGCATTTGTTGCCGTTTCAAAATAACTTTAAAACTAACATCATTGAAAATGACCAATCTAGAAAAAGTTTTGTCTATATATTTCAACTTCGTGCACTCACAAGCATATAAAGAGATAAAAAGCGTTCTGACTAAATCTGCTACCAGAAGGCCGCCTTCTGGACATTCAAGTACTGCGCGCCTGACATTTATGTTTCAATTAGGAATCGTCATCAAAGGTACTTTACGCCAAACTGATTCAAAGTAGACAATATGATTTCGTTTCGCGCACCCTTGTTTCATTTCAGATATTCAAGTATTTATTTCTTTCAAGAGTAAGTGGTTCCAAATTTTGTATAGTACCTATTCGGAGGCGCGACTTCATTGAAAATGTAGCCAAATGTTTACCTCCTACATTTTGATGATTAGTTAGAATAAAAAAGACAGGTTTTCAAGAGACGGTGTTTGGATATTACAATCAATTTGTGACCAAAGAAAAAGTTAAAATTAAGAGAATGGTTTCAATTCTATTCACAATTGTTTTCCAAATAAACTATGCAAAATATTAAACATGTATATCCAGTTTCCGAAGTGAGCTCCACTGACAGTATATGCTGACGTATTCATAATCTAAGAAAATGTAGGAAATGCTGCATGCTGTTTCAAGAGGATCCATTCTGACTGGTATTTCTTATCCAAATTAGGAAAGTTTTAACAAGGCACTAACGTATCAATTAACGCAGTGTCAAATGGCGAGAGTGGTTATTACTTCCCTACTTGATCCTTTCCTTTTTTTACTACTAAACAGATGACAACCTGGCGTCCCTGAAGTGCAGAAAGTGCAGTATTTTCCGTAAACAATAATTTGAATCCATTATGCATCGTTGCCCATTTCTGCTAAATTCTGTCATCATCATGTTTACCACTTACGATTTGGTGAAAACAACCTCTCGGAAATTTTGATAACAACAACTGATTCGCGGACTTTACTTCCGGGTTTTTTTCTCTTTGCTTTAAGATATTAACATTTTTATTCTCTGGCAGAATTAACGAACAGCAAAGATTTAAAGATCCTAAAAGCATTATTCATTTTTTTTTAAATAAGGGACAGTGGATCCGTAAACAAATTACAAGTAATTAAAGAGAAAATGCAAACTTTGTACATCGAGAGAGCCACGATAAATAATTACTGTTTATATTTAAGAATGTTCCATTTCATGAATAGCCCATTTTTCACGAAGAGCCACTTCTCCTCCCCTTGATCTCGTTTCAGCTGTATATAAAAACTTCAAAAGATTACGATCAACAACATAGAAGTATATGCTTTGTTACAATTTCATTGCACCATATGCGCATTTCAACAAGTATTGTCTCATCAGAGGTGGTAACAGGAAATCCAAGAAAGGAGGGGATCTCCAACAAGATGTAGATGCAGCACCAATTGCAAAACACCGAGACACCCCTATGTGGAAATCTAGATTCGACAAGCTCAACAATAGACGTGAAAGGACATGGAACACCAAATACTACAGCAAAACACCAAACAAAAAAAAAGACTACTCATAAACCAACGAGACCAATGAGCAATCGGTGCCGACTTAGGACGGTCATCTGCCACGCAAATTGTGTAGTTATCCGGATTACGTGAGTATAACCCTCCCAACTTTTCCGGTTACCCAGAGAAGCGAAGAACGCACAATTTTTTTTTTATATTTGATAACTCCTCACTGTGGGATGACCAAAAGTATCGAATATGCGAAGAGCGTAAATCAAATATGACCTAAACTTTAAAGCAGAGAACAAACTAAGGAAAGAGCTTTGCCTTCAAGGAGATATCCATTAGAATAATTTTTCAAACGATTTGGTGATGGAGAATTTACAATTATATTTCAAGCAAAGTGACGAAGCACTTTGAAACCAGGCGAATGGTATCCTCGGGGACTAACAGCTCACCAGCAGAAACATAAATCTTGTGGTTGAAATTATCAATGATAAATCGTAGAATTTCAAAGAGTTTGAAATAGCTTAACACTTTAATGGCGGTCGGAAAGTTTGTTTTCTCTCCGTCCTAATTCGTACTACCCAAATGATCTCACAGCTTTATCTTGATACATTGGTTGTTATATGAAATGGAATCCACTGATAAAGATTTAAAAATGTCTATATCAGCTTTACAAAAGAATGCCACTTTTTGAAGAAAAAAATCCCGATTTATCAGGATAAAAATCCTGAATTTATCAGGAGAAAATAAAGTTAATACCTATCACTTTCAAACTGCTATAAACATCTATATCAAACATATACAAAATTGAACATTTGAAAGTTGAAAATTCTTTTCCTCTAAATTGAATGAAAACATACTGGTAATATGCCATGAAAGCGCCTGGGTTTGTTTGTTTGTTTTTTTTTATTGTATTATTTCAAAGTTTATTTTAGGAAATAAAAAAAGGCTTGTACTATAAATCTGAAATTCAATTTTTCTTTTTGTATCATCTTCGGATAATTTTGACCATTTCTTACTTTTCACAAAACATTATCCACGAAATTCTACATGATAAAATATCAATAGAAACAAAATGCCTAAAATGCATTATATGATCTATGCTGTCAGGTTTAATTCTATTTGAAAAATTGTTATTTCTTTTCATCTTCATCCTTCTAAGTGCAATGCCTTTGTGAGGATTTTGGAAGTTATTTAGATATCAATTCCAATAAAATCATGTCAAACAGATGGATATTTTCAATAACGCGGCGTCATCAAGAAATCAGTAAATATACGTGGTTAAACGTATATTTCAAAATCTCATGGAATTCTCATTTCTATTTCTGTTTAAACTTAAATCAATTCTAGAACAATACTTATATTATAAATTGTAACTATACAAGTGAATGTAGTCAATGTTGATATTCTAACATAGAAAATGATGCATATTAAGATTTAAACTTTACTCATTTTACGTTGTTCAACAAACAAGTAACAAACTTATATCATTGTCTAAGGATGGCTCAGATGTTGGCGTGAGGGGGGTCATTGGAGCAAGAGGAAACAGGAGTACCGAAAGATAAACTGTTAGACTAGATGGGCAACCACCATACCCTCCCTTACATGGGACCCCATTGCAGAATCAAGGATTCGATCCCCGGGACCTTAGAGATGATAAGCGAGTGTGCTATCACTGCGCTTACCGTCCTACTGTCATGAGTATTATTTTTTTTTAAAATACAAGAATTTCAGTACAATTCCATTTTATTTCAGAACAGTGGGAAGGCATTTTATTTATGAAACAGTACTAATTCTCAGAAAACATCTGTGTTTCCGTATAAGTGGGAGGGTTGTAAGCACGTAATCCGGATAAATTAATAATAATAAATGACATCAGTTGCTTTTTAGAGCGGATGACCGTTCAAAGTCGGTGCATTGGTTTCCCTCGTTTTATATACATGTTTCCGTGTCCCTGTTTCGATTGTTTCTTTATCTATTTACAATAGGCGTTGCGTGTCTAGTTGCCTCTGTTGTTTATTAATATGGTTTTTTCTTGTATTCGGTGTTTGCTGTGTTTATGATCTTCTTCATATCTTTTTTTTGAAAATTATTTTTGAACTTATGATATAATGAATAAGTAAATTGAACGAACATGTTGCATGACTGAAATTAATAAGATTCGAAAATTTCTTCTAAATTGAAGTAAAAGTATTTGAAAGCAAATAGACGATCGGCTTACTCTCACCAGACACGCATGATCCCTTTCCCTTTCCAGGTATAATATGTACATATCTCGTTTCTTAAGATGACAAATACTGAAAAAGCTAAATCATATGTAGAATTTAACCTCATTCAAGATACTGAAAATAGAATTTAACCTCATTCATTGACTATTATTGAAAGAGCTTGAAGGGAACAATATCCAAAGGTAAGGTTGTCGCAAAAATGGCCATATCCAATCCTTTGGATTTAATGGGTTTTTTTATGTAGAAAGGAAAATTTCTTCGGAGGTATGAAAATAAATTATTTCATTTTTGGAGGTGGTTTCCTTATTCTAAAAGTATTTGCTCTTCAAATTTATAAGATGTGTTAGTGCATTTAGGAACATAAAATATATCAGTGTGAAGGTTTAAAGTAACATTAAAAGTAGCAACAGAACATGAGGAAGATAGTAAAGATTTCCAGCTCTCTTTTAATTGTGTTCTTGAATCGGCTCCAAGTCTTTTCTTTAAATATCTTATTTGGCTTCGAGTCTTTTTGATATGTGTAAATTTCCAAGTCTCTGTTAAATGTGCATTGGGATTTCATAGATAAAATTTGCTAAAAAGGCATCAACATATATTCGTAAGCAGCTTTTTTTCAATCGTGCAGATATCTCCAAATGCAAGTATGTTTCGAATGTATCAATTGATGATCCATACTTTCATATGATTTTAATGTGCGCACAATTACATTTCCGAAGCAGCTCTTAGGACGTCTTTTAGGCTATTAATACTCCCCTGAGCTGCTGAGAATATATGTTTTTGTTAGCCTTTGAGATGAGCTCGGATTTGAAGTCCGCCTTTGCACTTGCTTGCTTTTTGCCGAAATTTTGTTGTGGTGATGTATTATCATGCTTAATACCATGAATATTATTTTAAGAAAATACAGGTATTTAAGTGCAATTTATTTCAGAACAGTGGGAAGGCATTTTGTTTATAAAACAGTTGTGATTCTCGGAAAACCTCTGTGTTTCTGTATAAGTGGGAGGAACCTTATAAGCACGTTATCCGGATAATGACGTCAGTTGCATGTACAGTGCATGTATTTTATATAATTTGATTATTTTCGTGCATGAACATAGACGGCGGGTGCGGCTAGCCAACAGGGGATGCTTACTCCTCCCGGGCACCTGGTCCCACCTCTAGCTTGCTAGGGGTCCGTCGATGTTCAATTTGGTGCTCTATTGTGAGTTCTGTTGAGATTTTCGTCAGGATTCTCTTTAACTCATTTGCTTTCATAGGGAATTTGTTTTCCTCGATTTATATACATGTTTCCCAACTTGCAACAAGGTCATAGGCGGCACAGGCGGCTTGCAATATAACCTTGCCGTCATCGCTATTTTCCTACGCCATTTCACGCAATGATAAAACCCGAGAGGAATCGCAGGCACGGCATGTCGTCACAGTGACGTCATTCGGACTTCTGACGAAAACAATGCGAAAGGTTCAAAGGCAGAGACACATATTTGAGTGTTTAGGGGCGAGTAAATGGGCAATGAAGGAAACGATTCTTATCTTGATGTAGGAAATTTTATAGAAGACTCATGTCTAAAGACGGTAGGTTTCGATTAATAGCTATAATTTGTATTTTTACTGGGGACTTCTCGCTCAGCTGATCGTGTTGGCAACGTACGAATGAAGAAAGAATCCCTGATACTGCATCGTATTGTATCGAAAGAAAAGCATTGCATGTACACTGTATACCTAAGAAATGCAGTCAAACCTGCTGGTATATACTTGCAATACTTAATTTACAAATATGAAGCCCCAGTTCCAGTCTACAAGAATCTTGCAGACAAACAATAGGTGATGACGGCAGAGGTAGATTTCAAAGTGAAGAAAAGCGGAACTGAAATAGGACGCATGCGTAGGAGATTGCATGTTTCCGTGTCCCTGTTTCGATTGTTTCTTTATCTATTTGCAATAGGCGTTGCGTGTCTCGTTGCCTCTGTTGTTTATTAGAATCTGTTGTCTTGTATCTATTGTTTGCGTTTATGATCTTCTTCATATCTTATTATTTCATTTTTTTTCACAGTAAATAAAAGACCTCTTCCATCAGGTATCGAACCAATGGTCACCGGGTACGCAATTTGACTCTCCGCAGGAGTGACTCAAAGATACAACTCTGTGGACCAATTTAGTGCAAGCAAAAGATTGGTACTTTACAAACCTAGAATAAAAACAATGAACTAAGTGAGAAATATATTAAATGACAAAAAATGCTGCAGAGAGAGGAGAATATCAGCCCTGTGCAGAAGATTTGCTGCAATTACAAATTGCAACGTCGAGAAAAACTTCTATAGATGAAATAATTTAACAATTTCTTTCATTTACCTTCCTGTTGATTTTTATTTCTACTCAACGGTCTTGCACGAAGTTTTCTCCTTTCTTCTGCAAGATATGTTTTTCCTCACCTATTGACACTCTCCCTCTCTGGTTTATCTTGAAATTGAAAGTAATTCCGAAATTAATTTTCACTAAATTCATTAGCTTGAATAAATAAATGAAGAAATAAAGACGTACACTGAAATTCAATTCCATTGATCCCAAAGCCTGCCAAACGTGATAACACCTTACGGAATCTGCTATGAGAAAATAGAAACATGGTGAACAATGAAACCTACCACACCGACAAATAGTGAAAACATAGAAAATATTCCCACAACAAAGAATACAACAAACTTAAACTTTCTGCAAAGAAGAAAAAGTGAATCCCCAATGGAGATAAGATCAGGTGCCGGGGAGAGTAAGCCTCCCCTGTTTGCTAATAATTTTTGTCACTTAGGTCGTACAGAGAAAGTTATATCTGCTGAATTTGTTAAATTCCGTAGATAAGATAAGGTGTATTTTTAAAAGTCGGCATGCCATTTAACTAGTAAACATAAAGTCTTAGGAGCTTTTAACCGACATCATTGATTTTGTATGGTTCTTACCTAAAATATGACAACAAAATGTTATAATGTTTTATATTTCCATTGCTTTGTCTAAAATATGTTTGCAGCGACAAAATGAATCGCTCACAATTGTACCCTTGGCTCAGTATTTTTTTCGGTTAGCCTCCTTGCCCTCAGAAAGTACGCGTTGTAGTTTGAGCTTGCTCTGGGATAGCGTATCAATTTTCGATATGAATGCAATGAATACATAGACAAGGAAAGAAGGAATGTCACTACTTAGAAAAGGAAAATTTATAAATTTGAAGTTGAAGTCATCACGTTTGTCATATATTAAAGAATTTAGGTGACCATTGTCGTCAAAAGATTATGAAATCTAATATGGAGCAGAGTTAATGTTTTCAGTGGTTGAACACGGATAGATCGTGCTAAGGTAACCAGTTTTAGATTATCAATTGAGATGATCTATATAAAGAATTAGAGTGCGAAGTGCTTCTTTTAACGGAAGAACAAGGATTGATAAAACTCGGATCGCTTCATATAAGTCTTCAAAAATATCGCACCTACGACCTAAAAATATTAAGTTGGCTCAGACAAAAGCTTTAATTTATAATGGCATGCATTTTCTTATTATTCTACACTTGATTTAAATCTTTCTGAAGAAAACAAATTTATTGAATGATTCCATCGAAAAGAATAGAGTTATTAAAAGAAGATCCTGACGATAATCTCAACAGCACTCACAGTAGAAAATAGAGGTACCGTAAAAAAAGAGTTGCAACGTTTACTAGAGAGAGCTAGAGATGGAGAAAAGTATTTCAGAAAAAATATATCTGATAATACTACCTATTTCAAAACAAGCCAGAGTATAATATAAACGGTTCTTGTTCTCCCAAATAGCTTTGGTTACGTGTACCTCATCAAATTGTTAATCCATAAGCTTCTTCGTTTGTATTCGATTTCCTCCTTTTGCAGACTTAATTTATTATTTATTAATTTCTTTTTTTTTTTTCATATTTGACATTAAGAATACCACATACATCAAGCATCATAAATTGAGCAACAAAATCCTATTTCTGATTTTAAGGTCATATTGCTTCCTTGTTGTGATATTCCTTACCTCATCATATTAGAAAGCAAATTCCTGTATATCTTATTTTTCTAAGCCATCCACGAATACCTTTCTGAATTAAAGACGAATACTTTCAAGTTAAGGTACGATATCTTCTATCTCCTAATGGTAACGTTTTTCATAAGACCACTTCCATGAAACAGTAAAGCAGTCAGTTGGCGAGTGTAAAATATCCGAAACGTGCAAGTCTGGTCCATACTGTTCTTAATTTGAAGACGTGTAACATTTGAATCACTTGGTGAGTGTCACTGCTAGTAACCAGGAGTCCGAGGGCACATGTAGCCAAGTCAGATCAATTTAAGATTATCGTTTCTTCGCATTCGAAAATTTCTGTTCACAAAACTTTCTCGAAATTTCTTAAAAGTTGGTCATGTAGGTATTCTACCGATCCTGCTACGTGTTTCGGTACTTTTTAAAATATAACTTCCAGTCTTTGGCCATTTTTCATTGTTCCATTGATGATCATTGACGAGGGTTAAGTACCCAAAAACATGCATGTCTGGTCCATGCTGCAAATTTATTTTGTTTTTAATGGGACGACTATTTGTTCCTAAAAGAGGGTAGGGAGCTGGCAATTTTTTTTGGTCAGAATATTTGATTTCAACGTTTAGCCAACCGGATTATTTATTGTCCAGTAACACAAGATCAGAATATTTATTTCCAACATCTAACAATCCTGACAAGCAAAAGCACCCCCACACACAGACATTGATTTACAGAGTGAAATGTTAAACGTCTTTAAATTCAATAGCATCATTTAAAACCTGATAAATTTACAGCATGGACCAGACATGCACGTTTCGGGTACTAAACCCTCGTCAGTGATCCTCAGTCTAAACAATGTAATACGGCCAAAAAGTATGAAAATTATTATGTCCAAAAATGTACCAAAAGACGTAGCAGAAGACATTCTGAAGACTACAACTGAATTATATATATATGATATGTACATAAATATATCACCTGCATATTCTAAATTGAGGTACATGTCTGGTCCATGCTGTAAATTTATCTGCTCTAAAATGATGCTAATGAATTTGAAGACGCTAAACATTTGTACCACTTGGTGAGTGTCACTGTTGGTGGACCATGAGTCCCCGAGGACCATGTAGCCAAGTTCGATCAATTTCGGTTGGTCGTTTCATAAAACACATTCGAAAATTTCTGTTTACAAAATTTTCTCAAATTTCTGAAACCTGGGTCCTATAGCATCATATTCCAGTCATCTTGCTACGTCTTTCGGTATATTTAAGACATAATTTTCACAGATTTTGGCCATCTTTCATTGTTTAGATTGAGGATCACTGACGAGATTTTAATACCCTAAACGTGCATGTCTGGTCCATGCTGTAAATTTATGTGCTCTAAAATGATGCTAATGAATTTTAAGACGTTAAACATTTCATTGCACATGGGGAGAGGGGTATGCAAAAAAGCAGGTTCAGTGTATAGCGAGCAAAGCGAGTCAAAATTTGTGGAATTTGTACAAATGTAGGCCAGAATATTTATTTTCAGCAACCAAGAGGTTGGATGATTTATTTTCAACATATTCTGGGTTAGAATATTTCTTTCCAAACAGTGCCACTCCCCCCACCCCTCAAAATCAAATGGTCGTCCCCTAAATGACGTCATGAATTTGAAGACGGGTAACATTGGTAGCTATCAAATAATGCATATAATAATACGGAAGTGTTCCAACTCTATACCTTTCAGATGAAAATTTCTAACCAATTCATTATGCACCAGACACGTGTTTCGGATTTTAAATCCTCATCAGTGATGCTTCCATCCAAAGTGAGTTTTAGACAGAGCCACAATTCATCTAAGTAGCGCCCTCTAGTTATATATATATTTTTAAATTGATTTGTGCAATTTGCAGAGAGCAAATTTCCTGTAGAGTCAATTCACTAGCATATCCAAATACAATTTATGTTCAAAATAGCATAGGAGGGATGGTGCTAAGATGTAAACCTCCTTTACTTTCGATGATATTTGTGAATGAAATGACAAGTTTCCGAAATAGCAAAATAATATTTATGACGTCAAATTGATAAAGTGCCAAAACAAAGCTTCTTTCATGAAATAGAGCTGGAAAGAAAAAAATAGCAATTTTGATTTATTTCACAACTCTAAAGACTGATTCTAAAATAGTCATCCATCCCCCCTTTTCTCGTTTTATCGCCTGTGGGACATTGCCCCCCCCCCCCCTCGATTCAGAACCCCACTTGGCCAGAAAATTTGTTTTTTGATACATTTGGTGAAAGTGGCTTTCTGAACCGGGGGGGGGGGGGGGGGGGGAATGTTGTAGAAAATTTTCTGTTATCCATTGATTTCTATAGGAAAAACGCTTATTTTGACCCCAAAATCGGTCTTATTTTGAATGATTTATCCATCCAACCTGACAGAAGATTCATATTTGGACCAAGTTAATTCTTATTTTTTCCCGAAAACTTTTCTGAATTTCATCATGTTGAAATTTCGACTTTTCCTTTCAGTATAAGAAACATTTGAATTCACTGATACATTAAAATTATAACCTGTATCCATCATCAGATGCATTTTTTTTGGGGGGGGGGGGGCAATTATTAGTTTTAATAAAAGCAGGTGATGTATACATGTGTTTCATGAATATGTCATATTCACTACACTACATGGATGATCTGTGGAATTTTGAAGTTAACAGGCTGTAGTAATAGCTTCCTTATTGATCAAATGAATGCTTGATTAAGCCGCTGAGCTGTCAAAGCTGACATTGTCTTTGTTTTTATTAAAGCACATTTGTAATCAAACTGTGTATCAGGAACTTCCTTTGTCAAAAACTTTTTTACCCGGACATCATCATGCGTCAGTCTTGCTGCAACCTTAATATACATCCTCAATGATTAAACTTCCCGTATTCTGTGTGTCAGGAGTACGAAGGAATTCGAACGACTTGATGGGACAATTAGCCAAATTAGGATAGATTTTATTCATAAGAGAAATTTCTACCAAATAGAAATAAGTAAAGATATAGCTAAATTTTATTCGCGTAATTTAATATTTTGTATATCGAACTGATATTGAAAATTAAGGTGGGCCCCTACTCGACAGTTAAAAGATTTTTATTTCCCGGTTGTTCTTATGGTCAAATCCAAATATTTTTACCCTAAATATTCACTACTGACCAATATACATAGTTTTATCCGACAATTTTGTAAATTGAAGATAACTGAAAATTTGACTCATTTTTCATGATTGTTTACGTAGTAATTGTTTACAGAACAATTTTGGAATTTTGGGGGATACCCTTATGTATTATCCCAAATATATTTCATAAGGAATATTTTATACTAATGTTAAACGTCTTTAAATTCAATAGCATCATTTAAAACCTGATAAATTTACAGCATGGACCAGACATGCACGTTTCGGGTACTAAACCCTCGTCAGTGATCCTCAGTCTAAACAATGTAAATCGGCCAAAAAGTATGAAAATTATTATGTCCAAAACTGTACCAAAAGACGTAGAATGTTCAGTCTTTTTCTATAGGTAACGCTATGATGAATGAAATGATAATTGTTAGAAGTTGATACGTAATTTAATTCATATTTTGAGATGATAAACTTGAAGTTCTCAATTTCTTGTGACAGTGTATACGAGTTCATTGTGTTCTACGTTTGATTTATTTAGATCATGGTCTAAGCTGCTAAACATTTACTGTTATAAATCTACTTCAACAGAAAAAAGTATAATTAACAATTTTACAATAATTGTTTTTAACTATAGCTAAATAAATTTCAGTATTACAATTAGGTTTCTGCGACAAAAATATCATAGAATTAAGTCTACACTTGCGCTATGTACGCTTCGAACGATCAAAACTCACAAAAACATTAGCAACTTATTTGTCAAAGTGCTACCGGACGTTCTTAATAGCCTCTGATACGAGACTGGCATCCCTAGAGAACGGAATATATTCGGAGAGAAAGTATTAGGGAACAAAATTGGACATTTGTTCTTCTCGGCAAATAATAGCTTGACATGTTATTTCAACTTAAGACCGTTTACTTGCCCTTCCCAGGAGAAATCAAAGGGGAGATATAAGATATGATATCCTTTCTGGGGATTTGATACGATGTTACCGGGGACAGGGAAGGAAGACACTGTATATAACTTGACGGTCATTTGTCGACAGTTCCTATGTCCTATGTTCCTGCATTTTATTTTTATCCTGCGTGAATCGAGATTTTCATTTGGTAGCATTTGAAGGGAAGGTGTACCAGCCTGGCCAGGCTGGATTATATGGAAGGGCAGGGGATTTCAAAACCTGTAATTTCGAGGGGATCACACATAAAAATGAAAACATAACAAGTGTTTGACCAAGCTGGTCTTGGAAATGCTGACCATCTCGAATTTCCTTCAAAAGAGGGAGGATTTCTAGTCCAAGGTAGGGAATTCAATAATTTTGAGAAAAAAAACCATACTAGTACATGTACATGTACATACAGATGGTAAAAATCAGAAATTATGACAAAGTCTAGGGGATCCTGACCATCTAAACCCTCTAGATTCGCGCATGTCCATATTGATCAACATTTTGACTGCCTCTCCATCATTGCTTGCCGGTAAAGAAGAGTTACAGATACTTTTCCATTCCGGAAAAAAGTAAATGTCGAAGCGTGTTCGTGGGTAACATTTATGCCTACATTTATGACACTACCTCCGTGACTTTGAAAATAAAATTCCATTGTATTTTATAACGAAAGATAAGCCATTAGCGATTAAAATCGCCAAATTGTTACATAAAATGGATCGCACGGGATTGAATTGCCTATGGTCCGATATAACTTTGTTGATTTCAAGCATTCACGTCAGCAGACGTGTTGTATTTCCCTCTTTACTTTTATAAACATACGTTATTACAAATAATTTGTGAAATAAGCTTCTAAAAGGATGATCATGTTCCAAGTTATTTATGTTATGAGTTATCTAAAATCGTTTGATGAAGACATAAATAATAACATAAAAATCGCCGTAAGCCGTGTCCTTTGTGGACGGCTTTCCCAGGATCAATATGGCGTCCAGCTCGACCGTGATGGCTATTTTCTACAGGCAATGCGTATTATTAAGACTTCGCTATCTTGAACGGACAGCTAGAAAGATAGCTGTACCAAAATCGCGAGCGTGTCCAAAATAATTTCTTTGAGTGAGAGTAAAAATGATCAATAGATTGACAAATCCTGTCCAGGATTTATTAGATAACTTTGGGAGGACGGATAGCCGATCAGCCTTAATTTTATTTGCCACAACATGGAACCGATTCCAACAAAGGAGTGATAAATCGGTTGGCGTTCACCACTCAAAACATTCTGTCAATACTTTATAAGACTAAATACAGAGGAAACTTCTTGGCAAATTAGATTTTGGTCTCCCAGGGTTTAAGAAGGGGTATATGTCATGACCGGTTTTATGGGAGTGTGTCTTAGGACAAATGAAGGAAAGCCGTAAACGAGACTCTTTTTGTTTATTTGTACTTGGGGAGATAGGTTTTTATATGTCAACGACCAGAAAGCGGTTTTTGCGTAGGAATAAAAGTGTCATTATGAGGGTAAACTGTAAACCATGATGTCATGGATACTAACCTTTTAAGGGAATGTGAGGACCAGCAATCTTGTATAGAAATACAGAAAATGGTTATATTTATAGAAAAAAAACCCACGTTATAAAGCTTAGAAAAACCACTTTTTAAAATAGATTGAAATATTTCTTCCAGAGGAAAGGGATTATAACAAATAAAAAAAAAACACAAACACTCAAATACACAAATTTTCGGCCCCTTGGCCTTTATCAAGTGTAAAAAACGACGACCTTTATCAAGTGTAAAAAACGACGAAAGTTTTTTACACTTGATAAAGGCCAAGGGGCCGAAAATTTGTGTATTTGAGTGTTTGTGTTTTTATTTGTCACTTTTTAAAAAATTCGAGTTTTCGTTTATGTTTTATAAAAGAGTATCTTAGCGCCAGTGACATCTAAAAACATTGATGATATGATATATAAGATTTTCTTCATAAAATTTTCTCATTTGAATCGTCAAAATAAGGGGGAAATCTATCAGATTACAACGTTTTTAATATCGTTGTCTGAAACAGATTCAAGTTTGAACATTAAATGTCAACAGGATATATCTTGGGTATGTTAATGTCATTTTAAAATTAATCATAATGTGTTTGATTATAATGCTGTCATTTCAACATTTATTTTGATGTGTTCTTGGTTATTGCTGTACGCCATTTTATCTTTTACCCGGGTATGTCTTGGGTATGTCAATGTCTTCCAATATTTGCCAGGATGTGTCTTGGTTGTTTATCTGTGATTTTAATAATTATCCATCATGATGTGTCTTGGTTATTGCTGTACGCCATTTTATCTCTTACCCGGGTATGTCTTGGGTATGTCAATGTCTTCCAATATTCGCCAGGATGTGTCTTGGTTGTTTATCTGTGATTTTAATAATTATCCATCATGATGTGTCTTGGTTATTGCTGTACGCCATTTTATCTCTTACCCGGGTATGTCTTGGGAATGTCAATGTTTTCCAATATTCGCCAGGATGTGTCTTAGTTGTTTATCTGTGATTTTAATAATTATCCATCATGATGTGTCTTGGTTAAGTCTATGACATTTCAACATATACCAGGATATATCCCGGCTTTGTCACTGTCATTTCAACTTAAACAAAATGTGTCTTGGTTGTTACTGTCATTTCAACATTTATCAAGTTATTTCTTGGTACATGTAATGTCACTGTCTTTCAACATTCATCAGAGAAGTGTCTGACTTTGTCTTGGTCTTATCCTTTTTCACGCACAGGTTAGTCTAACATTTAGCTCGGCCATTAGAGGTCCAGCCTATGATTTAGGTTCAAGGGGGAAGATATCTAACCAATCCCCTTTTAGATCTGTAAATGTCTATGTGTTCTGTTATATGACTTTTGTCCGTTCAATGTGTACATCTTGTGAATAGTTGATACAGACATTTTTTTCTTATCTATTGTCATAAAGCCCGTTTTCCTTGTTTATTTTTGAATGTGAAAATGTACATGTATGTGTTTTAAAATATGCGTTTTTGTTCGTTTTTTTATTGTTTTGGTTTATTTGTTTGTTTGTTTTGGTTTATTTGTTTGTTTTTTGTTTCGTTTGGTTTGGTTTGGGTTTTTTTTTTTTTTTTGCCAATGATTTGTTAAGGTGGGTACATGTATAATACATAAAATGGCATTAGTCAAATATGAAAATGTTAGGGATAAAAAAATACTTGTATACCGATAAATTGGATACCACACAAGATTTAGGAGGTGTTCATTTGTTGGTCGATATCTTGATATCGACCAATACTAGATTTGTATAGGTTGTCAACTTTCGATTTGATTCATCAGATTAAACATTGCAATAGGGGCAATTGCCCGATAGAAAGAAACATTCTTGTGACTAATGAAAAACACGTGACCAGAGCTATCCACTTCACAAAAGTAGGACATGTCGTCATGACAACGCTTTGGTATCGCAATTCTGAATTTAAATATCATACATAGGCGCATCTCATTCCGCTAGGCGCTTCATATTGAGAGTGCAACGTAGTGGAGTGAACCTATGACGTTGTGATGCAAGACGTGATAACACCATTTGTTTTCAAATATGAACAAATAATTCATGTCAAGACGTTGCTTGTCTATTTATATCACTTTTTTTAATTAATCTAAAAAAATCTATTCAATATCGTAACACATCATACATATAAGAATATAAAGCATGAAATATATCTGTAGTTGCAAAAATCACAGAATTTTTTTTTGTTTGTTTTTGTTTTTGTTTTTGTTTTGTTTTGTTTTGTTTGACATGGACCTTGTGTGTGATTTGATGGATCGTTAATCGCTCTGAAATTTTCTTTTCTTTTTTTTTTAGATTAGGCTATGTTTTTATCATTTATTTTGTTGTTACATTGTTTACATGTAGTCACATGAATCTTTAATTTAACTATCACATTAAATTGATTAATATAAGATCCACAACTCATCAATTATACATGGATATCGTTCTGTTGCATGTTTCCCTCATCATAAATAAGAAGACTATATAAACATCGATCTTTAGCTATTGCATGCACCATTGATACATACATGTAAATCACCAATATACTTTGCTCTTTTCCATTACATGTATACATTTACACTTTGTAGCTAGTGTGCTTCCTGTTGTCTTTGCTTTCTTCGTTTGTTAGTGCGTCCTCCAGTTGTTAGACGTCCTCTAGTTGTTAGTGCGTCTTCTACTTGTTAGTGCGTCCTCTAGACGTTAGTGCGTTATCTAGTTGTTAGTGCGTTATCTAGTTGTTAGTGCGTTATCTAGTTGTTAGTGCGTCCTCTAGTTGTTAGTGCGTCCTCTAGTTGTTAGTGCGTCCTCTAGTTGTTTGTGCGTTATCTAGTTGTTAGTGCGTTATCTAGTTGTTAGTGCGTCCTCTAGTTGTTTGTGCGTTATCTAGTTGTTAGTGCGTTATCTAGTTGTTAGTGCGTCCTCTAGTCGTGAGTGCTTTCTATTGTCCTGTTGTATTTGACAAGCGCGTAACCAGAGTACTTTTCAAGTGGAAGCCGTTTTTTTAGGTCAGGGAGTTCGGAAGCCGCTGAGAGGCCCCAAATTGGTCCAGGACGAAGCACTGGTGGGAATTCCGGGGGTGAATTCTCCAGAAGATAATGGACTTTACATATTTCCAGGCAATGTCTACTTTGGAAATTACCCTTTGTACACTTTTTGTCTATACTTGAATTTTCTTTATTTTTGCGTAACGACGTGGAAGCAACTGACTATGCGCCTGTTCGAAAATGAATGTTTGTGGATGTGATTGGTTTAAAAAAATTTAAATTTTATTTATTTTACAACGTTTAACAAACAAGTTACAGAACTTATATTAATGTCTCACGTTGGCTCAGATGTTGGCGTGAGGGGGTCCAAGGAGCAGGAGGAAACCGGAGTACCCGGAGAAAACCCCCCTGCAGAGGCCTGGCTGGGGACCACCTACCCTCCCACATAAGACCCTTCGCCGAATCTGAGATTCGATCCCGGGACCTTAGAGGTGAGAAGTGAGCGCTAATCCGGCCTGGTGTGATTGGTTTATGCGATGTACTATTGACGTGGAAATTTTCGCATTGGGACTTCACGAATCAAAGGACTTCGCGAAAATTTCCCCTATGCGAAAATAACCCTGCTGCATTCTCACAATGGCAGAGACGTGAATATTTCCCCTAAGCGTAATGTCTTGATGTTAAAATCGCGAAATTTTCCCCCAACAAAAATAAGCACGTTTACAGTATATTGTTTGTCGTAATCTTGTTGGTGTGTTTCGCTGACTCACTGCAACATTGTCTTAATTGTTGGAGATCATTTACATCATTTACTTAAAAAAAAATGGAACGTGATCAAAGTAAAGAACCGCTTATCATAAGGAGAAATAAGTTGCTTTTGATAGTTTTCATTAAATTGGATTTTTTTCTACAGGAAGATCATTTATCCTAACTAAAGGGTATCATTGCCTGGGTTGTTGGTCCTTCTAGAGTTAGTTCTCTCTTTTGTATAGTTATCTCCTTCTCATTGTTTGTATGGTTGTTTTCCATTGCTTTTTTTTTCTTTTAGAGCCATTTTATTAAAAAATCTCAGCAAATTGACTTTTTCTCTGAAATCTCAGCAAATTGACTTTTTTCAAAAATCTCAGCAAATTGACTTTTTTCTAAAATCTCAGCAAATTGACTTTTTTCTAAAATCTCAGCAAATTGACTTTTTCTAAAATCTCAGCAAATTGACTTTTTTTCTAAAATCTCAGCAAATTGACAAATTGAAGGCAAGATACTGTAATCGTGGTTCAGGCGTCAAAGTAAAATCACTGCAGCATCCAGGGGAAATAAATCAACAGCACAATATGTCGTGCATTATATATTGACATTTAGCAGGGGTCAGGACAGAGTAAAGAGAAACTGCAGTTAATTCAATAATTCACCAAGCACCTAAAGTCCGAATATTTAATTCAGTGATTACGTTAATGTAATTGGTTTTAGTAGAGGTCATGCCGTGATTTCTGGAAAGTATCGATCACCTGAGCAAAGAACATACAATAATATTGTTATCTCTGTCCCAAGAGAAGGTAATAAATCTATTATTATCATTATTTCTACCTGATTTAATTAAAGTCCTATTAATATTTGATACATCACTGCATGGAGGCTGTGATATACGTAGAAATCAGAGAATTTGCTAGAGTCAATAATCAATCAATGCAAAGAAATAAAAAATTAAATCTTGAAGACTTTACTGACGTGCGTTGACCTAGCTTATCTTAATGTGGGAGCAAACCCCTATACATGCATGCACTGTATTTATAAAGATACACACATTTTACTTTTTTCGTCTTCGGTTTTAGATATGTGATTCATATGCAAAAGGAAAATATGTTGGTAAAAAATACGCAAACATACCTTGAATACTGAAGCCCATTGGCTTCATAGGTTTTTTTTTTCTTTGAAGACATTGGGCTTCCGTACTTTAACATGTATGTTGCGTATCAAAAGATTTACAGATCCAGTCTTGAATTTTGTTTTATTCCAACAAAGCTGAACAATATGATAGAAAAATCTTATTCATTTAATCTACAGAAAAAAAAGAGAAAAGATTTACAGACCGAGTCTTGAATTTTGTCTTATTCCAACAAAGTTGAAAAATATGACAGAAAAAATCAAGTGGGAATGAAAACCTACCTCTTGTTTATGCTTTACTATGTGGACAACAGAGATATTTATTATTTAATCAAATGAGGATAGAGCCTTAAAATTGCCTAATTTCCCCTCCTTCTTCTACTCATCCTTGTGAAAATGAAGATAAGGGTCCTTTGTTTTTAGAATCAGGTTTCTTTTTTTCTGTTATCATTATTAATGTGAGTTTTTCTTGTCTGTTTATTGTGTTGTGCTTGACTTGAGGGTTGCTATTGCCCCCCCCCCCTTAACCCCTTAACACTGCTGTATCTTACTCCCATAAACACACTGTTTGTTGTATCTTACACCCATAAACACACTGTTTGTTGTATCTTACTCCCCTTAGCACACTCTTTGTTGTATCTTACTCCCCTTCACACACTGTTTGTTGCATCTTACTCCGCTAAACACTCTGTTTGTTGTATCTTACTCCCCTAACATACTGTTTGTTGTATCTTACTCCCCTAACATACTGTTTGTTGTATCTTATTCCCCTTAACACTTTGTTGTATCTTACTCCCCTGTACACACTGTTTGTTGTATCTTACTCCCCTGTACACACTGTTTGTTGTATCTTACTTCCCTTAACACACTGTTTGTTGTATCATACTTCCCTTAACAAACTGTTTGTTGTATCATACTCCCCTGTACACACTGTTTGTTGTATCTTACTTCCCTTAACACACTGTTTGTTGTATCATACTCCCCTTAACACACTCTTTGTTGTATCTTACTTCCCTCAACACACTTTTTGTTGTATCTTACTTCACTTAACAAACTGTTTGTTGTATCATACTCCCCTGTACACACTGTTTGTTGTATCTTACTTCCCTTAACACACTGTTTGTTGTATCATACTCCCCTTAACACACTCTTTGTTGTATCTTACTTCCCTCAACACACTTTTTGTTGTATCTTACTTCACTTAACACACTGTTTGTTGTATCATACTCTCCTGAACACACTGTTTGTTGTATCATACTCCCCTGTACACACTGTTTGTTGTATCATACTCCACTTAACACACTGTTTGTTGTATCTTACGCCCCTTAACACTTTGTTGTATCTTACTCCCCTTAACACACTGTTTGTTGTATCTTATCACCATTAACAAACTGTTTGTTGTATCTTATTCCCATTAACACTTTGTTTGTTGTATCATACTCCCCTTAACACACTGTTTGTTGTATCTTACTCCCCTTAATACATTGTTTGTTGTATCTTACTCGCCTGTACACACTGTTTGTTGTATCTTACTCCCCTTAACATACTGTTTGTTGTATCGTACTCCCCTTAACACACTAATTGTTATATCTTACTCCCCTGAACACTGTTTCTTGTATCATACTCCCCTGAACATACTGTTTGTTGTATCTTACTCCCCTTAACAAACTGTTTGTTTTATCTTACTCCCCTTACATGTAACACAATCTTTGTTGTATCTTACTCCCCTTAACACACTGTTTGTTGTATCTTACTTCCCTTAACACACTGTTTGTTGTATCTTACTCCCTTAAACACTCTGTTTGTTGTATTTTACTCCCCTGTAAACACTGTTTTTTTGTATCTTACTCCCCTGTACACACTGTTTTTTTGTATCTTACTCCCTTAATACTGTGTTGTATCTTACTTCCCTGTACACACTGTTTGTTGTATCTTACTCCCCTTAACACACTGTTTGTTGTATCATACTCCCCTGAGCTCCCTGTTTGTTGTATCTTACTCCCCTCAACACAATGTTTGTTGTATCATTCTCCACTGAACACAGAGTTTGTTGTATCTTACTCCCCTCAACACAATGTTTGTTGTATTGTACTCCCCTCAACACAATGTTTGTTGTATCTTACTCCCCTCAACACAATGTTTGTTGTATCGTACTCCCCTTAACACATTTTTTGTTGTATCTTACTTCCCTTAACGCACTGTTTGTTGTATCATACTTCCCTTAACACAATGTTTGTTGTATCATAATCCCCTTAACACACTGTTTGTTGTATCTTACTTCCCTTAACACACTGTTTTTTTGTATCATAATCCCCTTAACACACTGTTTGTTGTAACTTACTTCCCTAAACACACTGTTTGTTGTATCTTACTTCCCTTAACACACTGTTTGTTGTATCGTACTCCCCTTAACACAACGTTTGTTGTATCTTATTCCCCTTAAACAATTGTTTTTTGTATCATACTCCCCTTAACAAACTCTTTGTTGTATCGTACTCCACTTAACACACTGTTTGTTGTATCTTACTCGCCTTTACACATATTTTGTTGTATCTTACTTCCCTTAACACACTGTTTGTTGTATCACACTCCCCTGTAGACACTGTTTGTTGTATCTTACTCCCCTTAACATACTGTTTGTTGTATCTTACTCCACTTAACACACTTTTTGTTGTATCTTACTCCCCTTAACACACTGTTTGTTGTATTATACTCCCCTGAACACTCTGTTTGTTGTATCTTACTCCACTTAACACACTGTTTGTTGTATCATACTCCCCTTAACACACTGTTTGTTGTATCTTACTCCCCTCAACACACTGTTTGTTTTTATCTTACTTCCCTTAACATACTGTTTGTTGTTTCGCACTCCCCTTAACACATTGTTTGTTGTATCATACTCCCCTTAACACACTCTTTGTTGTATCGTACTCCCCTTAACACACTGTTTGTTGTATCTTACTCCCCTTAACACATTTTTTGTTGTATCTGTCTTCCCTTAACACACTGTTTGTTTTATCTTCCCTTAACACACTGTTTGTTGTATCATACTCCCCTGAACACACTGTTTGTGGTATCTTACTTCCCTTAACACACTGTTTGTTGTATCTTACTTCCCTTAACACACTGTTTTTTGTATCATACTCCTCTGTACACACTGTTTGTTGTATCTTACTCCCCTTAACATACTGTTTGTAGTATCTTACTCCACTTAACACACTGTTTGTTGTATCTTACTCCCCTTAACACACTGTTTGTTGTATCATACTCCCCTTAACACACTGTTTGTTGTATCATAATCCCCTTAACACACTGTTTGTTGTATCTTACCTTCCTTAACACACTGTTTGTTGTATCTTACTTCTTTAACACACTGTTTGTTGTATCTTACTCCCCTTAACACACTGTTTGTTGTGCCTTACTCCCCTTAACACATAGTTTTTTGTATCATACTCCCCTTAACACACTCTTTGTTGTATCGTACTCCACTTAACACACTGTTTGTTGTATCTTACTCTCCTTTACACATTTTTGTTGTATCTTACTTCCCTTAACACACTGTTTGTTGTATCATACTCCCCTGTACACACTGTTTGTTGTATCTTACTCCGCTTAACATACTGTTTGTTGTATCTTACTCCACTTAACACACTGTTTGTTATATCTTACTCCCCTTAACACACTGTTTGTTGTATCTTAATCCCCTGAACACTCTGTTTGTTGTATCTTACTCCACTTAACACACTGTTTGTTTTATCTTACTTCCCTTAACACACTGTTTGTTGTATCGTACTCCCCTTAACACATTGTTTGTTGTATCATACTCCCCTTAACACACTCTTTGTTGTATCGTACTCCCCTTAACACACTGTTTGTTGTATCTTACTCCCCTTAACACATTTTTTGTTGTATCTTTCTTCCCTTAAAACACTGTTTGTTGTATCATACTCCCCTGTGCACACTGTTTGTTGTATCTTACTCCCCTTAACATACTGTTTGTTGTATCTTACTCCACTTAACACACTGTTTGTTATATCTTACTCCCCTGAACACACTGTTTGTTGTATTATACTCCCCTGCACACTCTGTTTGTTGTATCTTACTCCACTTAACACACTGTTTGTTGTATCATACTCCCCTTAACACACAGTTTGTTGTATCTTACTCCCCTAAACACATTGCTTGTTGTATCTTACTTCCCTTTACACACTCTTTGTTGTATCTTACTCCTCTGTACACACTGATTGTTTTATCGTACTCCTCTGTACACACTGTTTGTTTTATCGTACTCCCCTTAACACACTGATTGCTGTATCATACTCCCCTGAACACTCTGTTTGTTGTATCTTAGTCCCCTTAACACAATGTTTGTTCTATCTTACTTCCCTTAACACACTGTTTGTTGTATCATACTCCCCTGATCATACTGTTTGTTGTATCTTACTCCCTTAACACACTGTTTGTTGTATTTTACTTCCCTTAACACACTGTTTGTTGTACCTTACTCCCCTTTACACACTGTTTGTTGTATATTACTCCCCTTAAGACACTGTTTGTTGTATCTTACTCCCCTAAACACAAATGTTTGTTGTATCTTACTCCCCTTAACACATTCTTTGTTGTATCTTACTCCCCTGAACACACTGTTCGTTTTATCTTAGCATTTGCTTCATTCAACCAAGTTTTGGTAGTTGAGAGACTCGTTTCTGGTTCATTTTGATTCCTTTTACATTTAGCCAGGGGGGGTTGGAGGTGGACTAATTTTGTGAAAAATAGAAAAATAGAAAAAATTCATAGTAAGTGTCAATTTCACGGAAGCATAGAGGGGACGTATACAATTTTCTTATTATCTCGTAGCCACGAGATAATAACAAAAATTGCACATGTCCCCTCTATGCTTCCATACGATTTAGAGGGAAGTGCTGCACTTTTATATTAACATATTAATACTCAGGTTCATAGGGTACGTTTATCAAATATCTGAAAGCCTATACTGTTGAAAAAGAAACCTCAATTATTTCCTGTCCTTTAATATGGGTTTATTCTGGGGAATCTAGTTGGCGTTAGAAAAGTTACCCTTTTTATGTATGTTCGTACACTGAATTTATCTAATTCATGTTACTAGGAAACATTAAAAGAATTCAGATTTCAATGCTTTACATTTAGATGCTGTAATACTACGAGTATGAACTTTAGATGAAGGAAAAAGTGCTTTCGTAGATATATACATAACTCATTCAATCGAAACAATTTTGTTCCATTTTGTATCCGCTTCCATTACTCATTTGATGACAGCTGATCGAACACTTTATACTTGAGAGCGATGCGAACACTTTTTCCTGATTCGTCTTTGTCTTTTTCTTGTCATACAAATTACTAATTTGCTTTGCAATTATCCCAGCTTACTCTTAAATGTGCCAATTTCTGCATCTGAATCTGACCATTTCTCCAAGAAGGCTGTGACAGAAAAATAATAACATACGATGGTCTTTGACGCCTTGGCATAAAAACTTATAAAATGCATTGTCGTCCGAGAAACATCAATACTGATATTTCGCAAAATTATTTCAGGAGCGGAACCAGAGATACTCCTATGCGGAAGCAGAAAAAATATCCTCTCTCTTCATATGCGTATTGTGCATTGCGTAGGCTATTTCTTTTATAGGGTTTTTTCTCTGTTTTACTCGCGCAGAGCATTCATTCAGTACAATTTAACCTCGAAAATCTTTAGAATTCGAAAGAATTATTGATTATTGCGAAAATAAAGAAACTGTAGTATTTCTTACATATACGATATTTTTCAGTGCCGACTAGTGGGGTCTGAACATTGGATTCATGGAAACCAAAAACAAAATAATACCCCCCACCCCGAATAATAAAAATAACAAAAACGAATACAAAACACAAAAAGAAAATTACACAGCTTCTATGAATTAATTAAAACCAAAACAAAATACCGGTAATAAATACCCTATCCCACAAAAGAATAACAAAAAACAAATACAATCAAAACACAAAACAAATAACTCAGTTCTTTTTTATCCGTCTACGAATTTTAAATTGAATTGTCATGATGGTACTGCAGTTATTTCAATGATTCTAGTCATTATAAGTAGTTTAACTTAATTGTAGAATATTTGCTCTGTCCATAGATTTAATGATCAAGCTGTCATCATATTCCATGGCAAAGATTGGTTTCGCATGCTTAGTCCCTCTCTGGATTGAAGGCATTTGTTGTTTTTTAGTTTTTGCATTGCATTGGTTTATGAAGGCAGTTGGTCATGGAATCAATTATTGCTTTGCATTGGCGTATAACGGCAGTTGAACATGGTATAAATTCTGTACAGCACGGAGTTCTGCACAAAAAACTGATTCCATGACCACCTGTCTGCATATTCCACTGCAATGCAAAAATTGAAATACATTTCGCGTGACGTTATATACCTATCGCACTTGCCTATAATGGGAAATGCAAAGCAAGAGCTCTGTATACTTGCATATACGTATTGTTACCTCTTCACCCCTTTATGATTTTGCAACGTTCCTTTACCCCCTTTTAAAGTGGTTGTTCCCTGATAGCTTCACAGGGAAAAATAATTTTGATGAAAACTTTGCCGAAATTATTCATGATACTTTTATTTCTTGACTTGTGAGACATGATATTATGATGTCAATGATGACGTCAGGGTAAGCATAAGGAACATGCCATGTCCTTTATATATATTTTTATGTCATCAGAAGATCCCCAAGGATTAGGACATTCAAGCCTTAAAAAAGGAACAAGCTATGTAATGTTTTGAAACGTATAGCTTTAAAACAGCGAAAATGAGAAAAAGTCCTCCGTCGAGGTCATGAAATAATAGATCATTGTGATATCAATCCTCTTTTGAAAGGTGGGATATTCACCGACTTAATGTTAGGAGACACACTAAATGTCATAAAATGTTTTAACTGGTGCAGTAGTACTTTGTCATCAATATATCTAGGTCATATCCACCTACATTTTGTAAGATATACAACGTTGGAAACATCCCACACGCTTAATTAGTTGCAAAAACATTAGTCTGTCTGGAATCATACGTGTCCGTAGTGGAACCGTCGTGTTTTCTTATGAGTAAGAAAGAGTATCTTTATTATTTACACAAGGAGGAGACATAAAGCAGTTCTAAGAAAGATTTGCAGCTATGGGTCCAGCTTAGAGATTGACGATGGAAAAGAGCGAAGTACCATTCCTTTCTTGAAAGATTGATGGGAGAAATTCCAAGAACAACAGCCTCAATGTAATAATGTAATTTTCCTTTTCTTAGAAAATTGCTGACTTTTATATGCAACCTCTATATGCAACGCAAAAGTCGTTAATATGTATCCTTGTCGAATTATTAAAATAACTTTCAGATTTTGTTTCAATTTAAGTTCTAGCTACTGTCATGCATTTGCAATAATTTCATGATTTTTGTAACATTCTGTGACTTTATCTACTACTTTGACATTGGAAGGATGCCAAAATTCAATTCGGTAGACGCTACGTCAGGAAATCTACATCAGCAACTTTTTTGCATCGTGATATCGACATGCATAGAAATGCATGTAAATATCCCGTCAATACAATTGGTACATTCTGCGGTTTTTGAATCTTGGATGCGCCAATGACAGTCTTTCTGCCACAGTGGAGCGTGTATAAGTATGAAACAGGACAGCTGTCAGACCCTAATTACATTACCGACGCAGAAATTGACAACGTCGCTATAATGGATAAAAAGCAGAGAAATATTCAAGAAGTCCTGAACGTAAATTATATTGGTAATGAATCCCTTATCAGAAGAAAAAGCCCAGCTATTTCTAGTTCCAATCGGACGTTGAGTCGCTTCAATGGAATTTCCTACTTTTTGAAATGTCAGAGTCTCCGTGGAAATGAGAAAATCCCAGCGCTAGCGGTCTTAGCGGACATCTTGCCGTTTTGCTAAATCCCATTATTGGATTGGTGATTCTGACATGACAGATGTACATTACATTATTCCTATGATTTTGTTTTCTATGATTTATACCTTAATATATGATGACAGAGTTCAAGGCATATCGTACAAGGCCTGGGATATGTTAAAAAGAAAGCAATAAACCAGATTGAAAATGATTGCTTCGATAACAAAAAGTAGCTATTTTTTGTTGCGAAGAATGACAGTTGTTAAGGTGGGTCCCTACTCGTGGATTTAACTTTGTATTTTAAGGGTAAATGGTCAAAATGACATAAAGAACACATACATAGATAAGTAATTTTGTTTTCATTAAAGATACAGTACATTATAGAAAGGTACCTTTTATATTATTAAAATATCCAGTACACGTTTTTTTTTTTTTTTGTTTTTTTTTTTAAACCCTCAAAGTTCAGTAATAATAAACTGTTTGTTTTGTTTACATTTATTCGAATAAGTAATATAGAAGAAATATAGCACATAAAACGATATAAGAATGTAAGAGTAAGAATGATATATTGTAAACATAAGGGTACCCCCTTATATTTCGACTACTTAAATAGACTATATCCAATTTTATGCCAAAAATAACAGATAGAATTTCTTCATTTTGCATTATTACATAAAATTTTGTACACAGGTAAGGGTAAACATACAGGTATACAGTTTTGTTAAGGGCCAAGGTAAGGCTACCCCCAAAGCATCTAAGTAATTTCGACATACTATTTCTATATATAAAAAAACAAGCATCTGACAAGAATTAACAGTTCAAAATTAATGCTTTTGACATTCTTTCAATAGATCAAAGTGTTACATATAGAAAAGACCAAATATTAGTGTTACATCTTCCTAATGAAAAAATATTTGGGTTTTTACATAAGGGAACGCACTAAACTCCGAAGGTGTTTGATATACAGTTTCATGAAAAATATAGTCGAATTTTCAAAATATTCTTCAATAGACGTCAGGTAAAACAATACATATGGGTCAGTAGTGAATGTTTATTCCACAAAAAACTTGGATTCAATCATAATAACAACGAGAAAATTAAAAACCTTAAACGGTCAGTTAGGTCAGAGAGTCAATATCCCAGTGAAGCACGTAATATATTACCTGATGTTACCTATATCATCTGGACATGAGGCAAAAAAGTTAATAATTTTCATTTTGTTTGATTATTTTCCTTGATTAGCTTAAAAATATAAACAAACTGACTTTTACCAATTCTAACAACACACTTTTTCTCATTTTAAACATTTTTTAATATTCAAGTGGAGTTCAGCTTATACTAGTGCAGTTCTACTCGCTTTTTTATGAGCCTCTTCTTTCGTCACATTTTTTTTCCTTTGATGGTTTGGTTAAGTTTTAACCTCCAATGCAAAAACGGTCCCTTGTTCTCTTTGTAATGTAAAAAAAAGCCTAATATTTTTTAATGGACACCACAGACGTGTATACAACACAGATAAGGACATTTTTCAGAATTAGCACAGAACATACAGAAGTATACGTCGGCCGACCCGTGGTCTTAGTGAGGCTCGAACCAGCAATCTTTCGGTCACTGGCCTGACGCCTTTACCACCAGACCATTGCGCCGACAAAAAGATCTTAATATGGGTTAGATTCAAGTACCAATCAATCTTGTTGGTGCATCACAGAGAGGACACGAAGCTTTGTCCTGTACATAACTTACCAAATCAATGCTTTACAGAAAGTGTTTTTAAAATTGGAAACTCAAACATTAAATATCCTATTGCAGCATGGTAGATAAACTGAAAAACATAAGGCACGAGAACAAACAAATATCACATCACGTCTTCAGATTTATTTTCACAAAAATACTTACGATAAACTTGAGGATTTGTCGTAACTTTCAATTCATTATTTCTCAGTCAAATAAATCACAATATTCAAACAGTTTTGATTTTCTTTCTCTAACTACTGAAATATCCAAAATGTGGCATGAGATTTGAATATTGAATATGGATTTTTAGAAATATATATACTTAAAAGTTACGACAAATTCTCAAATTTATCGTAAGTATTTTTGTGAAAATGGCTGCCGGAAGTCTTAGGCCTTGGGTACATGTAAATTATAACTTCAGAACCAAAGAGAAAACGACGATGACACGCATGCTTGATCTCAAAATTCAAGTTCCTTTTTGAAATTGATTAGGAAAAACCTGGAAAACTTATGTATTTTAAATTCTCTTTTCAAAGTATCAAAGTATTCTTGTCCTCGGGTGATTACATACATGAGCTCGCTACAGCCGGCAGAGCACGGACTGTATTACGCATGCCCTCTTTTTATATCCATTTACATATTCATCTGTGTCTCTGGGGCCTCTGCGTTTCGCGGTCTTGTTTGTGTGATGTCATCTTACAGTGAAGAGGTTGCTTTACACCACAATTGTACGTTCTTTGAGACCTCTGGGTAATTGGAGAAGTGAGAGGGTTGTGCGCACGTAATCCAGGATAACCACACCATTTGCTACTTGCATGACAAATGGCCGTCCAAAGTCGGCACCAGTTGCCCATTGGTCTCGTCGGTTTATGTGTAGTCTTTTGTGTTTGATGTTTACATGTCGTGTGTCTCTTTTCCGTCTCGTGCTGTACTCGTCTTTTGCGTTTTTGCATCGGGGTATTTTGGTGTTTTGCTCTTGATGCTGCAACGGGGTCTTGTTGGAGATCTCCTCCCTTCTTGTAGTTTCATATGGCCTCGTGGGGATTAACATCACAAGACAATTTGATCGTTGAAGGTAAGAAAATAAGAAATAAGGCAATAGACTTTAGCACCATATTATATGCCCTTTTTAACAAGCATCAACAATGTATTCCTTATATCGAATGATTACTACATAATATGATGGAAGTTTTCCAACTCATCACCTTCTAGAAGAAAATTTCAAATCATTTAAATGCACCAGATACGTGTTTCGGTAATACCAAAGTGATATTCAGACACATCCGAATTTATTTTAGTAGCGCCCTCTATTTTGATTTTTCTACTTGGCAAAGATTCCAAAGCATAGTAAAATGAATTCTATGAACCAAAATAACATTGGAGGGATGGTGCAAGGATGTAAACTTCCTTTATTTTCGACGATATTTTTGGATGAAATGACAAGTTTCCGTGATAGAAATTTTAATAAGATGTCAAATTGATAAAGGGACTAAAACAGAGCTTCTTTCATGCGACAGAGCTTGAAATAAGTTATTTTTACACATTAAACGTTCAATCGCGGTGAACGAGTTGAACTACTCTGCACTGCAAAAGAAAATAAGTGTTGATGATAATATGATGGAAGTGTTCGAACGCACTGCCTTCTTGAAGCAAATTTCAAACCAAATACATGTATGACATGTTTAGGCTTAACGTTTTCCCTACTCCGATTTAATTGGTAGGTATATCATCAGTATAAGAAATTCTTGTGCACTTTTCTATTAAAGCATACACATACACAGAGGAAAGTGTACACAAAGTTAAAACGGTCATCCTACTGTAAGAATAGCAAATGGTGCAGTTTTCTTGCATAATCCTCCCTTTTATCCGGATGCATAAAACTCTCTAGAGACACAAAACTGTTACGTAAACAAAAGCTGCTATATTTTTAAGAACATACCATGGATTTCAATTGTTTCAAGGAGTGCATATTTTTTAAAGAAAGCGAAAAGATTTCAGTTCTTATATTTTAAAGGCCTTCGGGTGACCTATTCCAAAACGTCTACTTATGTTTCGAATTTCCACAATAAAGATGTACAAATAGTTCAAATACAGTAACTGTTAGATCAAGACTTTTCTAACATGAACTTGTTCCACGTGTAAAGAACATTTTGAAAATACTCGGAAAAAAAAAGAATGATCTAAAGTTCTTTTCAAATGTCATCAGGATTTTTCGTTCCTTCATTCTATGGTGAATTGAAACTAAAGCAGTATCAATGATTAAATGATTAATTGAATTTTTATTGAAATTACAATAGAACGACAAATGCCTAGCTTCTTCTTCGGGGATATAGTATTTTTCTATGAAAAGAATCCCTTGTATAGAACTGGACCAATTTTAATGCACCAGACCCGTGTTTCGGTTAGTAAATCCTCATCAGTGGTATTAAATGCCAAAGTGATTTTCAGACACAGCCTAATTTATTTCAGTAGCGCCCTCTAGTTTGATTTTTCTACTTAGCAAAGAGTGCCTGTAACGTCGATTCAATAACTTAGGAAAATGGATTTTATGAACAAAAAATAGCATTGGAAGAATGGTGCTAGGATGTTAACCTCCTTTATTTTCAACGATATTTTTGGATGAAATGACAACTGCCCGAGAGAGCAAAATAATATATATTATCGGGAAAAAAGAAACTGTGGGTTGAAAAAAACTTATTTGAATATCTATTTACAAGATAATGTACTTTATTTTGTATTCTGTTGTCAAATATGATGTATTTCGTTTCCAATTACAAGTATCGTTACGCATTTTGTTCAGTATTTTTCGACTTTGTAACTTATTAAAAGAAGGGGGTGCAGAACAAGTTTCACATGTCAGGTAATCTGATATGACCAACATTTCAAACTTTGAAAATCCACATCTGGGGCAACATAAACGCTTAGAATTATGTGATAATGCGTTCAAAATATTCAGTCAAGGTTCGGTTCAACGTATCATGCGATGCATTGACGTTAAGTGTTTGACGTAGAAATGGACTTTATTCATGTCAAAATGACTTTTTTAGAAAAAAAACATGGCATAATGATGGTCAAAATAGCAAATGAACGTTCTGATATTGAATAACATTAGGTAACGGAGTGTATGCACGTGTTTTATCCTGACTCAAAGTGACGTTACGTTACGGAAATGGACCGGACGCGGTCGCGGATCGACAAACTGGTTAATATTTTTCTTTGAAGTTTCTAAAACATAGCAGTCTATAGCCAAGGATTTTTTTCTGCATTCATAAAAGTGGTCGAAATAAGGTCATACGAGCGTGACGTCCTCATTTCCGCATTTTGCCGACTTGACGTCATAGGTTATTCCTTGTCCGTTTATGTTCCCGAATGTCGCCGATATATTAAAAACATTCCATTAAAGCATTTATCTAAGAATAGTTTATTCAAAATTGCCTCGTCACGTCGTTTTGGAGGAATCCAAGAACCAAGCTTCCCGAATACAAGAAATCCGTATTTTACTCTTGTACATTAAAATCTAAAAACGATATTTTCTTAAACCAAACTATGTTTTTCCGTAAAAGTAACCCAAAATCTGCAGAAAAATGACAAAAAATTAATTTCAAAATTCATTACGTAATGCGCATGCTCGAAAATGTGAAAAAGCGTGCAATCGGAAATCCAGCGGAACGATAACGATATTTAACAAGCCAAGTATGTATAAATATACTCAATTATGTTTTTTAGGACGAACCTTATGATACTCCATTTTATATTTTTATCCCAAGTTTTTACTATCACAGTTTCTTTTTTCCGTTAGTATAGATGACAATAAAGATGTCAAATGATTTTTGTAATTTGTGTTGTTTTGTTTTTGACTATGTGTTGTGTGACTATTGTGTTGTTTTGACTGTTGTGTTTTGTTTTGTTTTTGACGATGATTTTCGTGTTGTTTTGTTTGTGCTTTGTTTGTGTCTTGTGTTTCACTTTAACTCACTCTAGAGCTTTTTTGGTTTTTTTGTTTCATTTGTCAGCGCATCCTTTACTTGTATTATTTTGTGGTCCTGTCATTATGAGTTTCTTTGAGCATTCAATGTACTAGTATTTGCGTGTTACGAATGATAATTAATTAACATCATTGATTATTTTCAGGAAACATCTTTATCTGGAAATAACATCTCCATTTTCTAAGAATTCTCTCCCACAAAAAACGAAAATAAAAAAGTCTTAGTGCTAAAGACTCGTGGTATTGTAATTACCACAATGGAAGGAAAATGGTTAGCTTTACATTTGTTCCGCAGAAAATGACCAGGGGACTTTTTATGTCTGAATCGCAAGTTTCCGAATCGTGAAGTTATGCGTGTTAGCGCAAGCCAGATAATACGTCCGTTAATCAAGCTCTCAGGAATGGAACCATGTATCTTTTGGCCCAAATATAAGCTATTTACGTGCAATTTCTCACTTCATCTGACAGCCTGCCGAAATTGGCTTGCCACCGAGTTAGTCATCTGTCCACTAGGAAGCGTTAGTGTGACCATGGCAACCGAGCTCGTGCGATGGGAATTTCTTCAATTTAGACTCTTTTATGATGGATCATGTTCACTTTTAGTGCCAAATATTGTCAAATATGAATTTCTATCCTTGCACCATTGCTGCATTCCGTGATGGAAAAGTTTTCAGATATCTGAAATATGATAATGGATTTTTTCATTACATTTCTCTCCAGTAATTGCAGAATTAGCTTTGATTTTGTTAAATAAAAAATGCAAATGCATTTGTCCGTCTGAAAGCACCAGCTAGTCTGAATAGTTTTCTAAGAAATGAATACCAAAGGTGAGCAAAGAAATTTCATAATCGATGAATAGTTATTATACTAGCTTGCTTATGTAAAAGTCTTTTCAAGCCTCGATCGATCTGTGCAATTAAAACATCATTAGTGAATCTGAGAAAGAATGCCGGAAAGAAAACTGCCCTTTATGAGAATGGAGAAAGTAACTAGTTCCGTCAGGGTCTACTAAATGATCACTCTTTTATTCTTGTATTGACACTAAAACAGGGGACAAATGCTTTTCCCGATGATACAAACGTCTGAATATGAAAAGGCTTAAAAGCAAAGGATGCTCGCGTCCGATTACATGGATAAATCTGAAGGAATTTGCCCGTCAAGAAAATTCATCAATGCCTTGATATGCTCCGATAAATGATTTTTTTATTTTTAGAATAAAAGTACAAAGTGTTTTCAATTTCTTGCTCTGGTTGCCCATTGGTGTCGTTGGTTTATGTGAAATCTTTTATTTTTCATGACTGTTTAGTCGGGTCTTTGATGTTTAGTCTATCTTGTCCCTTTGATCTCTCTTGTTGTGCTTGTCCACTCTGTGTTTTCGCATTTGGGTATTTTGAGGGGTGGGGGGGTTTGTTTTGGTTTTGTTTTTGTTTTTGTTTTTATTTGCTTTGGGTGCTGCAACCGACTCCTCTTGAAGATCCCCTTCTTTCTTGCAAAGGCAAAAACCTGCTATGTAATAAATACTATGTAATAGATATGTCATGAAAATTTGAAATATGAAATAAGACAGAAATTAGTAGAATACATGAATTTTATAGGTGCAGACTTCAATCAAAAGTAGAAGTTTGGGACATTAGAAGACATAAAGGGCTTTTCATTTGGAAAGCATTCATAACTGTTACAACAATTTGATACCATTTTCCCATATTTACACATTCTAATCTCGTAGAATAGAAGGCTTGGAATTGTGCACGTGATTAGAATACACGGTAAAACTGAAAAAAATATTGCAAAGAGATAAAGCCTTCATCTTACATTTCTTTGAATTTCCGATGAAGATATGAAAGTGGAAAAAAAATCTCTATATTGCACTCAAATGCTGCAGAGTCAATACATGATCCTTTCATTACTCTTTGGTACTTTCACACATGTATATCCAGGTATACAGCACATTTCTTTTTATTTTTACTAGATTCAGATTTGATGTTGACTTGGGTTGAATTTGGTTTTTTTTTTTTCTTTTTTCGTCTCTTGATAGTACTGTTTCATATCCTATATATAGGTCCTTGATTCTACAACATCAAAGACAATATTATCAGTGATTAGAATTTTGTTTTAACATCCTTGCACTAACTATCTTGTGGGTTGCGACACTTATGTGCCAAATGACATCTGTCTCCCATTTCTGTGGGCAGTCGAAGAAACGTACGTCATTTCAACTTAATGTACTTTCTATAACAATATAAGTCAAAGATCTTCCTTTCAGTGTCAGAAATACTACGAGATTTGACAATGTATCAATATTGAAATATATATTGTAGATATTGTATTAATGTCGGAAATGTTTCATCAGTAATGCTCGGGGCCGAAATAGAGTGAATTCAAATAAGAAATGTCTGAAGAGTGAATTATGAACATAACCTAAAATTTATGCCAATGAACTAGATAAGAATAGAGATATGTTTCGGCGAGATATCCCTTAGTTTTAGAATAATTTATCATTGGTTGACGGAGAATTTACCAATAAAATTCAACTCAAGTGTCGATGGTTTTGTTAGAAATACTGGAGGGGCCAAAAGTTTAATCGCAAAAATGTTGGTTCAGCTGCTTTTAAAGATTTCTAGAAAAAAAACTACCATTGTAACACTGAATTTGCCAAAAATGCTGAATTGTCCCGTTTTTAAGTACAAATATTTTTTTGTTTTCAAAACCATAGGTTGCAATCCCCCCCCCCCCCCCCCCCCCCCCCCGACACACACACACACACACACACCTGGATTTTTTTCACTACCCGTCAATGATTCATATCCTCTTCAATATCAGTATAATTTGAATTTCTAACTCTTTATGAAGCTGCATTTCATCGGTAATATTACTCAGACAAAATATCTGGTTTTCTGGTTTTACCCTCAAGTATGAATTCAGTCACAATAAACAGAAGAAAAACACACAAAATGGCAAATTATTTCTCAAGTTTTCGGAGTTTTTTCCCCCATTGTGTTTTCCTTGATTTGCTCGTTATTTCCTTGTTCAGAATTTATAAATATCGAAAGAAACACGGAAGATATTGAAGAAAACGCTCCCTTTCTTGGAATTGAAATCTGTTACATCATTAGATTTTAGCCCTCAAGACGGTTTTAATCGATGAAATTTAGAATCCGATTCAATTTCACACAATCATTATGGCGTATTTTATCATAATTAATAAATTATTCCTTATTACAATTATTAATTCTTTATGTATTAATAAAACAATTTAAACCAAAAATCATTATTATTTGATTTTAAGAAAAACAAACGTAAAAATTGGAAAAAAGAGCGGGGTTTTTTTTTTCCAATTACAAATATGCTTATGTGTGACGATGAGGGAGTGTATTTGAGTAATACCCGAACCCATCTAAACTCATACATGGTGTGATAATGAAAGTGGATTTGGATCCTAATTTTTCTTCATTTAGGCCGTAGTAAGAAAATACTTTGTTATAGGTCCGCTGAACAATACTTTTATTTTTTCAGACAATCACATCGGTTTACAGTTTTTTTAAGACCAGACATTTCTTACCTCTTCTCAGTAATTGAGCTTCTTGTTTAAAAAAAAAAGTCCAGCTCAGTTTGAATATTCTTATCTTTTCTCTCTTAAAATTGGTCCCTTTTCCAATCCCTTATTGGAACTTTCTACAACTAATGATAATGCATGCGTATGTGCATGTGTATGTTTTATTGCCTTGTGATAGGGACTGAGACATTAAAATCTGAGACCTTTTAAAAATAGTATGAAATTACTATGGCCTTATGCCCAGGTATTTTTTTTTCTGCAGAACGTTCAGTGTAAAGTAAGATTGCAAAAAAGATATAGAAGCACTGATGAATGAGAACTGCAATTTCGTTGACGCCCCGCTGAATTACAAGAAATTATAATAATGACTAGTCTTCTTCCTGTAAGGCCATTTCTTTATTATTTTCTGTTTTGCGTCCGCGTGCTGGTAGGTTTTAAGCCCAAAGTCATAGAACAAAACAAAATTAAAATATAAGATGTTAAGCAAATTAAATGTGTGTTTTTACAAAAATTAAAGAAAAATTGTATATTTACATTTCATGTAAAAATTTAAAAGTATAATTACAATGACTTATGGCTATCATTCTTTTGTTCACTAAAATATGTCAAGATGATCAAATGAAACAAGCACACAGTCACATAATATGAAATTGCAACTTTGTGCATCTTTGTTTTAAATGCTTGTTTGTTATTCTCCCTGGCTGGCTGGTAGGTTTCTCAATTTCAAAAGGACGCAAAACAGAATAAAAACAAAAAATGGCCTAACCTATCTTGTAATGATTGGAATTGGTTGTTCAATAACTCTAATATCATAAAACACACGGTGTCTTCTGCTCATTGTTAGAACTAACCGTGGCGTCAATATGAAATATTTGTAAAATGTAAATCAATTATTTTTTTTACTATAATAGATTTACATTTCACAATAATTTATACTGACTTTTTTTATATTTTATTTGTAGAAGGCGACAGTCTTCCTTTCCTTCCTTTGAATTATGATTTTTTTTTTTTGGACGTAAAATTAATTTCAATAAGCCTTAGAATGGTGTGGTCAGTAATTTGATATAAAGACTCAATCAGATTAATAAAGGGAAGAGATATGTAGAATAATCATATATCAAGGAAACAGTGGTTTCTTAGGGCGTATTGCAAAGGTTTTGGACATGAAATCTTTCCATCCATCATTATCAGCACGTGGATCTACCCTGAAAGAAAGTAATTAGTCCAACGTCGTAAACCTTGGTTCTATATCTCTACAAGTAACAATTAATACGAAAATCCAATAACAAGGTCTTAATTGCACGTGTGAATGGCAAACTTAACTAGCTTTCACTAAGGTAATTTTGAATACTAAGCACGAAAAAAAAATTACTAGATGAAAATTACTTTGATCTCTTCCGTTGTCATGGAAATCCGGGGACTTGGCCAGATGTACCGACTTACCGCCGACAGATGGCAGTGCGAAAGTATTTTTCCCGGGAGATTTCTTTGTATCCATGATATAGGTATATCCACTGAAATATTCATGTTATAATTTATTAATTCTCACAGCTAATTTGGCAAATCTTTCTCCCCGTTCCAATGTTGTCTTATTGCTTTATTCTAATTAACCAAATCTGGCCAAGAATTCTCTGCCTCGATGTGAAACTGTCACTCTCCCAGGAAATTTGATTATAAAAGAACGTCCCTTTGTCTTTAAGGACATTCACGGTCGGTTGTCGGCGACGAGCTTTTCTTTGTAAAAGAAATCGGGGAAACGTCCATAAAAAATGCCTTTGTTGGGTTTGGAAATGGAACATTTTTTATCCTCCAATTCTTGGACTAAGTAATATTCGGTGGCGTCTCGATTTGACACAGACTAGTTTCTTGGACAACTTTCTTGGACAATATTTCATATTAACTCGAACAAAAATGGGAGACTGGCCGTCTATTAGATCTGCAACTCATTGGATCATAGGAATCCTCTCATCTTGTAAGTATCTTAGCTGATTTGCATGCACAAAATATTTAGAAAACAAATGTTTGATACACATGGTTCCGCCTTATTGAAACTTCACGCACACCGCCGTCTCCGAATCCAAGGGGATTTTCACATGGACATTTTATTTTGGAATGGCAGGGTACACGATTTCCCATTTTTATTCAGGAATTTTTAGTTGTGTTCATGGAAAGACTCACAAAAAATCAAATTACATATTTTTCCAAACTAAATCAATGCGGGTTTGATGATAAAAACAAATGTGCGAAGCGTCGTAAAAAGAACGATGCTTTCCTAACACAAATGTCGAAATGATATATACATATCCTTTTAATATATAAATCATCAGGAAAATTACAAACGTGTAACATATTTCGGACAATGCATTGCCTATATTTTTTAAACATTAAAATTCAATGTTGCCAGTAGTAAACTTGAATTGAAGAAACTTTGGTGATTTGTATGGAATATCACAAAAATGAAATATATATGTGTAAAACTCAATTTTATCGCTTTTACAATCATTTTATTTCAGGTCGCCATTTTGAATTTCAATCCCTTCATTTCTTTCTTTCTTTCTATCTTTATTAAGACATTTCTTGAACTATTTAAATCATTTATTTATTTAAGTTCTTTAAAAAAAGTTTCAATAAATTTCACTATCATATATTATGATAAAAAAATGTATTTAAAAATTCATTAAATATATGAATTATTGAAAAGTATGAAAAAAAAAACTACAAATTAAGTACGAGTAAGGGAATCTTTTTTTTAAACAGGTCAAAAACATCTACATTTATTGCAAGTAAACCGAAGTAAGTAATGCAAAAAATAAACAGATAAGTGTAGAGATATACATGTACCATAAATTTACCTGTAATGTAAATGTAAAGGCCTATAGAACCTTGTTAGTAAATAAAATGATTTTTGAACTTTAATATTGTCGGACAGACTGAGCATGACGGAACCGTACATGATGTTGTCCACTGAAATATAAAATTAATTTTGTTTAATATGCATTAATGATAGGACAATATCTTCGTAAGTTAGTTTCTAATTCATTTACATTCTATCTTAGAATAATTAGGGGGGAAAATAAAAATAATCCTCTAAATCACAAGTCAAATTCTGCATTTATCTGCCGTATTTTCCATTATCAGAGATACCAGTACTGCAATGTTCTTTTGCATCATGTAAAATTAAATGAAACATAAATCTATATATTTTAATTCATTTCATACTTTTTTTTCTTTTGAAGGGAGGTGGTCCTGTATGTTTATTTTATGGTCATATCTGCACCATTTTTATTGGTCATATCTGTACCATATTTTATGGTCATATCTGCACCATTTTTATTGGTCATATCTGTACCATATTTTATGGTCATATCTGCACCATTTTTATTGGTCATATCTGTACCATATTTTATGGTCATATCTGCATCATATTTTATGGTCATATCTGCACCATATTTTATGGTCATATCTGCACCATATTTTATGGTTATATCTGCACCATATTTTATGGTCATATCTGCACATATTTTATGGTCATATCTGCACCATATTTATGGTCATATCTGCACCATATTTTATGGTCATATATATGCACCATATTTTATGGTCATATCTGCACCATTTTTATGGTCATATCTGCACCATTTTTATTGGTCATATCTGTACCATATTTTATGGTCATATCTGCATCATATTTTATGGTCATATCTGCACCATATTTTATGGTCATATCTGCACCATATTTTATGGTCATATCTGCACCATATTTAATGGTCATATCTGCACCATATTTTATGGTCATATCTGCACCATATTTTATGGTCATATCTGCACCATATTTTATGGTCATATCTGCACCATATTTTATGGTCATATCTGCACCATATTTTATGGTCATATCTGCACCATATTTTGTGGTCATATCTGCACCATATTTTATGGTCATATCTGCACCATATTTTATGGTCATATCTGCACCATATTTTATGGTCATATCTGCACCATCTGCACATTCATTGAATAGCATTTTAAGATTCTGTGCTTTTCTTGAAATTGCAAAGGAAAGAAAAATAATTTTAAAAAATAGGTGAAACTAAATCAAGATAGAATGAAAGGCGCAATCAAAGCAATATGAAACTTTTGAAATGAAAAATGTATGATGACATATTATATAGTACTACGTCATAATTTCTGGATACCTATGACGCACGTGTGACATACGAATTTAATCGGAAAACCTCACCCTTTATTTCCAAGAGGATAAAAAGAACAGACTGAAGACATTCAAATGATACAATTCCAAGGAGTGTCTCTTTTAATTAATTATTTATTCGATTTCGATCCTATTTTCTTGAAATAAAAAGTAGATAACATTATCATAATGTAACCAGCTGGAACTTCATTTCGGAATATAAATCTTACAAAAATGGGAGATACATGGAAACCGGGAAACTGTAGATTACGTAACAGCGGAAATAGAGATAATTTCTAATGTTCAAAAAATTATATGATTGAATTTGTTTCTATCGCTGGGAGCCTTTGACACCCTTTCCGTATAATTTGTCTCTTTTTGAAATGGAGATGCCCTATCTTAACAATATGATATAATTTTTCTTTTCTCTTGTTCATTCCTTTGTGATCTTTCATCCTTAAAAGCTATCTTTGATCAGACTTTGTTTTTCTTCCGCAATTTCATGTTCTGTTTTCAAAATAAGAACATTAAATTTCCCATGAGAATCTTGAAAAAAATAAAAATACTGCAATGCCTCTGGCTTGTAGATAATGGTATCTTTACCATAATGAGTTTGAAATGAAATGGCTTATTATGGAATAATGAAGCTTTGTATGAATACTATGTAATTTTAACCTTAGTAAATTACATAAAGGAAGAAAATATCATATACTAAATTCAAAAATTTTAAATTAAAAAAAAATCTTTTTTTTTTTTTTCATTATTGCATGAAATGGACTTGGAAGTAAGTTCAATCACGTTACAAGTATCCTCTCCCTATAGCTTAGAATGAAAAGTCCTAAATCTGTGATATTATGGATAGCAGCTGGATGTTACATAACTTTAGATAATGTAAAGTATGTCTAAGACATAAATGATGCAGAAAAAGATGGAAATATGCTATAATGTTGCTACAGTAGTGAAATACACATCATATGTATAAGTAATTCCATTTTTAAAAGTATTGTAGAGCACAAAGGAAGCGACTAATACTGGCCGTAGAGCATTAATAGGAAAAATGAATATAATAACTTGGTATATAATATATTGATCAATGTTTTCAAAAAGAAGAAATAAAAAGGATTAAGACACTATTTTTTTTTTTCATCAACGAAGTGTCCATGAATATATCGTCACAGCAATTTAGTCTAAATTGTTTACAGAAGTTATGCTATTGATTGAAAGTCTTTTGAATGTGGAAAAAATGCTTTAACTGATTAATTTTTTCTGGAAAAACAAGAAAGACAAGGCTTTGATCCAAAAATGATCTGGAACTAGCACCCCTCTCCAAATTAATCTGTTCTTACATCATGCTTTTTTGTGTGTCTTTGCCTAAATTGGGAAACAAGTACTATAATATTGTTGTGGGCAAAGACACATCTAGTTCCATTCCTATATAAATAATACGATTGTCATTTCCCTCAGACAAATACATCCTTCATGATTTGAAATAGATACAGACAACTAGCGAAAATAAGGCAAAGTAAAATTCATTTATAGAAGTGTGTCACCACTTTGTCCTTGAGACTAAATGTGTCGGTAGGTTGATCAGGGGTATTTTGTTTCCTTTCTTTATTCTTGAAAGTACCATAATTGTCTTAATACATGCCACTTTCATACATCTACACATCATATTTTGCGATTTTAATTGCACTGTGAAATACATATTTTTATCTTGAGACCAGCCTTTCTTTGGCCATTAAACATATGCAGCGCGGATGGTAAAAAATAATAAATATGGAAACGTCAGGAAACCCACAATTCTTGTTATGGCATTTTGATACTGTTTTTAATACGACCATATTTTCATCATGATTGCAGTCCTTCCATCAGTTAGAATTTAATGGCCAAGAAGTAAAACAACCTTAAGTGGAGGACAAAAAAATCTTGGAAAGAACCCTATGACGACAGGAGCCCCCTGCCAACATCAAAGCATGTATCACTAATTTGTCCTCCATAGATTCTTATTACGATTAATGCAATTAGGGTTCACAGAAAACGGTTGGTGATCTCCGCGTCGATACACTCTCATCAAGTAATAATACGAATTAATTTCTTGTATTGATTATTTATTTCTGTAATTTATGAACTAAGGTTCTATGGGAGAGCCGACAGTATTCTGAAGACGCGTCCCGCACTTTGCGTCAGTGTCACTTATTATAATGTCCTATAAGCGGGTAGGAGACCAATTGTATTGCGGAATACGACTTATAAACCGCTTAAGAATTAAGATCGAGACGTTTGTCAGTGTGTCTGAATTTTGGATGCAAGACCATGAAGACGCGGATGCAGAATGATGCAGTCTTATGGTATAAGACGATTGGGTATTAGAAAGAGCCGCATCGTTTTATGGCTTTATCTTCTCTGTTCCTTCATCCGTCACTGTTATTTTTTGTCCTGCTTTAGAATTAAGAGATGTTGTCAAGGTGTCTGAGTTTGGAGCGCAAGATCATGAAGACGCGGATGCAGATGCAGTCTTATGTTATAATACGATTGGACATTAGGAAGAGCCGATGCGCATCGTTTTATGGCTTCATCTTTTATGTTCCTTCATCCGTCACTGTTATTTTTTGTCCTGCTACATCAGACCAGTTCAGACTTTGTGGAGGGCTTTAATGATATCTTATTCCTCAACGATCAATGCAATCTCGTCATATAATTCATACCGATGCCTCAAGAGGCCCCTGTCTGGGAAATATGTTAAAACCGGATCTTCTGCAACTGGAATATTCCAAAAAACCAAAGACGGAGGTGAAATATCACATAAGTACTGTAATTTTATCAAAACATTGCGTATGAATCATTTCATAAGACACCATTATTTTTCTAAGAAATGGCTACATTGAGGCCCTAATTATAAATCTAATTACAAGTCAGCATCACACATTCCGACGAAGGAAACGTCTTTCCATTGGCTGCATAGAAAATGTCTTTGAACTTTGCATCAGCATTGGAATTACTGATAGCCAGATTGTATGAGGCGCGGTCTAAGTGTGTCCGGTCCAACTTCTAATCTGGACATATAAGCATCCCGAATGGACTCTGATATTTCTTATGGTAAGAATATTTCAATTTTCCCCCAGTATAATTCATAAATGTATATTATGCTTTTAATCTGTCTATTGCGTTTAATATTATTTTTCTGCCTTCGGAAAAAATAGCTTATTTGGAGATTATTTTTTTGAATGCATTCACCCTTGAAAGGGAAGTAAAGGTCATATGTCCTTTATCTTTGAAGATAGCACAGACGATGTCAAATAGAAAAATAGAATATTGGACGGACAAAATTGTTTCCCATGATATTAATTTCCATTTTTTTCAATGCGACATTTCCTTTTTTTTTCTTCAATCATATTTTTTTTTTTTTTTTGATTAAGCTTTATTTTCGTATCATTGATTTGTGCTTTGCTCAAAGATCTAAAGACCTAAAATAGATTTTTAATTCAAGTGTTAATAATGAGATCTGAATAGCTATCAAAGCGAAGATGATACTGAGCCAGCATGATCAATGTTATCAAAACGACACAACAATGTATTTGAATGGACACATTCAAAACGGCTGCTTTGTCGTAATACCGTAATATTAGAGGAGGAGATCGGATTATCTATTTTTCTGAAATTTCTATCTCTCGAAATTCATTCAAAATACATTTTTTTTCAAACAGAAGTATTCAATTGCCTTTCTGTCTAACATTACAATTTTCCATTTATTATTAATTTCAAATGCGCAATTTTGAAACCTCGAAACATCCAAAACAAGGGTTTGAAATTGAAACCAATTAAAAGGGAACGAAAATGAATGAAAATGTATTATGCGGTTTTGTTTCAGTTTTTTCTTCAAAAATTGATGCACATTATATGTATGGATAAAAAGCTGTCGTAAAGGATACCAAGGTTTGAAATTAGAACCTAATAGTGAGCAAATTGAATGACAATGTATTATATCCGGTTTTTTATTCTTCAAAAATTGATGCACATACAGGGATAAATAGTTGTCGTCTGCTAGATCGACAGATCTTCAATCAAGAAATTTCAATAAATTACCATATTTCCCATGCTATGATAGTCCATAGGGGTCTGAGGCTATCGTGCTCATTACTAGAAATCGATTGGTGATTTCCGCACATTCGTCGAAGCTTGCCGTCATTTTATAACCTCTTATCATAAATAATATATTACATCCACATAAATAGACACGTAAAGTTTCTATTGTTCTATTGCGCGTACATTTCATCCCTCTTAGACCTAACAGATGGGCAGTTTGGCCGGAGCTGAATGACCCGAAATCAAGTCATGCAATTTACAATAAGGCTCCATAATCCTCCCTTTGTCTGTGCGCATGTCATCCCCTGGGCCGCAAATGGCTCAGGGGTCAAATATTGACCTTGTGTGATTTACTTTGTTGGCGGATTTTCTATGCCGGGATTCACCTTTCATATAATTAATTATCATACACACGCTGTGAAAGAGAAATAAAAAAGGTACAGGAGTTCTTGATGGTTTATTGCGTCGATGCTCACACATGCAAAAAAAAAAACTACCCCAATATTTGGGTTTCCTTTCTTTGTATCCAAACTTTTTTTTTATATAAATATTCTTTAAAATCTTTTACTTACATTTCGCTTATCTATTTGTTTATTTATGAGACATATTTTTATATTTATCTATCAATTAATTTATTTATTTGTTTCTTTATTCTTTCGTCCATTTTTAAATCATTCATATATACATGTTTATAACTTTATCAGACATTGTCCTAGTTTGTGTACAAATTATTTACCTTTTTCATTTATTTTCTAATTGTTCACCCTAATAAGGTATTGGGATTTCTTTTTCTCATCTTCTTCTTTAATGTCTTACCTATTCAGGAATTCTGTTTCATCTCCGTTAGAAGTCTAATACAATACATTGTAGCATCGGTCGGGGTTCTTTTTATGACTGAACGTACCTTAATTGACCCAAATATTGTTTTCATCCTCAATGTGTATTAATTATCAGATAGTAAACAGTACTTATATGTCAACATCATACTTCATAACGTCATCTTGTTATGAATATTCCGTATCTTCGAGATATAAAACAATGCGTATCTACCACGCACAAACATATACGCATTGCGTGCAAGTTGCAGAGGAGCGCGTTGCGTTCAAATAAAAATCAAGACTATCCAAGTTCTAATGCAAGGTTTGAAAAACATTTTTTTTAAGTACAAGATTATATTATTCTTAATCGATCAAATGATTATCGATTGTTTAAAAAAAAGGGAAAATCTGATATGGTAAAACTACTTCGTCCGTAATCAAAATAACATCTGCATCTGCATATAAAAGGGACGTATGTCCAGGCCTTAATGTTGCATTAAAAAGAAAAACCCCGGTGGTTTGTTATATTGTAGCTTTTTTTCAATTTCTAATATCATGTTCGTGAACATATATTACTTTTCGCAAATCTATCCACGCAATACGTGACCGATTTATTACTCTAAAGCACGAAGAAAATCACCTAAATACATCATCTCGATAGCAAATTCCATTTCATTTCCATTATTTATTTTTGGCCTTTATTTTAAACTTCGTTGCAGATCTCTCCAAGACATCGCCTCAGCAAAATTTAAGTCTGCGACCGATGAAATATGCGAATTAAATCAATCCCATAATTAATCTGACTCATACTTTCCCCTCCACTGAAGCAGTTCCTTTGTCAGATCCTGACATAAAGCCTTTTGTGAGGACAAGCGATGGTTGTCAATATGCTAATTGAGTTGTCGACATTTTTCCCTTCCCTGTATGTTTTCCCTTCAATCTGATTTGATTTGACTTTTACATGGATTCGCAAATCAGGTTTTTTTTTTCAAGTTTGCACAAAAAATAGTTCGGGGAAGCGGAGAGGATGTATTGGTCAATCCCTTTTAGGACTTGCAAGCTATAATTTACAGCACAGTTGCTGAATGTTTGAGAATAGCGTGTTTGAATTGATGGGATAGATTCACCCTTGTTGATACAGAGGAGTGTGTTTTAACTTTAATACGAAAGGAAATTAAATGTGCAATATGCATATTGATAACCGTCCCCCATCTATTCCTTTCCCCAGTAATGTGAAAACTGCACGCAAAGTATTCTAATCGACTTGATTAGAGAAAAATGTTCGGTTAATCAAGAATTTTACTCATTCATTCGTTGTAAAATCTTCCAAAAGGTACGTAAATTCAAATGGACGGACCTCAGTAATGGTACTAGAGGAGGATGAGTTTCAAGACAAACATGAGATAATTATTATTCGACAATTATTTCAACTTTTATTCAAATAAAGTATGAGAATCTATCAGATTAGATTTAAGATAACGTTAACTTATACATCCAGTAGAAAGATTAGGAAAACTAATTAGGGTTCCTTTCGAACTTTAAAAGAAAAAGACCACGTGACTCGGATTACATCAAGACTCTTATGACCGAAACGGGCATACATACAAACACTAGCCTACATCGAGACACGGATACACAAAGAAACAATAAAAAACAAGGCCTTTATAAAAACACACATACAGCACGCGCCAAACACAAGGCCTTTTATAAAGACACGCATAGGAGACGCACATACAACCATGATCGCAGAACATAATGCTTTTATAAAGACACGCATACAAGACGGACAAACAACGATGATCGCCAAACATAAGGCTTTTATAAAGACACGTATAGGAGACGCACAAACAACCATGATCGCCAAACATAATGCTTTTATAAAGACACATATAGGAGACGCACATACAACCATGATCGCAGAACATAATGCTTTTATAAAGACACGAATACAAGACGGACGTACAACGATGATCGCCAAACATAAGGCTTTTATAAAGACACGTATAAAAGACGGACATACAACCATGATCGCCAAACATAATGCTTTTATAAAGACACGCATACAAGACGGACATACAACGATGATCGCCAAACATAAGGCTTTTATAAAGACACGCATACAAGACGGACGTACAACGATGATCGCCAAACATAAGGCTTTTATAAAGACACGTATACAAGACGGACATACAACCATGATCGCCAAACATAAGGCTTTTATAAAGACACGCATACAAGACGGACATACAACGATGATCGCCAAACATTAGGCTTTTATAAAGACACGTATACAAGATGGACATACAACGATGATCGCCAAACATAAAGCTTTTATAAAGACACGCATAGGAGACGCACATACAACCATGATCGCAGAACATAATGCTTTTATGAAGACACGCATACAAGACGGACATACAACGATGATCGCCAAACATAAGGCTTTTATAAAGACACGCATACAAGACGGACATACAGCCATGATCGCCAAACATAATGCTTTTATAAAGACACGCATACAAGACGGACATACAACGATGATCGCCAAACATAAGGCTTTTATAAAGACACGTATACAAGACGGACATACAACCATGATCGCCAAACATAAGGCTTTTATAAAGACACGCATACAAGGCGGACATACAACCATGATCGCCAAACATAAGGCTTTTATAAAGACACGCATACAAGACGGACATACAACCATGATCGCCAAACATAATGCTTTTATAAAGACACGTATACAAGACGGACATACAACCATGATCGCCAAACATAATGCTTTTATAAAGACACGTATACGAGACGGACATAATGCTTTTATAAAGACACGTATACAAGACGGACATACAGCCATGATCGCCAAACATAAGGCTTTTATAAAGACACGCATACAAGACGGACATACAGCCATGATCGCCAAACATAAGGCTTTTATAAAGACACGCATACAAGACGGACATACAGCCATGATCGCCAAACATAAAGCTTTTATTAAGACACGTATACGAGACGGACATACAACCATGATCGCCAAACATAATGCTTTTATAAAGACACGTATACGAGACGGGCATACAACCATGATCGCCAAACATGAGGCTTTTATAAAGACACGTATACGAGACGGACATACAACCATGATCGCCAAACATAATGCTTTTATAAAGACACGCATACAAGACGGGCATACAACCATGATCGCCAAACATAAGGCTTTTATAAAGACACGAATACAAGACGGACATACAGCCATGATCGCCGAACATAAGGCTTTTATAAAGACACGCATACAAGACGGACATACAACCATGATCGCCAAACATGAGGCTTTTATAAAGACACGCATGCAAGACGGACATACAACCATGATCGCCAAACATGAGGCTTTTATAAAGACACGCATACAAGACGGACATACAACCATGATCGCCAAACATGAGGCTTTTATAAAGACACGTATACGAGACGGACATACAACCATGATCGCCAAACATAATGCTTTTATAAAGACACGTATACGAGACGGACATACAACCATGATCGCCAAACATAATGCTTTTATAAAGACACGCATACAAGACGGACATACAACCATGATCGCCAAATATAAAGTATTTATGAAGACACGCATACAAGACGGACATACAGCCATGATCGCCAAACATAAAGCTTTTATTAAGACACGTATACGAGACGGACATACAACCATGACAAACAAACAAATCTCATTGTCCCCTATAATGAAGGATATTCAATGTTAGAACCATCTTAAAATAAGAATTTGTCACATGTACCAGGTTTTGATTTTTTTTCTGCGCGTCTGAAATGAAGGATGTAACTAGCATACATAAGACGCTTACTCTCCCTAGGCACCTGATCTCATTTCCGTTGGAGATTCATTTTTGTTCCTTTGCAGATTTTTTTTTATTCCAAGAAGGGTTTTGTGTTTGACATTTACTTACTCATTTGTCATATACGATGATTTTTTCTTTTAAATATTACATACTAATGTAACGCTAAACATATAAATTTATGCGTGAAACTCCAAGTACTTTGATTGACCCTTGACTTGTATCAATACGCCGCCACCATAAGTGAAGACACCTTAAGATAGAATAAAAAGCTGATAGAAAAAAATTATGGAAACAGGATTGCTTCTTACTAAAGATCTTCAAGACAAATTCGCCTATGCAAGGATGATATTTGCATACCAGAAATAAGAAAATAGCTTTTATTCCCTCTTCGTGACTTCAAATACAGAACGGAAAAAAATGTTACCTATGCAATAATGATAAACATCGCTAAAACCGAAATCATTATATAAAATCCGATTCGTTCGTTTAGGGAAAGTTTTGTAACATCTAATTCCACAATTGTTTCTTCCTACAGAAAAAAAAATAAAGTTATGGCTACGGTACAATCAATATGTCAGACAAATCTCTTGAGAATTGAGAATTTCGTGTATTTAAAAGTAAAACGCAGATATCAAATCGCCCCATTTCGCCCACGTCCGTCTCTAAAAGAATATTTCGGGATCAGTAATGAAATTTGTATTGACGTCAGCTCCATCGTTCCACATTTCAGCAATGGCGTATACTATGAACATTGGGTCCCCTTGAGATGTTTCCCAGCCTCTTCAATTTAACCGGAAGACCTGTTTTTAATTTGTATAAGTGATTTTAATTTTTTGAGCACAATGATTTAAAGAGGGGACTGACAGGTTTTGTAGGGAAAGATAACGGTTTCTGACATTTATGTAAATTTAAAAACGATTAGAAAATCCATTTGTCTGAAAAGGAATTATCCGATGATACAGAATAATTATTAATGATATAAATAAACAAAAGAGAAAAAGGAATTTATCTGCCTTCGTCTCTGGATTAAGAAAACCATTGATTATGCGAAATGTATCGTGAAGTCCTGTAGTTAGATACAAATATTTAAGGAAATCTATGTGTAATTTTTCATAAAAATTACTGAAAATTTTGCATGAAGAAAGGTTTCCTAATTACATCTTTGAAGAAAAAAGAAGCACATAGCAGCATAAGAAGAACATAGTAGCGTAATAAGAAGCACATAATTATAGCAGCGTAATAAGAAGCACATAGTAGCGTAATAAGAAGCACATAGTAGCGTAATAAGAAGCTCATAGTAGCGTAATAAGAAGCTCATAGCAGTATAATAAGAAGCACATAGTAGCGTAATATTAAATTATCTACACCCCCCTCCTTTCATAGATATCCTTTCTTACAGCCACTCTTCTTCATTCGTCTTTTGTACTACGGCTTGTAGTTCTTAGAGTTATTGACAATAAGTAAATGATGCATAGTACTGGCAACATAGATACAAGTAAATAATATATTTTCAATACAGTACAGCATTAACATAACGTATCAGAAGAGAACATGTCATTTACAGTATATATGATACCTGGATAACATATTGCTGAACAACCATTTCATCTCTTCAGAAGTAACATGTCCTCAATGCAGCTTCCGTCCTTATACAGTGTTGTATGTACACTTGAACATGAACTCAGAATTTTGAATGAAATCGACAGTGATTGACAAGTGTCACGTAAATGTCACCCCGTAACACCATTTGTTAGTTTCTGTTTCCAATCCCCCATGTTGCGAAATGATTGCATCTCATAGCATAGAGTGATTTACAAATATGCCTCTTCAATATAGCACAATAGATACAAATGTACCTCATCGGAGAGCTGTTTAGGTGGTGCAAAGTCACAGAAAGGAAGCGAAGCGTTGCTTGGCTTTACTTGCAAGTGCTTTGCCCAATTCATATTTGGAAACCAGTGGTATCGTTTAATTTATTCCTTCTATCATTTATAAAAATGTATGTTTATTGTCTCCTTGAAAATCGTAATTGACTGATTGTCCGAGGTAATATGAAGATCTAAATCAATTTAATTTATATATAATAAATTCTTTTCTCCAAAAATCCTAGAGGAGGATGTAGAAACTCATTATCTTTCGGGAAGTATTTTATATTTCGCAAACAAAAACCAGATTCGACAGAATTAAATTAACTAATTACAAATGAATACAATTAAAAAAAAACAGAAAAATAGTGTCAATTGATTCCTCGAATTAGATGGAAAAATATCAATGTATGTGTGTAGAATTAGAAATTCTCATAGCATCTTATAGAGTAGTAAACCTGACCAACTCTAAGACCCAACGAATCTAGTCATATCACTTGGTATTAAATTGGAAAGGTTTATACCTCTACTGGATGCGATTGGAACTTCCTTTATAGTAAGTAGAGGAATCTCTTAAAATATACACTCTCTGCGTGTTTGACCATGCTTCATTGTTAAATGGTAAGAAATATAGAATTTAAGTTAAAAACACACATTGCAGTAGACAAAAAAAATGAGTACAAGAGGATGGTAAGACGAGAGATTATAGGCAAAGTCTGGAAATGACATAGAATTATGTAATATTTCATATAAGAAATTATTATGTTTAAAATCGAGGCATACATGGTAGTACAAGTTTATTGATTCAAATGACTTTAAAATGGAGATTCTTTTATAATTAGTATGGGAGACACCTAGACCATCTAGCTTTTTTGTATAATAGAATCGTATCCTTACTTTGACCTTTTAGTAATGAAATAAAATAATCACTTTGGCTGAGTGTAAAACAGGCAATACCGGACTTAGTTCGTTTTAATCGATTTTCGTCGCCGCAGCGGCGTGATCTTCGTTAATGAATAAACACAGAACTTTCTCTAAGCCGAAAGCAGAAAGGAAATTAGAGATTATATCAGGCGTTCCGAAAGGCTAGATGAAACTCTAATATAAAATATCAAAGGATCCAGAGCTTCTGTAGGGTACGATCCGTGCTCTCGAAGGACGAACTGCACATCTTTCCTAGGGCAAAGTCTTCTTGGCAAATGAGAGATGCAAATGTTTCTGCAGTCTGCTATACTTCCTATATGTTTCCGAATTTTGCGCGTTCTACGAATATACAAATCAGCGACCAAGCAGTTATATTCAGGGCTATCGGTATTTCTTCTATGTTTTTGAATTTAGCGCATCCCTGCATTGCCTAAATCAACAGACAAGCCATTACAGTCAGGACTATCTCCTAGATGTTAAACGTCTTCAAATTCAATAGCATCATTTAAAACCTGATAAATGTTTAGCATCAGGCACGTACAAATGCTCAAATTAAGCAACGGCCCTACCCTAACTTTCAGGGCTATTTTCTAGATGCGTCATCATTTTACGTATTCCGTTGTCTTTTGCGTAAAGATACTATAGTATAGTATAACAACAAGCCTTTTTTTCTGAATGAAATACCGCAAGACTAGTTCTTTTCACCTAGTTGCAATTATAGTCGATTATCGCAGGTAGTGCCTATCACTTGTAAATGTGACGCACTATCAGAAGCGTAACATCACATGTTGCAGTGCTTTCTATGTAATTTTCCAATAATTACAATCAATCAAAGACTGTTAATTTGTAGATTGCCTCATAGAATCATTAACTTAGTCAGGTAATTTTCTCTTGAGAAGAATATAAAATCACCGCGAGTAGAATGGAAAATTAAAACTGCTCTTGGTTTTTCTAAGAAAGGTAAGGCAACATTTTTCTCATTTATCTTCTGCAGTTGCTGGGTGTCGTCTGCAAGAGTATAGACGAGTATAGTATGGAACGCCATTGTCTTTTATTTGCCTACGATTGAATGCCAAACCAGCCTCATAGATGCTCCTGAACATCTCTTATGAAAGCAAATACAGTTCCGCGTAAATGGATGGTTTCATTTGCACAAACAATCCAATATCCCTATTCATATGTAAGTACTAACTAGCCTCGCTTTAATCGATTAATTATTCATTCAAAGATCTAATCTCCAATCATCAAATAAAGTAAAGTGGATCTCTAGAAGCGGTGCACAACCATGTTGGAACTGTAAATCGACTTCCCCCCTCTTCCATTCAGGTGAGTTATTACATGTAGTAACATCTATTTATCATGCAGCTCTGTACTCCAACTCATTCTACAGTATCGATTGTTTAAGCGGATCTTTTTTTCACAAGCTTTACTGTGACAGTTCGCCCCATCAGAGGACAGCGTAATGGACCATGGCGTCGTTTCAGGTTACCTTGGAATTCCATTATTTGATAGGTTTGAAGCGTGTAACTTCGATGGGACACATTTCCTCTGTCTGTTTTTGTTTAGGAACCTTTTCCGTGATTTTTCTCGCAGGAATATTGAATAACGTTGCAAAACTAGCAGGGGACCTCGTTTATTTGAAATCAGGATTTAAAGCTAAGAATATAAAAAGTTGTTTTTATTCAGACTTCATATCAAATGGGCGTAAGAGTTAACTGAAATCAGATTACTATTCATGATTTGCATTTATAAAGTTTAATGGTATCTGATGCTAGTCTTTTAACTATGTAGTTTGTTAATAATACATGTACTCCAAAAGTATCAAATCATTTTATTAATATAATTGATCCGTTAAATGTGTTTCAGAAATGACCAAAGCGTTACACCGTCCTTTCATTTTCTCCAGAAAAATTTCATTGCAAATTACATTGTTATGCAGTCATCATGATTATAATTCTGCTCTATATGGTACTTAACACAGACTTCTTTGTCTAGGAATCCGTAACAGAATAGAACGCCCAAGATCTTGCGTGGTTGAGACAATGCTAATTTAGGAAACAGAACAATTTCCCCAAGACAAGAGGTTCGCTACTGGGTTTGTAATAAGGAACTTTCTGAACAGAGTTTTAGATAGGACTTTCTAGTAAAACTTCTCTAAGATTATTAATGTCTTTACATTTTGTTTCCTTCAATCGAAAGAGAAGAGGGTCTAAAGATATATTTCCACCCAAAGGTAAACTTCTTTTTTACAAATTCTCCATTTTGCGTGCCACCTCCCCCACCCCAAAAACAAAGATCAGTACGATAAATAGGGGTTCTTTCGCAAAATTGAATTGTCCTTTGCAAGACTTGCATCATGATGACTTCTCTATTGATTGAAGATCCATTTCACTTGGACCAAACCATCCCCGTAAGGCACCCCAATATTCCAATATCAGGCGCTACGATCTGGAAATAGTCTCTGATACAAATTCCATTAAACTTGATTGAGAATTCCAACGCTGGTGCAATCAATAAGATGATGTGCAGAGTAGTATGTTCCACTTCCAAGTTCTGACGTGTTTAGCCCTATTTCTCATCATTAGCTTTGTCTTTCCACTTCTTCGTCGATCGGGCAGGAAAGTACCTCGGCATCAATATAAGACACAATAATCAATACATGATATTCTTATAGCTATCTTGAGAAAAGCAAAATCTTTTAAGTTTTGATGTCATTAGGTAAAACCGTCTTTTTGCTTTCGTTAAGACTGATGCGTTTTCCATCGATTAAACTATCCCTGATTAGCAAAATTGTACATAATCATTGATACGTGTACGGCGTCGAAAAAAAAATGATGCAGGAGAAAGGAAAGTGAAAATGGACAAAAATGTGTAAAATGATATGTATGTATATAAAGGATTCGGCGATGCTTGAAGAAATGCCAATATATGCCTTAATAATGACAACTTTACCCTAGATATATTGGACTATACCAAATCATAAAACAATCATTTTCAATCGAGTATCAAAACGTTATTGTAATCATGGCATTTTATTCAGTCTGATATGATACAAATTCATCTTGTCCGGCCGCCAGGGGTCTTCTGTAATCATCGATAAAATGGTTTTATGCCTTTGGGTTGCTTTTTATTCAGATCCATAAAATAACTCTGGGAAAACATTGGTTCTGACGTCAATGTTACGGATTCCTCCATGAAAGATTCATAAGGAGAACCCATGGAACGAACAAGGAAGAAGACACGAATGGTCCTATTGTCGAGATGACTGCGATGCCAAGAATAATTCAGCCACTTCAGGTCCATAATGAATTGGGAACCATCCATGGATATCAATCGATTATGTCTAATAATAAAGGTAATATTTTTTCTTGTATAATTTACATGTTTTCTGCAATATTTAATTGGATTTTGAATTTTAAATTAGATTTGCCATGAAGTTTTAAAGATGAGGGTAGAAGTAATCAGAATTGATAATCTTTTGAAATAATAAATGATGGTAAATAACATGTGAATATGGTAGAGAGAGTCTGTGATGGTATCGATCAGGTTGTGAGTAGATTCTCGTGTAAATGAACTGAATATTTTATGCTTAGCCGATCCTTTCATTCATAATATTACTCCATATATTGCAAAGGGTGAAAGTTATGGTCTCCTTTATTCAAGCACTCAGGGAACCAGTTGCAGCTTTAAATATAATGAAAGGATTGGTAATGATACAGGCTTTGATGTATTCCACAGAGCTTTGACATCAAACTTTAATATCGACAATTTAGCTCATTGTATCTCATTCTTCATTAGTAAATGTAAACAAGACCAATAATCCGAAATCATCTTGATTGTGTTGAAATCACTTTAGAATATGACATTTTCCTTTATTTTGAATCAATTTCTTTACTACAATACTTCAAATGTCATTGAAGAAGAGTTTTATACATTCCACTGTGCATTCGAAAATTCAAACAAAAAAAGATTGTTGCGGTTACTTTTAGAAAAGATGATAAATATATGTTATAGTTTAATTATATTTTATTTAAAACAGTTGAAAAAGGATCAGGCAAAAGTTTTCACAACATTATATAATGCCCTCTCCAAAATTCATACAACTTTCAGCATTCAGTCAACATATTTATACCATCTTTGTGATTGCCACCTTTTACAAAATTTTATACTGTTTCTCTAATTCACATTGACACTTCTTACGATACCATAGGTAGACTTTCTAATTCACATTGAAACTTCTTACGATACCATAGGTAGCCTTTCCAATTCACATTGACACTTCTTACGGGGTCCCTGTAAAGTGCGAAACGAAACAAAAACGAAACGAAACGAAACAAATCGAAACGAATCGAAACAAATCGAAACGAAACGAAACAGATCGAAACGAAACGAAACAAAACGAAACGAAACAGATCGAAACGAAACGAAACAAAACATAAAACTTATGAGAAAAAGAGGAAAAATCGCCGAGAACGAATATTTAAAGACAAGATCAGCATGTAATATTGCCTTAATCTAAGAGTTCTACATTTGTAACTAGAACCGATAGGTTTTCTTGAAAGAGTCAAAGTTGACAATTAAAAAAAAATAAATGTCAAATGCCATTCATGTATTTAAGAGGAATAAAGGAGAGGGGATAGATAACCACGCTATGACACCGTAATGAGATCATAAAATTGGGGGGGGGGGGGCACATGACAGGGAAAAAAATCTTATCCTTTTTCAAACGAAATGCCCCCCCCCCCCCAGTATTTGTTCTCTTTTTTTCCTCTTTTCTAGACTCCTCCCAGCTAAATAATATTTTGCCGGCTATGACGAGGTTATTCATCCCGTTCATTCTCCTTTAATTCTTTTAAATGCAATTGTGCTATATACCGTATATATTATGTTTTAATCGTCAACTTTGACCCTTTAAAAAACCCTCAAGCCACAAGAACTAATAGTTGAAGGCAATGATATATGCAGATTTTGACATTCGTGCTAGTTCTCTGCATTTACATCAATTTTTCTCAAGTTCTTTAAGATTTATGTTTTGTTTCGTTTCGTTTCGATCTGTTTCGTTTCGTTTTGTTTGGTTTCGTTTCGATCTGTATCGTTTCGTTTCGATTGTTTCGTTTCGTTTCGATTTGTTTCGTTTCGTTTCGATTTGTTTCGTTTCGTTTCGTTTTTGTTTCGTTTCGCACTTTACAGGGACCCCTTCTTACGATACCATAGGTAGCCTTTCCAATTCACATTGACACTTCTTACGATACCATAGGTAGCTTTTCCAATTCACGTTGACACTTCTTACGATACCATATTGCCTTTTCCAATTCACATTTACACTTCATACGATACCATAGGTTGCCTTTTCCAATTCAAAATTGACACTTCTTACGATACCATAGGTTGCCTTTCCAATTCACATTGTCACCTTATAGATCGGCATAGTGTCCTTTTAATTCGCATTGCCAACTTTTTGAATATAATATATCGCCTTTCTAATTCACTTAGTCACCCCGTTGATAACATAGGTTCCTTTCCAATTCATGTCGCCACCTCTTAGAATATTATAAGATCAGCCTTCATTTCTATCTGTCGCCTCTTGTTATACCATATATTTCTTTTTCAGTTCGAATCGTCATCTCTTATAATTTCAAAGATTGCCTTTCCAATTCACTTTTTCATCTCTTTGATGTCATAGGTTGCCTTTCCAATTCACATTGCCACCTCTTAGAATATTATAGATTGCCTTTCCGATTCACATTGTCACCAGTTATAATATCATAGACTGCCTCTTAAATTTTCATTGTCACCTCTTAGATGCTTTCAAATGCACTTTATCACCTTTTATGATATCATAGATTGTATTTTCAATTCAAATTGGCCAAACACACAAATAAAAACACGACTCATCTATTTCTGAATCCCGTATATACATTAATAATTGTAGGGTATCATACTTGGAACATAAATACTTTTTCTTCTTTATTCACACACTCTCTCTTTCTCGCCCTGTCTCTCTGCTCTGTTTACCTTTCTCATAAAAGTTTATCTTTTATTAAGTGATATTTCTAATTTGATGGGATGTTCCGTCTTCTCCTGCTTATGGCGTTTTTGTTTCCCGATTGATACGATACGCCAGGGCATGTTCCAAATATGAAGATTCCATCATTAGAGTCACACGGCTTGCAAGTAAGCTACTTGTTCAGGGTTACATTACACAACGGCTGAAATCATCATTGAGGAAGTTCTTCGGTCGCTACGGGGATATAATAAAAGCATATCAGATCCCCTTTCCAGAATGATCAGTGACATTCTGCATTGTGATTAAATGGCTATTATCATCACCAATTAAGACATACTTACCTAAAATGTACATTAAAATGTACATCGAGAAAAATCACCGAATTTGACAGGTTTCAATGAAGCTGTTGCGACGGGTGTTGCATGTAATCAGGAGACGCTGACTCTCCCCGGGCACCTGGTCTCACTTCGGAATGTTGTTCATTTCGGGGTTCGCAACCGTTCCTGTGGAAAATCTCACGATTTGGTATTCCCTTCTCGACTTTGAAACTGATTAACTGTTAGGTACTTCTTTGATGCTTATTCTAGTAGTTATAAAATTAAATTATTATGCTATTGTTCAGATGGTCATTTTATGCACATCTTTTTTTTTCTTTTCTTGATTGGCCATTCGGATGTTAGAAGAATTCTGCGGCTACGAACATCATTAGCAAGATGCCGCACGAGATTGTGTTGAGGTATATGATCGACTTTTAAATTGAGCTCGTCATTTGATGAATTATTTTGGATGAATCACTTTTGATTAATTGTTCTAGATAAATCAATTAGGAACTTTCATTTTTATAATTTTACAAAAAATATGTGTTGTCTATTGTGCACTCTGGTACCTTACTTTGGAAACAAATGTGATTTTAGGCTTTTATGTTAAGAATTTTGGTTTTAGTCCCCTTGCGGCATGACCGAAAGAAAATATTAGTTTCTTCTCAGTCCTCCCATCCGTCTTTTATTTTCAGTTTAGACGAGTTACTAGTATACAACGTGATTACTTACCAAATTCAGTTTTCGGAACCTTATTTCTTTTTATATCTTAAGATATTGAGATGAAATTTGATGCATATTTTGGTCTCGGATACATAGTTACACAGCAGATTTTTATTCGGTAATGGATGACCTGGCTTTTGAGGAATTATGTCCCTTGATGACTTGCAATGTTCAGTTGTCCATTTTGCCCTTCTGGATATATTGAGATACAAAGCTTTGTCTAGGTAAGTTATACAGGCACAGAACCAGTTTATTTTTGTAAAGCTTACCATGTCAAATTGTCAGAAAAGGTAACTGTGGGCGGTTGACCTAGTGTTGCTTGCGATGATTACTAGATGTTTGTTCTTTTTTCATAGATAAAGAAGTATTGAATTCATAAAGTATACATCTAATTAAGATTGAAATTAGATATAATGTCATGAAACAGATTATTCAGAAATACCAAGATGTATCTTAGATTTCTTTGTCTAATAAAAAAAAGTCGTGGGCTAAAAAAGACATATCTTTTCATGAAGGTATTTTCCTACAAGTTTCGTCACGAGTTTAGTTCGTCTGAAATTCTATACTTGAACCACATACGTATATCTATTCATCTAAGAATTTCTGTAAAAAGACAAAGAAAATGCGTATATTTCATCTCAATTATGGTTCAGCCAGTTCGTCAATATAGCCTACATCATTTTTTAAAATCTGTTACGAAATATCTTTTTTAAAGTTTTAGAATAAGTATTTGACTGCAGAAAATGTTTATTCTCACTAATGACACTTTAGAGAACACATGGCATCAAAAACTGTACGTATACATATTTTAGCGGAACCATATTTTTAGCGGTAACAGACAAAAAGGAGAAAATTGACCACATAGCGTAGTCATGAATTAGCGCACATGTCATTTTCTCATCATAATTTGATAAAGATTTTTATCACATGATACACCCGTTATGCAGTTTCATAAAGCCATTTCATAAATATATAATATGATAACACGTTACATATCGCTCTGCTTGAATGCGATTGGTCAAGTGTAGAACCTAATCACATAAACTTTGACAAGTGCGACCTTTCAAATATCGGTCAATTGTTGAATTCAGACGCGGATTCAATATCAATGATTAAAATTGTTGTTGTTGAATTCATTATTGCATTGAAATACTAATTACATTTGAAAAAAAAATATCTTACGCACAGAATATCTATACGATGGAGAACTACTTCTCATTGCGTAGCAGACGACTTCTAGGTCACGGCGCGTTGTTCGCCTCTAGTTCTCAGAAACTGTTGATTTCACATTAGAAATACACATTTTAGGCAATATCATGTGATAAAAAGAATCTCAAATGAATTTTCATTTCATACGATGTATTATGAAACTTGTTGTGCGTTTAATATCCCCTCGCCAAGGCTCGGGGATATAAAACACACAACTCGTTTCATAATACTTCGTATGAAATGAAAATTCATTTGAGATCCTATATATATGTTAGCGTACTCTTGAATTAGCGGACTCATAACAGCGCTAAAATAAAATAAGAATCCCGCTACATAAAGCACACATCAAATAAAATCCTGCCTTATGTTACGAAAAAATCCTTGTAGTGCAAACATGCATGTCCAATGAACCGACTTTGAATGTTAATGTTGTAGATTACCCATATGACACTTTAGCTTGAGAATTGAAAATACTTTACCTACTCTCCATTTCGCAGTTTTGTTTTTTGTTTTTGTTGGGTTTTTTTTTCGAGATGGTTACTGCATACTGATGCTTGCAGATTTGGAAAACCTTTGTTTTCTTGAGTTTAAGTCGCCAACCAAAGACGGAGCTGAAAATGTCTCACACCTTATTGTAGACAAGCGTTGTTGAAAGATTTTTGAAGTCTTTGCTTCTCTTCTGAACTAAATTGCATTCATGTCACGACTACTTTTGAAGAGTTTTAAAATTACTTCCTTATTAACTAACACAAACGGAATTCCGCGAGTAAAGGCGATTTCTAAACATTCTGCAAACATATAACGTCATATCGTGCACGTTAAACCCATAGCAATGCAAAGTTTGTAAATAGTCGCTTTTGATTAGAGAAAGTGACAACGCCTACAAGAATTTCAGACCTCTATTATTAGAGCCTTTATTGAAGGATAACTCATTTACTATGCTTAAAGAGATTCTGGGCTATAACCTAGGTAATAAATAGAAGTTCCAACATATTTTCTTAGAATTCAAATACTATAAGAAGCTAACATAATCATATTAAAAGGGTGGTTCCTTCAGAAATCGGCGAAATAATCCATCTTGTCGATATATGTGCGAAGTCTTTGTAAGTTCAGTTCGCAAAATAGCCTTGGATCGAATCAATCGGCTTTCGAATGTATTTTTGTTATGAATTGCTAATTGGATCATGCTGCTGTATTTGAACACTCGATATCTAGTTTTATCTTTTAAAGCGGTCGAAATTTATACGTCATTCAATTCATAATGACAACACTCCTATTTGATGTATAAAAGCCAGAAGAATCGGAGAAGGAACAGCATGTATTGGGAACAGCGACTTCAAAGAAACATGAGAAGGAGATGGTAAAATAGTTAATGGTAACATCTACTTATTGCAAGATAATGTGAGTAACAGAAGGTGAGTGAAGAGGATCAACTGCCTTGAGGTAAGTGTTCGAATTCGATTCTGAATATATTTGAAATAAAATTTTGGGGCTTTTTCCTATTAACTTTTCATAGACTTCCATTTTTGGACATAATAACATTCACTCTATTTGGCCATATTACATTGTTTGGATTGAGGGTTAGGTACCCGAAACGTGCTTGTCTGATCCATACTACAAGTTTATCTGTTCTTGGATGATGCTATTGAATTTGAAGGCGTTTAACATTGATATTTACTTGACCTACACTTGACTTCATTTCGCAAAACAAAATTAAACCCAATTCTAATTTTTCAATACTCATGAGCTTTGGCAATATAACTTCCGATTTGACTCAACTTTTGGTGATTTTGGCACCGGATAAAGATGGCAAGGAAATTCCAAACATATCAAACATTTCAAATATTTCTTCGATGACATCTCCGTGGTAAATCTTTGAAGGGGTTGAAAGGACAAGTGGAATTGATTAAAACATGTTATGTACAAACTTTTAAGATCAATTTATCGCAATATCTTGGCAGCATTGCATCATAGCATTTTTGCCATAATAGGATGGATTCATGCAACTCATTATTCAAGAGTAATGAACTGGCATAGCTGCCCTAGTCAGTCAAGTCATGTGGGAGGGTGCATCAGTAACGAGAAAAATGCAGTAACTTTCCAATTAATGTTTTATCGATTGCATGTGTCGGTTTGATAAAGATCACTTTGAAATACAACATGCCTGAGAAAGTGATCACAACAAAATCATCGAAAATTAAACTGGATGTAAAATCAATATGTCCATATTAAAGCTAGCTGCTTTATGTAGGATGCAGTAAACTGTGGGAAGGCTGTAGCGTTTGTGTTCACTGTGTAGACCTTGATGGAATATAACGATTAAGGCACGCGGTGAATGCCAAAATGCAGTCATAATCTCTTCTGTGACTTCAGCGATGGAAAACCATAAAATCGACGACTTCAGAGAAAAAATGAGCAGGAGGTGCAGCGGCAGAATAACAACTAGCTGCCAAAAATGGCTTCCATTATGATTTTTCCGTAATATTTGTAACAGCTCCATAATTATTCTATTATTTCTGGAAGGAAAGTACAATTTTTAGCATGATTGGGCATCGAGCCTTTTCGTTACGTCCGTATTCAGTTAACAGAACACGCAATAAGGAAATTTTCTTTCAGGCAATATGTTATTTTTTGTAATGTTGTTGTAAAAGGAAATAAGTTATATAACTAGAATAGTAATGGCAACGACTTAGACGACGATAACGACGATGAGGAGGAGGAGGAGGAGGATTTACATCAAAAGGGCGATGACGATGACCACGGAGGCTATTTAATTTTGTTTCAAAACTAATTCTGTTTCTAAATCATTCTAACCAATCCTCTGTGTGATGTATAAAAAATCAGTCAAAGGAAGACTAGGGAAATGCAGCGAGATTTAATATACGGATGACGCAAGTCTCACTTTTAATGGTTTACAAATTTGATTATCATTGCATCCCTAAATGTTAATAGGAGTGTAAAGTCTTCCTTTCGTTTATCTGTTTAGTTTTTCTTAAAGCAAAAGATGTTTCCGATCGTCGTATGGTAATTATATATAACTAGTATATTTGCGATGAATTATGTAAAATATAAAAATTTGTTTACCATAAATTTGTGCATTTAGTTTTGTTTGAGACAATTGTTTTTGTTCCATTATCATCTATGTTGTGTGTGTTTTCTTTGATTATTGTTGTTTTCATTGTTGTTGTTATTTTGCTTTCAAAGTTTTTCGTATGTTTATTTCTGTTAAACAGTTTTTAAGACATCAAGCAGAATGTCCCTATAACAATCTATTTCAGATTGTTGAAGTTCTGGGAAACAGGATGCAGTATGGTGTGCGTGTATTTATGCATTGGAATTGATATTCAAATAAATTCAAATCAAATTTATTTCATTCAACTAAGAAGAGTCGAAATGCATAAGAATGGAAATATGACAAAGTACAAAGAAGGGCATTCAATATCAAAAGTAATATATAAAGTTTGTGCAACTCAAGAGGACCTCCTGGTTTCGAAAATGTTATTTCTAAATTTATTTGCCATCAGTAATATATGGTCTTCACCATTAAGTAAATACAGTGATACCTGTCTAAACCGATATCGACTGGGACCAAGAAAAAATATCGGTATAGACAGGTTATCAGATTACACAGGTTTAATAGGATTAAGGCAGGCATCCTTTAATTTCTTCAAGTTATCTTCATATTCCTAGGGAAAAATTCATCATCAAACTGTGAAACAGTAATGCTTTCTCGTTTACCATGAACTGTTTAAACTTTTATTTCTCATAAAAAAATTATCCTCTCTGTCATAATAAGTTAAATTTAGAATAATATTACTCATGAAAAAGATTTCAAGTCAGATGGAATTGGCTATGAAATTTTCATATGTGTACTTGGTGATAAGTTTACATACAAATTAAGCTAATTATAAAACATAAATGACACTGACAATGGCGTGGGAAGGTTACTATTAACAGTAATGGAGTCCATTCGCCTGTAGTTTTAATTGATCAGCTTGGGGTGATAATTAATCAAAACATGGGTTGGATAGGGTAGGTGTTGTTTTAACATATCGGTTTAGACAGTGTAAAATACATGTATAAAATGTCACTGGGACCAAAAATGTATATCGGTATTCGGAGTAGGCAGTGTTCGGTTTACACAGGTTATTTTATTTTTTAGGAAAAGATATAAAATTCTTTGGGACCAAAACATTATATCGGAATAGACAGGTTATCGGATTAGACAGGTATCGGTTTAGACAGGTTTCACTGAATATAAATTTATCTAGCGTAGACTTTTTAAATTTTTTATTTGAAGGCAGTGAGCTTTAACATCATTTATAAGATTACACTTATAACGTACTAGTATATTACAATGAAAGAGGTAAAGAAGTGAAAGGCAACACTGATAAATGATTACGCTTATTTTGACTGTTTCACCAAATTTGTGTAGCGTTGAAATAAGTCTATTTTAAAAACTATTTTTTCAACAACATAACATTCATCATCCATCAAACGTTTCTTGTTGTTCCCACTTATTATAAGTTGTATATACTATCCTCCAAAACAAGGAAGGCCAAAGCACCTCACATGGTGATTACGAAATACATAAGATACCACATTTAGTACTGAATTCATGAGACCACCAGATCCAAATCGAAAAGTCCATTCATTCTCAAAGAAGTAAATTTACTACTAATTAGGAATAACAGTATGATGTACCCTTGTGTGCATATTCCACTTTAGGTTTACATTGAAATTCGATATATAGGCACAATCAATGTAATACGGAAGATCGCAAATACTTCTGACCAAGACTATACGAATGTTCTCGCGCAGAAGTCATCAATTTACTTGGGCAGAAAAGGTGCCCAAGTTTAGGTACTAAATGAAAAATCAGAACGGACATGCTGCATTTGCGATCTTGCGTATTCCGTGAGATGAAACTATTGAAAAGAACGTGTTGCATTCAGGAATGTAAACGTTCGTAACGTCACAATGCATAAGATGTAAAGAAACATGCCGCGACGGCTGTTCTAATCTGCAAACTGAACCTGCGGTGATCTGAGTTTGAACGTCACCTTTTTACCTAGAAAAACGCGATTTTATACAAAAAAATGAAACAGACAACTGTTGTGCAGATATATATATAGATTAAATGTCATAATTTGTGTATCGTTGTACATTTATCACATACTCGTAACAAAAATAATTTTTTTAGAGAAGTATTCTTTATATCAATTCGGAATTTATCATTTGCTGCAATCCTGTTGGCGTCTTCCACTATGGTAATTGCAAGCTGTTCTTGGCGGAGGTCTTTTCCATATCGTTCTTGTTCGACAGAAATTTATACTCCTCTGACAAAAGACTATATTTTTTAAATGCCGACGTTGGCAACCACCCGGTCATAAATATGCATACCTGAGTTCCGTAGGCTTGGTAGGCGTGGTATACTGTCTTTGAAGATAACGCCATCTGCGAACGGCGTGATACATTTCAGCATATGGACAGGTAATTCTTTTATTATGCTATTGAGATACCCGAGTCTCATCTGTTTTTAGCTGCCAATCTAAAATTAAGAGGTGTAAAAGGTTTAAAAGGAACCAATCGGAAACCAATTAGAGACGTTGACAGAAAATTTACCTGTCGCCTTATATAGTCCCCATCGGCCTTCAAAGAACTAATAGGTCAAGACAGGGTGGATGCAAGCAGATTCCCGAGAAGAGTAAAGACTGCCTCTTATTAATACCCGTTGATACAGATCTTTTAAAGTATTTTGTCAAGAAGCTAACCATTTTAAACATAAAAATTCGAGCTATGTGTCACGGCCACATAATTCTTGACAGAACGTTAATCAATCTAATCAAAATTAGCATTATTATTTCTGGTATTTTCAATGACACATCTAGCAATTTCTCAAAATGGGTTACCTTATGTCTGACCCTCAACATTCCTAGTATTAAATCCAATGGATATCTAAAAGTGACATCACAATTCAACCAAAAAAGATGCTTGCTTTCAAAGTGTGTTTGGTATGACAAGATTATGTTGGCACTTGTGGAGAAAGTCGCTTTTCACAAATTTTGGACTGAAATCACTACAGATATATGTAACCCCAATATAAATTGTTAGACGGAACTACATATATAAATAAATTGATAAGATTTCCAACAAGGCAACCTTGCTCTTAGCACAGCGAAACACACCCGTAACATTACAACAAACAATGTATACGTACGTGTGACAAAACACATCATCAAGCAACATGGGACAACAACACACAACAACAGCCACAACAATGTATCGACAAACAATATACGTATGAGAAAACACATCATCAAGCAACATGGGACAACAACACACAACAATACACAACAGCACACAAAAACAGCCATAACAATGTATCAACAAACAATGTTCGTTAGACAAAACACACCACCAAGCACCAGGGGACAACAACACACAACAAGACAGAACAACAGCCACAACAATGGTTTAGGTAGGTGACTAAATGAAAAATCAGAACGGACACGCTGCACGTGCTGTATTTGCGATCTTGCGTATTGACATACGTGAAACATAATTTTCACTCAATTTCTGTGAGAAATCGACGATGTTTTCAAAGATGTTTTACATTTGAATGTCTCTGAATGTAAATATAAAAGGAATGAGTGTCTTATTTTTTGCGTTCATGGCTTTTACACTCTGGTTCGACAGGCACAAATCTTTCGAGAACAACAATGTACCAACAAACAATGTACGTGAGACAAAACAAATCATCAAGCAACATGGGACAACGACACACAACAACTGCCACAACAATGCACCAACACATGTTATGTACGCGAGACAAGCCAAGCGACGGGAGACAACAGCAAACAACAACAGCCACAACAATTTATTAACAAACAAAGTACGTGAGACAAAACGCATCAACAACCAAGCAAAAGGAGACAACGACACACAACAACAGCGACAATGTGCTAACAAACAAAGTACGTGTGACAAAACACATCATCAAGCAACATGGGACAACGACATACAACAACAGCCAAAACAATGTACCAACAAACAATGTACAAGAGACAAAACACATTGTTATACCCTTAGATATTTTCCAATTAATAGTCTATACAAGAAAAAAGTCCAACATAATGACTGTTAGAAACAGCCGGTCCAAACGAACTGTTAAAATCGACTGTTGGACCGGTCACGTGACAAACTGTTGACCGGCAAGATATTTTAGTGTTGTTATGACAACAAGCTTCTTGTTGATTTCGATTATTTCATTTATTTCCTTACTTGAAGATGCTGACTAATGTAAATTTGATCATTTTCGGTAATCTAATTTATTATATTTGAAAAAAAGAACGTTCTCCATGTGGGGCCCCTTGAAAGGATCAAATATAGAGTTATCTTTCCTAATCAGCTGTTTACATCGTTTCAAAATGGCAGCGAGTTGCTCCTGTGAGTGACGGAGGAAGAGATAGTAAAACATTGAGTCTCAATGCAATAAGAACTTCACAGAATATTCTAGTAGAATATTTATGTTCCATTTAATTTCAATCTGTTGCTGATCGCTGATAATACAGCCGAGAAATTGACTGAAATGTAACAAAACAGTTGTAGAACGGAGTCTCAATATTCTTTTTTTAGATCGAAAAAGGTATAACAAAACAGTTGTTGACAGGGGTCTCGGTCAACAGCTAATTTGTTGGACCCGATGATGAACTGTTGACCGAGGCCGTAGGCCTCAACCCCAGTCAACAACTGTATATTATCAAGCAACATTGGACAACGACACACAATAACAGCCACAACAATGTGCTAACAAACAATGTACAAGAGACAAAACACATTATCAAGCAACAGGAGACAACGACACACAACAACAGCCACAACAATGTACAACAGACAGAACACATCATCAAGCAACATGGGACAACGACACACAATAACAGCCACAACAATGTTCCTACAAACAATGTACACGAGACAAAACACATCATTAAGCAACATTGGACAACGACACACAATAACAGCCACAACAATGTGCTAACAAACAATGTACAAGAGACAAAACACATTATCAAGCAACAGGAGACAACGACACACAACAACAGCCACAACAATGTACAACAGACAAAACACATCATTAAGCAACATGGGACAACGACACACAATAACAGCCTCAACAATGTACAACAGACAGAACACATCATCAACCAAGCAAGAGGAGATAACGACACACAGCAATAGAAACAGCATAACCAAAGCGGATACAACAACGCATGGAGCATGAATGACAATTTACATAGATTTATGGGACTATCTGTATATCCAGCAGCGCCGACTTTAAATTGTCGTCCGCCATATGTAATGACGTAAGGTGTAGTTATCCTGATTACATATGCATAACCCTCCCACTCGTCCGGATAACCAGAGGTCTTTGGAGATGTACAGCAGTTGCATAAACGGATAGCTTTCTCTCTGTAATCTGGTACCTATGTTAACAACAGATGGTATGACTATCAATTTTCATTCGATATCCAACAAGGCATTCCTATACTATAGGCAAAAATGTACAAATCATTTTGCGATAAACTTTCAACAAATAATTTATCTATTTCATGTTTTAAGTTGTTTTATTCCTTCCTTGACATTTTATCAGTGAATTGTGACCTTGACCTTTGTTATTGAAAATCAATACGCCACATACTGTGCAATTTAGAATACCATATGTCTTTTACGATAAGATAATTATGTAATGTATTGTAATGTTGTTATCTTCATTACAACGCACTTTACCGTTATCCCCTCTGCAAATTTGTTGTCGAGAAATTTCGATGATCGCATTCAGTATCATTGTAGAAAGATAACCTCGACAAAGGGAAGTTCCGTTGGCAAGGCGTGGGACGGTCAATATTTATAGATCTTGAATATGGTCCAGTATGAATTCCAATACTTTTCGAGAAAATGATAATCGACAGCATACTGAGACTCGTGGAATGTCAAGATGATTTTCAGACACAGCTAAATGTATTTTTAAAATATCAAAGATAAGGAGGAGATCCCCAACATGACGACACTACAGTGATCACAGCGGAACACACACGTATGATTACAAGGTAAGGAGGAGATCCCCAACATGACGACATTGTAGTGAACACAGCAGAACAAATACGTATGATTACAAGGTAAGGAGGAGATCCCCAACATGACGACGTCGCAGTGATCACCGCGGAACACACGTATGATTAAAAGGTAAGGAGGAGATCCCCAACATGACGACATTGTAGTGAACACAGCAGAACAAATACGTATGATTACAAGATAAGGAGGAGAACCCCAACATGACGACGTCGCAGTGATCACCGCGGAACACACACGTATGATTAAAAGGTAAGGAGGAGATCCCCAACATGACGACATTGTAGTGAACACAGCAGAACAAATACGTATGATTACAAGATAAGGAGGAGAACCCCAACATGACGACGTCGCAGTGATCACCGCGGAACACACACGTATGATTAAAAGGTAAGGAGGAGATCCCCAACATGACGACATTGTAGTGAACACAGCAGAACAAATACGTATGATTACAAGATAAGGAGGAGATCATCAACATGACGACGTCGCAGTGATCACCGCGGAACACACACGTATGATTAAAAGGTAAGGAGGAGATCCCCAATATGACGACATTGTAGTGAACACAGCAGAACAAATACGTATGATTACAAGATAAGGAGGAGATCCCCAACATGACGACGTCGCAGTGATAACCGCGGAACACATACGTATGATTACATGGTAAGGAGGAGAACCCCAACATGATGACGTCGCAGTGATCACCTCGGAACACATACGTATGATTACAAGGTAAGGAGGAGATCCCCAACATGACGACGTCGCAGTGATCACCGCGGAACACACACGTATGATTACAAGGTAAGGAGGAGATCCCCACAATGACGACGTCGCAGTGATCACCCCGGAACACACACGTATGATTACAAGGTAAGGAGGAGATCTTCAACATGACGACGTCGCAGTGATCACCTCGGAACACACACGTATGATTACAAGGTAAGGAGGAGAACCCAACATGACGACATCGCAGTGATCACCCCCGGAACACACACGTATGATTAAAAGGTAAGGAGGAGATCCCCAACATGACGACATTGTAGTGAACACAGCAGAACAAATACGTATGATTACAAGATAAGGAGGAGATCCCCAACATGACGACGTCGCAGTGATCACCGCGGAACACACACGCATGATTACAAGGTAAGGAGGAGATCCCCACCATGACGACGTCGCAGTGATAACCGCGGAACACATACGTATGATTACAAGGTAAGGAGGAGAACCCCAACATGACGACGTCGCAGTGATCACCAAGGAACACATACGTATGATTACAAGGTAAGGAGGAGATCCCCAACATGACGACGTCGCAGTGATCACCGCGGAACACACACGTATGATTGAAAGGTAAGGAGGAGATCCCCAACATGACGACGTCGCAGTGATCACCGCGGAACACACACGTATGATTACAAGGTAAGGAGGAGATCCCCAACATGACGACGTCGCAGTGATCACCGCGGAACACATACGTATGATTACAAGGTAAGGAGGAGATCCCCAACATGACGACGTCGCAGTGATTACCGCGGAACACATACGTATGATTACAAGGTAAGGAGGAGATCCCCAAAATGACGACGTCGCAGTGATCACCCCGGAACACACATGTATGATTACAAGGTAAGGAGGAGATCTTCAACATGACGACGTCGCAGTGATCACCGCGGAACACACACGTATGATTACAAGGTAAGGAGGAGATCCCCAACATGACGACGTCGCAGTGATCACCCCGGAACACACACGTATGATTACAAGATAAGGAGGAGATCTTCAACATGACGACGTCGCAGTGATCACTGTGGAACACATACGTATGATTGAAAGATAAGGAGGCGATCCCCAACATGACGACATTGTAGTGACCACAGCGGAACACACACATATGATTAAAAGGTAAGGAGGAGATCCCCAACATGACGACATTGTAGTGAACACAGCAGAACAAATACGTATGATTACAAGATAAGGAGGAGATCCCCAACATGACGACGTCGCAGTGATCACCGCGGAACACATACGTATGATAACAAGGTAAGGAGGAGAACCCCAACATGATGACGTCGCAGTGATCACCGCGGAACACATACGTATGATTACAAGGTAAGGAGGAGATCCCCAACATGACGACGTCGCAGTGATAACCGCGGAACACATACGTATGATTACATGGTAAGGAGGAGAACCCCAACATGATGACGTCGCAGTGATCACCTCGGAACACATACGTATGATTACAAGGTAAGGAGGAGATCCCCAACATGACGACGTCGCAGTGATCACCGCGGAACACACACGTATGATTACAAGGTAAGGAGGAGATCCCCACAATGACGACGTCGCAGTGATCACCCCGGAACACACACGTATGATTACAAGGTAAGGAGGAGATCTTCAACATGACGACGTCGCAGTGATCACCTCGGAACACACACGTATGATTACAAGGTAAGGAGGAGAACCCAACATGACGACATCGCAGTGATCACCCCCGGAACACACACGTATGATTACAAGGTAAGGAGGAGATCTTCAACATGACGACGTCGCAGTGATCACTGTGGAACACATACGTATGATTACAAGATAAGGAGGCGATCCCCAACATGACGACATTGTAGTGACCACAGCGGAACACACACGTATGATTACAAGGTAAGGAGGAGATCCCCAACATGACGACATTGTAGTGAACACAGCAGAACAAATACGTGTGATTACAAGGTAAGGAGGAGATCCCTCTGTTAAATCGAGCTTCGTTGAAGGTGAGGCTACTGAAAATAATATTCACAGTGTAGGAACGCTCCTGTACACGACTAGTAACTTGTACTTAGCATATTTAATTGGTACCATACATATACGATAAATACCTTTTATTGACTAGAATTACCGAAACCCTGTAAGTATATTCTCAAGTGTTATAATTATGTTGTTTAACACCCCTATAATGAAGTTGAGGGATTTTTACTTGTGTGTATGGTGCCAATCAAAAATGATAAGTACAGAACTCATAGTATGATACAGTGGTTACATAAAACCGCACAGTACATGTTTACTGATTTTTCATTATCTAAACTTTATTTCTATAAATACACAAACAAGTTTGTGTTCACGGAGTACTAGGTTATGTAAGCTTTCTTTAAATATTGAACTTGTCACATTGGACATACCTAGGGACTCAAAAATCACAATGAAACTGTATTCCATTGATTATATTCTTTAAGTTGTAATTTCACGGCAACCTTATTCATTTAAATCACGAAATACTACCTGCCTATGAAGTAAGTATCAATCTTAAGGAAATGTTCTATACTGATACTATAGCAGTATGTTTACCTTCTAGTGCTTACGCGATAGATGGATGTTAAATTAGCACAACAAAAATCTGTCGCTTCGGAAATCGCAAAAAAATCTTATTTTGTACAAAAGCGTTAATTCCTACATTGTGATATTTACACCTAGAGCTGCACAAGAATCAAAATGGCCCAAATCAATGCAAATGAAGAATAATGTTGTCGTTCTACGTATGGTCGAAACCAGGAAAATATATGTACATTCAACCCCTCCCTTTAAATCTTTCTGATAGAGATGATGATGTCTTCATCCTCTGGAACATTAGTAAAATCTTTGGTCGAAACCACTACTATCAAGGGTTCACCTGCTTCGTCGTGGATATGAAAGTTTGCAAAGATTGAAGTAGTGAGGGGGGGGGGGGGGGGGGGGTCGTAAGGGCACTAGGTCACCTTGTCCAACTTCTCCAACTTTTGCGCCCCTTATCAAATATTGGACATCCCCCGATATTTCCGATATTTGTATCTTTTAGTAAATTAACATTTTATAGTACCTTAAATTACGAGACATGAAAAACATCCCATAAAAATGCGATACATCCATCGCTAGTTTGTTTTACATCTTATTTAACTATACTTCTAGATCGACTCTACAGGAAATTTGGAGCCACGCACTCTATGCAAAGAAGATACATGTACATAAAATTCAGAAAAAAATTAACTAGAGGGCGCTACTTAAATAGATTTAGCTTTTTCTAAAAATCATTTCGGATTGAAGCACCAACGACGGGGATTTACTATCCGAAGCACGTGTCTGGTGCATTAAAATTGGTTTGAAGTATTATTGAAGAAGGTAACGAGTTGGACCACTTCCTTTTTCTTATTATCTACACTTATTTTCTTTTGCAGTGTCGAGCAATTGAACACGCTCCCGTGATTGAATGTTTCAAGTGCATTAATTACTTTAGCTCTGTTAAAAGAAAGAAGATTTGTGCTTTGTTTAGGCTTTCTATCAATTTGACATCATATGTTATTTGGCTATTTTGGAAACATATCATACCTTCCCAAATATCACCAAAATTAAAGGAGGCTAATATCCTAGCACCATCCCTCCACTCTTTGGTCAGAGATTTTATCTAAGTGTACTACAAGTAACTTATAATGAAAAGCATGCGTAGAAATATAATACTATATTGTTCTAATGACGGTAGAATAAAATTTCATAAGAAAGTAGCTCACTGAAAGTGGGATGGTGAAATTGGATTACAGTGTACTGGGACAAGCCAAGAATTCAATTCTCAGTAGCCTTGGCATTTTGTTTTCTGTTAATCTTACTTAATCCCACTTAAATCTATACCTGACATTTACTTAAAAGCAAAAAAAAAGCCCTTAAAGTCTTGGGATTTTGCGAGGTCATGGTCTTACTGGAAATGTAGGTTTATTTTTAAAATATATATGTCAAATAGTTTGACAGTAAGTGTTTTAAATATATTTTCCCTGACATGGTCACAATATCACTTTCTATAGACATAACCTCAGACAGTGCACTATTTTTGGTAGATATTGTTTTTATTTTCGTGATTGAACATCGACGGCAGGTGCGACTAGCCAAACAGGGGAAGCTTACTCCTCCCGGGCACCTCGTCCCACCTCTATCTTGCTAGGGGTCCGTCTATGCTCAATTTGGTGCTCTTTTGTGAGTGCTGTTGAGATTGTCGTCAGGACCTTCTTTATCTCATTTGTGTCAATGGTGATGTAAGCAAATAATTCTCTATTGTAACTTTTGGTCGTGAAAAGCAAAACATTTTTTTCGATATGCTATGTCTCAAGAAATAAGCACATCTTACATCTCTTTGGCAACTAATTATCGTAGTACAGAAAATAAGAAAGAACAAATCGACAGAAATGTTCCTAGTTTTGACTTTAAGAATAATTTTTATGGCATCTTTTTGCAGTAAGATCATTGACGACACAATTGATACTATAGAAATCACTATAAGGTCTTAAACATAATCTTCTTGGAACTGCTGGGTACCACCTTTGAATTCTATAACCCTCGCTGTGTTAAGTACCACTTCATAGGCTTTGTATTTTACACGATTTACCCGGTAAGCGCTTCTTTAGTGTCTTTGGATGTCAAATGAGTTAAAGAGGATGTTACAACTTTGGTAAAGATTTAGCTAGAAGAATTACTAGTAATCTCAATGAGAAGCACAAGGGATACCTTACGTGAAGGAGAAAAAAAATACAAGAATCCCTCGGCTCTATGTACAGCGAAATAATTTCAGTGAACCATATGCGCATTTCAATAAGTAATGTATCATCAGTGATACTGGAGGCCGAAAAAAAGGAAATCCAAATAATGAATATTTTAAGAGCTAAATTCTAAGCATGACGTAAGCATGGGCAATTTATCTGTTCTTCAATGATGCTATTCAATTTGAAGACGTTTAACATTTATACCGCTTGGTGAGTGTCACTGCTGGTGGACCAGGAGTCCCCGAGGGCACATGTAGCCAAGTTCGATCAATTTCGGTTGATCGTTTCTTCAACGCATTCTAAAATTTCTGTTATCAAAATTTCTGGAAATTTCTAAAGAGTGGGCCCTGCAGCATCATTTCCCACCCATCCTGCTACGTCTTTCGGTACGCTTTTTCGACATAGTAACTTTCATACTTTTTTGGCATATTACATTGTTTAGATTTGAGGATCACTGACGAGGGTTCAGTATCCGAGACGTTCATGTGTGGTCCATGCTGCCAGTTTATCTGTTCTTAAATGATGCTATTCAATTTGAAGACGTTTAACATTTATGCGCTAAGAAACAATTTTTCATACGATTTTGCATGCTAAACAAATTTTCTCTCCAAGATGAATTCTGTATTAAATATTCAAAGGACTCCTACTCCTTAAATACGCGTAGCTTAATATTTTCTCCTGTATAAGAAATCAATTTTTTCTTTACCTTTGGGACATTTTATACTCTGTCGTAGAATGTTTTGCTTCACTATAGAAACCATACCCATGTATGCCCTTTTTGTTGCCATGGAATTCTTTGTATGATTATCTTTGTATCTTTATGAAATGAAGTCATTCTTGATGAACATTAGATCTCAAGTTTCAAACAAAATTTCACTCCAAAATGAAATCTACTTTATTTGTTTTACAACGTTTTAACAAACAAGATACAAACTTATATCAATGTCTCACGTTGGCTCAGATGTTGGCGTGAGGTGGTCCTTGAACACGAGGAAACCGGAGTACCCGGGGGAAAACCTCCTAGGACTGGGTTGATGACCGCCATACTCTGTATCAAATATTCCAAGGACTCCCACTCCTTCAATACCTAAATATTTTCTTATTAGGTCTTCCGACTTCCGTCGGAAGACCTATTGTTTTCGTAACCGTGGAAAATTGGATCAGCGATTTCTCAAGAACCCTGTAAGCTAGGACAATGAAAGTTCTCCAACGTTACGTTTGGAGTAAAAGCTAGATTGGTCTTTTTTATTTTTGGTCTCTGTTATTTTTTTATCATGTTTTTTAGTAGATTCAAATATTTGACGGGAGCGTCGAATTACTCAAAAGGACCGAAAATTTCATGTTTTGCTATTTGTAAGCTTAAATATCTCGTATTTTGCTATCTACAATTTCCATTCTTTTTGAAAGTCGACAGCCATGCAAGATATGAAATGCTAGATGCACACTGTAACGATTTATTACGATGACGTCCTTCACCGTCCTTCATATTTCCAAATTCAGAAGTTCATAGGAGGAAGACACTTTTTTGCTTATAATAGTAAACAAAAATTAAGCTTATGAAGTTTCCTAAAAATTTCAATATTATTATTTTTTATCCATATATCTGTCTTATTTAGTCTTTCTGATTTTTCCTATCTCTTACTGTTGAAAAGATATGAGCATCGAAATTTTGAGTTGGGTATTTCGATACACCTTCACGCCAACAGATCGGGCGCACACTAAAATTGGTAGTCCGAGTCCGACTCGAGAAAAGCAGTGTTGGGATTTTCAAATTCCGATTTCACGGCAATGATGAATATGCATTTCATAAATACATTTCGATATACACAATTTGATTTTAAAACAGTTGATTAATTTAGAAGAGATCAGCTACAAACCAGAATTTACACACAAAAAGTGGTAGTTTGATTCCGATTTCTAACCTACAAACCTGTTTCTAAACTTCAATAACTATATTTTGAACATCAAGTTTAATTTCTAATTCTAGCAAACGTTCGAACATAATTTTCGGTTGGTTTATTTACAAATTGATGAACAATTTCTCCAACATTCTTCCCTCCCCTCGTTTTTCGAAAACAGTTCTGTTTATATTGAACGATGTCGCCATGATGGAAATTCAAAATAAACTTTGAAAAAAGGGAAGGGGGGGGGGGGTCCAAATTTGAACCTGCACAGCGAGAACCTCATGGTATTTATATATATATATATTGAACGTAACTTGTTATTACCATTTCTCTTCTCAAGAAAATTGGTTCTACAGCTACGAGCTCGCCTTTTTTATGGGGGAAGGGGGCATGAAGAATTTGCAAAAAAAAATCCCGGCTCTGAAAAATGCTGAAAAAAATATTCCGGCCCAAAGGGCCGGCAATTTTTTTTTCCCCGGACCATGCAAAAGTAAGGATACATTGCATGATATGGAAATTTTTGCTGGCCCTTTGTGCCAGACAATTTAAAGTAAAAAAATTAATTAATATAAATACAAACTGTTCACATAGCTGTTTCTACCAGAGACCTAATACGCATAGGCACAAAAATCTAGAAAAGGTTCTATTTAAACATCATACAATCTGTCTGAAATTCGCTAATTGCAAAGAGACATCTGAAGGAACGGTTATTAACTCATTCTCTGTAACAGCGGGGAGTTTAACTTACACAGACATTCACAACATTTGACAATTTGTTTAAATCCGGCCCGAAGAACCGGCGAAAATTTTTCTCCGACTCTGGTAATGGCTGAAAAAAATGGCCTGCTCAGAAAATTGCTGAAAAAAATTTACCGGCTGGCAATAGAATTCCTGCCCCCCCCCCCCCCCCCCCCGCCCAAAATCAAATGGTTGCTCACCAACAATTATCGGTTTGAAAATTTAATGTAACTGCTATTTGAAAACTTAAATATATAATATAAATACATGTAATGTGACGTCCTTCATATTTCCAAACCAAAAATTGTATAGGAGGAAGACACTCTTGTTGCAACCGCAACAAGAAACCTTTCTAGTATTATGTATTATTTTGTAGAGTTTAATACTTTTTAAAATGCCAAAACCTGCACAAAACAGTCAACAAAAGACAGAGCTATGCATTCAGGAGATATTTCTTTGTTTTCAATTGATTTACAGAGAAAAAACACATAAACGAATGACTGAAGTGTGTATTCCATCTATGACTCGAAATGCACACCGAGTTGATATGGAGAAAATGACTAGTATTAGACATTTTAATGTTCGCGGACTCAGCATTTGGGACATCACACTTCGAAGGGACTGTGTCAAAAAAAAATGTTGATTTATCCTAACTAGTCTAATACCAGAATACTTTTTTGTGTATAATTTATTTGTTTTCGTGTGTGAATAGACATATCTAAAGCCCTCTATTGTCATTTCGTCCATAGTGTGTTTAGATTTTACAGTTCTTATCGCACCTTATTTCTTTTATATGACCCCTAAAAGAGCGAAAACCGGAGTGCGAAGTCCGAAGTACGTCACCTTGAAATTGTGTAATATTAATCAGACCACGTCACGATGACTTCAGCGGAGCACACTCGCACCAGACGAAACAAACAATGTACACAACGCAATGCAACTAATTATAGGTCATGTTTAGACTTTCTCCCTTCATATTTTCATTATTTTGATTTCCTCGTTCTCGGCGTCGATTGACACTGATGAAACATTATTTGCTGAAACATAGTCAGAGTAAGACATAGTCAGTAATCCCCAGGAAAACTTGCCGATTCGTGCCGGCCATATCCTGAATTTGGGTCCCAGATTTATTATACATCGATCACACTGCGGCCAACACACCCCAACCAGCCAAATAGCCAACTGTTGTTGACCGTTTCGAGAAGCAATGTTTTTTTTCAGTAAAGTTCGGGACCATGCAGAGGTTATTCAAATTTTTATATCGACGTTATACCAAAACAACATTTGAAGACATAGCTAAGCGTGAAGGCTCGTCCCAAATTTTAGATTATCAAATGGCTTGATTTCTTAATGTGTGAAGATGTTAACGAGATCGAAGTTGTCTGGTCCATGCTGAAAATTTATCTGTTCTTAAATGATGCTATTAAATTTGAAGACGTTTAACAATTGAAGTATTTGGGAATGCCAATTTTGATGGCACATTATAGTATACAATTTATATAAAAGAAAAAAATATTTCAACAATTCCGTAAAGTTCTTTAAATGTCTATACATTAGCAACATTGTCAGTCATTGTGTGATATAGACACATAAAGAAGTACAAAATTTCATCTTTCCACCCACTTAACACATTTTCTGGGGGCCTTTATTGGTACTTTGAAATTTTGTTATTCCCAGTTTGTATAAAGTCATGCAAAGTTAAATCTTAAAACAGCAATGAATGGTATAGGAAATTAGATTACGTTTATCTTTACGAGTCTACAACGAAAGTTTTAAATATTGCCAGACACAGAGCAAGTGATCTCTGCTACAATCATATTCTTGAAGTGCCTACATATTTTATTTGTTTATTTATTTATTTATTTATTTTTTTTTTTTTTTTTTTTTTTGAAAATTTTCAATGTATTTCACATCTGCCTTAAATGTTCTATGTGTATTCGAAGAGGCTTCTTTAGTACTAGTAATGATTATGTGTATTCGAAGAGGCTACTATATAGTACTGGTACTGATTGTAAAGCTTGACCCGAGTGGACAATTAGACGAAAGGAGTGGATCTCCAACAACACTCGGTTGAAGTACCCACAACAAAACACCAAAAACAACCCATGCTAAAACACAAGAGTTGACATGTACAGCAAGAGACGTAAAAGGGACAGAAAATACACCAAAAGCAACACAAAATACCAAACAAAAAAGACCACACATGAGAACTTGCAAAACTAATACATGCATGTTTTAGTATTTGGTTTACAAGAAAGCGGACTAAAGGTATGATAACAACAACTTCTTTGTAGAATGTCTTTGAAGAATTATCAAGAACTCGTAAAAATCTAGGAAAGATTCTGATGTGCGATTCTATCTGAGTATACAGATGGTGAACCAATGAAGCAATTTTGGTCGCTTAAGCATATAAAGAGTACCTTCTCTTTTACTGAACCACTCGAATTTTTTTAACCTATTCAATAAAACAGGATATGTTAATTTTAAAAATACTGCATTTGACACATGGATTCATCTCTGTAGTACACTAATTTATTACGACAGAATGATAATTTCAATGATACGGAAATGTTCCAACTCTTTACCATCTTGATGAAAGTTTCAAATCATTTTTAAATGCACCAGAAATGTGTTTCGGATATTTAATCCACGTCAGTGATGCTTACAGCCAAAGTAATTATCAGACACAGCCAAAATTCCTTTTAGAAGCATCCTTTGATTTTATTCTTTTGAACTTAAATTTGTGCAATTTCTTTTCAGAGAGTGCGCGGCTCCAAAAGGGGGGGGGGGTGTGCTCAGATGTTAATCTTTTTAATTCCGATGTTATTTTTAGATGAAATGACAACTAAGTTTTTGGAATAGTAAAATAATATACATTTTGTATATGATGTCAAACTGAAAAAGTGCCAAAAGAAAAGCTTCTTTCAGGCGACAGAGCTGGAAAGAAGTAATTATTACACTTTAAACATCAAGTCACGGGAAACGAGTTTAACTGCTCAACGCTGCAACAAGAAATAAGTGTTTATAATAATAATACGGAAGTGTTCCAAATCTTTACCTTTTTGAAGAAAATTTCAAACTAATTTTAAATTCACCATGGAAAGACACGTGTTTCGGATATTAAATTCTCATTAGTGATGCTTCCAGCCAAAGTGATTTTCAGACTCAGCAAATATTCATTTTAGAAGCGCCCTCTGGTTTCATTCTCTCTTTTTTATTCAAATGTGCAATTCACCCTTCCGAATTGCGGGGAACGAATGCAAAATTTCGTGATGTCACAATGCTTTTACCATGTGTTTACCTCGGACAAACAAGCTCCGAACCTCGGTCAAACACCGAAATTGCATTGTGACGTCATGGAATTTCTGAAATTTTTCCCGCGTTCGGAATGGTCAATTTCTTTGCAGTGCGCGGCTCCAAATTTCCTGTAGGGTCGATTCAGTGGCATAGTTAAATAATGTCGATAAACAAAATAGCATCGAAGGGAAATTGGTGCTCAGATGTTAACCACTAGGTTGGTATCTACGCTGGTGGACTGTTAAGTCCCCGCGTATCTAGTTCGCTTAGGTTTTCTGTGCTTCTGCACAGGCTTGAATCAGAAATATATTTGTAAATTTTCTAACACTATTTAAACATATTTATTAATCACATGTAGTTTGAAACTAAGGAGTATCTCCCTCATGGCATAGCTCTGTCCTTAACTGGCTCTTTTGTATACATTTAGGACATGTTCAGAATCTTGCCCTTCATTTATTCACTATTTGGAGTTCATCTCTTTCGGCCTCCAGCACCGCTGATGACATATTGCTCGTTGAAATATGCGTATGGCGCATTATATTGTGATGATAGAACATATATTTCAATATGATAACTCTGTATCTTTAATTATATGAATAGCTTAAAATGAATGTATAATTTCAGTTACTTTAAAATTTTGTGTTCTATTTTGAGTGCTGTTGAGATTATCGCCATGATCTTCTTTAACTCATTTAGAATCCATACTTTGTGAAATACTGAGCTACCCCTAACCTCTATGCTGATGGTGTAGGGAGGAGGTGGTAATATGATTCAGACGAAGATAATATCGCCTGCAACAAAATAAAGGCGACATAAAGTGATCAGTCTGTCTGATTGACGTTTGGCTTTTAAAAGAGCACATCCATCAAATGCTGCATAGCAAAGACACAGCCCAAATTCGTTTCAGTAGTGCCTTCTAGTTTGATATTTTTTTTTCTTTAAATTTCAATTTATACTTTTTACAAAGAGTATGCGGCTCCAAATTTCCTGTAGGGGATTCAGTAGCAGAGTTAAATAAAATCTATGTCCAAAATAGCATTGGAGGGATGGTGCTAGGATGTTAACCTCCTTTAATTTTGATATTTTTTTTTTTTGGATGAATTGACGAGTTTTCGAAAAAGCAAAATAAAATATGATGTCAAATTAATAAAGGACCAAAACAAAGCTTCTTTCATGCAACAAATTAAGATGCATTATTATTTAATGTAATGTCAAAGATATTGAGTCTTGTATCTTCCTCCCAGTGAGAAAGACATTGCGGATTCGCAAGGACCTTTTTGTTCAGAAACTTGGCCAGCAATGCATATCTAGAGCAATGAAATTATACAAGAGATCGAACGTTATTAGATCATAACTTGATAGTCGGCTTCATCACAAATGTTTTTCATTTCAATGGATGATCGTGATTGGATTTCGAAGAAATTGATATCTAGATTAGATCTTTTCAAACGCAATTCCCTTTCGCTTTTGATAAAGAGGTAATGAGGGCGCTAGTATTACATTAACGGATGCAGACGGCTTTATGATGACCGACTTTGACCTCGACCCTAAAATCTTTTCGTCCTCAATAATGCGGAATGGTTCCAACTGTATATCTTCTTGGAGAAATTTTCAAACAAAGTCACATGCAAATCATGTTAAAAAGAGAAGTTTGAAAATCTGACGAACCATCAATTCATTTTTAAAAAAGTATATACTTGCAACACGTTTAACCACTTTTTACCCCCAAAATAAGAATATGGTACTCTCTTATGTCAGAGACCATTGTATTTGAGGTACAATTATCAATGTACATGTATCATCCTTGTGAAGTAACTTTTCTTACAGACTGTAATAATCAAACCAATCCCAGTGTTACCTCGATTTTACCATTCGACACAAGTGAATTCGGCACAGAAAATGAGCAGGTCACAAAATACTAGAAGCACTTGAAAAGTAGTACAGAAGAAAATTTTTCTGCAAACACTAGATCATACCTCTCTCCCACCTCCTACCCCCTTATCTCCCCCCTCCCGCCCCCATCTCTCTCCTCCTCCTTTTCACCCTTCCCTTACCTCCCCCTCCCTCCCGCCCCCTTCTCTAAGTCCTCCCGCCCCCTTCCTCCCCTCCCTCCCATTTTCCCCCTTCCCTCCCCCTCCTCCCACCCCCTTCCTCCCTTTCACCCTGTCCACCCCCTCATATAAGAAAGAAAACTCTATAACTCTAATGCAATTTTTGAGTAATCTTTCCTAACATTGTCATAAACAAAGTAGTATATTACTACGCCACCATTGTGCTGTGAAAACAAGAATTATAGTTAATATTGTCTGGTGTATTTATTCTATATGAAATTGAAACTGTTTTCAAGATGGAAAATATTCTTGTTCTTGCGTTTTGTATGTGGATGTGGTAGACAGCAAATTCCTGAACTAGACACAGCACTATATTTTGAGGTGCAAAGCGACAGTATCTCAATTTGCATACTTTGAAGCAGTTACCATAACAGTAAGATACTTCCTGAAAGGAAGTATCTTAAAAACCAGAGGGCCCAAATCATTATCAGAAACATGCTTGTTTGGTGCTCATCATTTAAATTTCTTGTCTCTGACAGCAGAGTTGGTACACTTGAATTCATTTTTATGTTGCAATGCAAGAGCGACACACGCGGGCCGATTGATATGTTGTGAGCCTCGCTGTTCTGGGATGCAGAAGGTACTAGTATTCTGTTGATAGATTATCTCCAAAAAGGACAAACAATCAATGGCACATATTATGCTTCACTTCTGACATAGTTACGGGAAACTATTAAACTTAGCTCACTGGTTAAGTGTTTGTTGTTCCATTGGGACAATGCTCCTGTTTACTAATTTGCCACTGCCATGGCTGCCATTCATGATTGTGGCTTTCATTTAATCGAGCATCCGCCTTATTACTCGATCTTGCTCCATCAGACTTTCATCTATTCCTTAAACTGAAAGCAGCATTTCTGGCACCCACTTTCAGTCCGGTGTTGACGTCATACTTGCAGTGGATGGTGGTTTTCTGACCAGTCAAGGAGTTTGTTAAAAGTAGTATCGATACCCTTAAACACCGGTGGCAAAATGTAGAAAAATAATGCAAAATGTCTGAAAAAATTCAAATACATCAATACAAGGCTCACAACATATCAATCAGCCCTCGTATAGGGATGACTTTGTTCGGTGTCCGTCTCGCTTTCACACATTTGGTTAAATTTCAAATTTGCAGTGATGGTAAAACATGAGGATACTCAGCATCCAATGTAGGTCAAGGTCACGTACTTAGTGTCAAACATGCGATAGGCGACATACCTGTTCTTCAACAGTGCTTAATTTTTTTCTTCATGCTTTTTTAGAAAAATTCTTTAGCATCCTTTATTTTTCTGAAATCTAAAACTGAAATTCATTGATTTTCAATTTTTTTCATTGGAGTGAAAGTAATTTTCCAGGAAAAGAGACTAAACACACAGATAAAATTTCAATATTTATAATAGTGCATTACATATACATTACGATCATGATAGCGAACCAGATAAAAGACTTTATAACGATTGAAATATGATGGGACATTATTTTAACGATTGTACTCATACAATGAATGAATGGATATGAAATCTAGAATTTCATTTCTATAAGAAAATAAATATACATTGTATATTTGTGGCAAAAACATGAAAATTACGTCTTCTTTAATCTAACAATATCTTGGAAGAAATGACGGGAAGCATCAACAGATGTAGAGGGATACATGTAAACAGCAACTAACTTCACAGAAAGAAGTACATGAAAATCTATGTACTGCATGACCTTAAAACCATTATTACCAATAATAGGATACATTTCTTAAAAATAAGGTCAACCATCTCTTTTTCCAAGAAATTTAAGAAGTTTTTTTTATCTCATGGCATACAATTCTGCAATTATCTCAACCATTCTAAGGAAAATGTTTCGTAACATGAGTAATGCAATGATGAAAGTCTTTTTTTTTATATTGCATAAATGAATGAGGGATGATTATAGAGCATAGCTGTTTTTACAAGTTGTGCAATAATTCTATAGCAACACAATCCTAGTAATCAGTATGCTTTACAATCACATAGTGAAGATGTAAGAGAACTATTGTCATTCACGACAATTAAATCAAATAAATATTTGTCATATTAAAGAGGGGTATGATTTTTCTCCTATCTGTCAAGTACAAAATTGTTTCAAGCAAGCAACAATATTTTCTTGTATTGAAAAGCATCGAAGAGAGTATAGGTGGATTTCTGTTGATTGTCCAAATGTCACTTTAAATCATACTTAGTTACAAAGAAAAGATTGAAGGTTTGATAGCATACTTGAAACAAACAGTACCATTTGTTCTTTATTTTCATGCAAAGTTTAGACAATTTTTGGGTTTGGGGCCGATAGTAAACCCCATGTTTGTCATAAAAGTAGGTCAAACATCAAGGTCCATGGCACAAAGTCAACAACTTTTGAACCACTAGAAAGATTTTGTCATAAGGAAGACATATTCGAAGCATGAAACCCTTTTCACTAACCATTCAAAAGTTCCTCTCAAGATTAAAGTTTTTCAAAAAAGGTCAAACCTCAAGGTGAATGTCTCAGGGGCAAAGTTTTCAGTATCAAAAGTAAAGTTTTAACACAAACAGTAAACACACGAAATATGAAAGTCTCGTCACTTATTCAATCCCTTGTCTGACTGATAGACAAATTGAAAACAGATAGCAAGTACAGGTGAAAACAATGTTGGTACTTGACAGAATCATTCGCTAAAAATCACTTCAACAATCACATTACCGTATGGTATTTACATTATTTAAGAGGCAATCTATATCATAAGTTGGATAATAGGATATCAAATCATGTTTGTGCATCTAAAACTAGAAGAATATGTATGTACATAACCCGTGTAATAACCATGCTGCAAATAATATTTTGGTTCGAAAATCCTCTTTTTAATGCTTTTTATAATTAGACTGTGTTTGAACAAGTATGTCGCCTGTTTGACCTTAAATATGACTTTGAAAGCAACCTTGACCTAAATTGCCCATGCTTAATCATCTGTAGAAATTTGGTGAAAGTATTATGTACATGTATTTCAAAACATGCCAATATCTAACTACCGGACAGACTTACAGAAGCCGGAAAAAGTGATCCTCAATTGTAGTCCTTTCATTGCAGGCGACATAAGAAGAAAAGTTTCTTAGATCAATGTTTGTATGTCATTTTACAAATAAACATGATGATTTTGATATTACGGAAGTGTTCCAACTCTTTACCTTCTTGAAGCATAATGTCCTCATAAGCAGCTATCTTTCAATGAAAATTATGTTGTACTCAAAGCAGGGCCAAAGTAAACCCTTGGCGCCAAAATATTTTCATGTAATAAACCTTCAATTGTATCACTAAACATTCAGAAGTTATTTGCAAGGTTAAAGTTTCGGACAAAAAAAACCCAAACAAAAAAAAAACCAAAAAAAAACCAGACAAATGTTCAGATAGGACAATTACAATATGCCCTATATCTTCAATATAGGGAAATAAAGAAATACTCTGTCATAGCATAAGACCTCTTCAAGTACATAGTGTTAAGTACCATGATATGGTACATAAATACTCACCTTTGAAGATAACTCTATTAATGTTAACAAGAAAAATAAATGCCGCTATGCTTTTTTTAAAAAACAGCAAAATAATGTCTCCTAGCACCATCAATTTTAAGCATACTTTAAAAGCGTCAATTTCATAAAAATCTCTTTGGCTAACATTGTCCTTTTTCACACATAATGACGGATGTTCACAACACATGTAATATTTCGAATGAACAATGAAATAACAATCACCAAATCTTATATACTGTTAACTTGACATAACAAAAAAATACACGCATCTCTTTCTCCTTGCTAAATTACAAAGCACAATATGATATCTGTAACATTGAGTGTGGAGATAGACATTCTGTATGTACTCATGAAAAGAACATGGACAAATTCATTATGGACCCGGCAAAATATGGACAAAATAACCTTGACCTTTTTTTTTATCCCAGTGCTTCTTTTCTCATGATTGTGTTTAAAATATGATTAGTTACATGTTGTACATATATTTCTGAACTATTTTCAGGCAGACAAAATTTTCCCTTTGGACCGAGAACTAGATGTTCCTGGGTAGGAGATTAATTGGTACATAAGACATTATTAGCTGAGTTTCAGAATCAAATATACAAGGATTTCGTAAAATCTCAGCTTTTACAAAGCCAGCTACAGTTTGAAATGGACATCATTAGGTTTCTTTCAATTCTAAAGAATTTTTAAAGATTCAAATTCATCAAAAAGAGTTGTGTGCAAAAGTAATAGACTATTTCCGAGATGTTTCATTTCATAGCTAGACTACGGTCATCATATGCTTTGGTGACATTTTTCCATTGTGACGTTAAACACGAAGAACTGGAAACACAACGTTAGACCTTTGATTAATCGTGACATAATAATTCAAAAAAATTGCCAAGGTACTTGATGTCCATAGTCTGATGTGTAACATAAGGCTTTTAACAGTTGATTTCGAGAACTTGAAAATGGACTATTGAGTCTAAACCTTGTACATGTATCATAGATTAGATACATCCATAACTCCCAGAGCCTTGTCATAGATTGCAATCTTTAAGATTTTTATTGGTCCCTCCCACAAATTGATTCATCTATAGAATTTATTAATTTCCCTATAATTGAAAGACTAAAGGAGTCCTAGACAAACAGAAAACATGACCCTTTCAATAGAGGGAAGCAACACCGAGCAGTGGTATGACAAGAACACAAAACATAGACAGGCATGTAAAAATCATAAGCCGTTTAAACATCAGTACAAAATAGGTACAGGTCATGTATACAGTACAATACACAAAGCAATATGAATACTGATCAAAGATAACAGTGTTATAATAAAAAGAACATAGAAGGCTGGCACCAATTTTAAAAGGGAATTTTTTGATGAGTTTATATCATATACAATAGTACACTAAGGACTCTAACTACTATAAGTTTTGACTACTCTCTGTAATTAAAGGTTCGGCTTCCACCACATGGCCTGAAATAACGAAATAGTAAAGTGTTACTCAAAATAAAATAAATATTCGACATCACACTTGCTGACAGACTTACACATGATATCACTATGCTTTAAAAATCATTCCAAGAAATGCACTTGTCTCCTGCGAAACATAGCGACACTCAGGAATCACTTTTACAGGGTGTGACATCCAAGTGCGACAGACAGACGGACAACAGACATAGTGATCCCTAAGTGTCGCTATGCTTTGCAGGCGACACAAAAATGCCATTGAATTACGATGTCTTAGTGTTCAGTAAGCAAACAGGTATGATGTTAGACATTTGACAATTCTTCATTAAACAATTTGTAAACTACGCAAGTAATAGGTATCTTGATATATTTATACAATTCCTTTTTGAAATTCTCAATAACATTAAAATAACGAACAAATTAAGTTTTTACTTGCACCATTATCTGGTAGGATATAATCAAAGCATTACTCACTTGTTTCTGGGTGAAATGCCTCTAACATCACAGTATTGTTTCTTTTTGACTTTCCTAGGTTTGAATGAGGATTTTCAGGCATGAAGATAGCCACTAACAAGGCCATTATGACTAGAATAGCTCCGAATGCAAAAGGTGGGCCTGGTACAACACTCTGAAAATGAAATAACACACAAGTGATTACTCCAAAATATTTACATTACTAGTAGATTCCCCATGTTGAACGCCCATTAGGCAACTAGAATTATATTCCAATAACTTGGGTTGCTATTGTGACGTCACGTTCAAGTTTTGCATGTAGGGAGATTCTACCAAAGTTAAGATACATTTGACGCTGGCATTTTACAGGCAAAATGTGCGATGTTCATGAAATAAGAATGACAGATAATTAGAATAAATGTAAATATAAGTCATGACTGTCTTACTTTTGGTGTTCATGTTTTCAGAGAATCACTTCGCGATTCACGGAATTTGCACGTGACCTACCAGAATTATACATCCATGAACACCAAAAGTAAGACAGTCATTTCTTTAATAAAGCCCAAAAACTATAAGGTACATCTACATGTACATCTCCTTCAACTTGATTTTGAAATTTTAAAGGATATACCCTTTGATAGATTCTGTGATGAAACAATAGAATTTTTGATCAAATGAACAATTGAGGAAATTGCATCTGTGGAACTGTCATATGAATTTCTGGAACTAAATCGAAGCCTGATGTTTGAAGAGAGAAGCAAATGTTAACTTTTTTTTCAGATACAAACTTCTACACTTTTCATCAATGGTTTTCTTGTCTTCCATGTAGATTCCAAAAACTTGCATAAATCTAATAAATCATATTTTCTGTTACAAATCTTAATCATATCTATACATGTGGATAAACATACTGAAACAAGGGAATATAGAACAGAAATCTTCAAAACTTCAGAAAAAAGGATAAAGGGAGGACTGACTTACGAATATGGTAAAGATACACTCATACATGTACCTGTCAACTTTGAAATTTTAATGAGAGAGAGAGATCGCCCTCCTTGGCACTTGAAAAAGAGGGAGATTGCATGTGAAGCCATTTTGCTACATTTTTAATGAATCGCAACATTTTGCACAAAACCAATTTTCCAATGATGTCACTGGGCTGACATTTCAATGCAAAAAAGCATTTATAATCAATGAAACATGTATCAATAATTTATTTCACTCTATGGCCAAAAAAAATTAAGATTTCGTTTGACGGGCACCGCCGCATTGCCTAAAAACCCGCCGCATTTCCGATTTTTATCGCGTGTTTTATCATAATTTTAAAGTAGTCAATTGAACATCGTCGTGCTAATACAAATTGTTTGTTTACATATTCTTTACTTCACTAAATATATAAATTGTAAAGCTGTAACTCAATAATAGTATTATTTACCCGAGCTGCCATATTCAATTGTTGTTCGTACGGTAATCGCGACCACGCGTATATTCCATATCACATACGAGGTAACGTAACGTAAAATGATACTTGACTCTGTTGTGATAATATGCAAGAGCATTATTCTTTATTAAATTATCTAATTTATTAGAAATTTGAAAACGTTTTTGTTTAGAACTCATAGTTTACGTCAGATTGATCAGCCGGGAACGCCGGTGACGGGATCGAGGGGAGGGGCAGAAATACTAAACAATCCTAATTTCGATTCGGATAAACTAGTCAACTAAACCCTAAGCACATCGCAGATACTTCAAAATTTCCGAGGGATAGAAATTCAAATTTGCAAACAACTTGCTCAAGTCCGACAGTGAAAAGGGATGACGAATCGATCAGGATACCCTTGTGTAATCGTTGTTAAAATTCAAACTAAATTGTCAGACATGCTGTGATCGGGAAGGCAAACTTGCTCAATGGGACGACGGTCCCTTCCACTTGGACTTTAATGGGCCATTCTCAAAAACAATGGGCCATCTTTCCTCACGAAAGGGCCATTCCAAAAATGATCAATTTTCGAAAAGCTATGCATATGCATGCATTATGCATCAGACATTAGCACATTTTTTTGTCGCGAGATTCCCAATTTGACCATTTCCAATGAATAATTTACAGTACATTTTTTGCATGGATCACAGAACAGCCAAGACCAAACTTTCAGCCACCTTTCCTGAATTTTTTGTGTCCACGGATGGGCAGCTTCATTTTCAGCTTTGTTGATATTAGGGAAGACATTTTGTACAAATTTTATTACATCAATTTGTACCCATTGACTGACCACTTTTAAAAAATGACATGATAATTTTACGGACGAACGCATACACAAGTACCTTAACGTAGATAAGATACGTAAGTGGACGTTGGAGATTTAAATCTCAGGCGCAGATGTCGGAGAAAAATCAATATTGTATCAAAATAGCAAAGGACCTTTCAATTGTCAGTGAACAGAAGAATTTTGTACCTTAGAGTTCTGACTGGCCATGTACAGAAAGCTGTGATCTCTGTATTACTGCTCCTGGTGTAGATCTACGTTACAACGTAGATACGAGAACAGAACTTTTAATAGATTTAAAAAACAAAAAAATGGACGCCGTAGAATAATGGCACCAGGGCGCAGTGAGTTGCCGATTTTATGGGCCATTTTCTATCAGAATGGGCCATCCCAATCCCTGGACATGTTTCTTTGTATTTTCCCTACTCTTTTGCCGACGACAAGGGTCAAATTTTCGGTCTAAGCACTGAGCAACAATTACGAGTTTCACTCACTTAGTTGCACCTGAAAGTAGTTCACAAAATGTTAACGTCATTTGAAGTTTTAACCTTACACGGGGCAACGGTTAGAGATTGGTGATCCTTTTTAGCATAAATAAGATGTACACCATACATGTATTTAGTCTACATCTTCATACTGGTCTGCCATAGGACATCGTCTGTCATATGATACATATAATAAGTGTGACCAAATCACAGAATATCTAGCAAACTTCAGGTTTGGAAATGCAATAAGTATATTACAGGAAGACGTTGGGTTATCTTGTTATGGGTTATCTTGTTAATCAATGTACTAAACATTACCAATTCATACTATACTTAAGTTCTAATGTATTTTCAGCATCAAAACACTTGAATTAGAAATTTGGTTAAAGATTAAAGATAAATTACAAAAAATGTACATTCATCATATTTCACGTTTGCAAGCAAAAAAAAAAAAAAAACCTGCCTCCCTCACTTTTTTTTCTAAAAAAGTGCCCGTCAAACTAAACATTAATTTTGTATGGCCTATATATCTTTTCTTGCATTTTGTCATGCAATTTCTCATGAAATGTTCCAAATGTCCCTATCTAGAGTTATTCTTCTTTGGTAAATATGCCAAAAGAGGGAGAAAGAGGGTGATTGGGCAAAAAAAGGGAAATTTTGGTCTTCATTGAGGAAGGAATGCCAAGGAGGGAGATGAGGTCAAAAAGAGGGAGTCTCCCTCCAAAAGAGAGAGAGTTGACAGGTATGAACACTTACTTCACACATGTATATATACTTACACGTATAGCTGTCTGTAACATTAGATAGGTACTACTACTGCTATTAGTATGGCTGGCCATAGCATCTGGGTCTGTTGTGTCGACGTCTAAATCGACGTGAAATAAGAAGAAGATGAAGCCGAACAGAGCTGGTCCTAGACCGTTACACAACCCTCTTATACCTGTTATTACTCCTTGTGCAACTCCTGTAAGATATACATTTATCAGTGATAATTTTACGAGCAAAAATTGGGAAAAAAATCGGAAATGACCTATGAGGTGGCTAAACTATTGTATAATACAGAACCTATAATGATACAATGAGGAGTATAAAGATCGGAAAATTTGATACAAATATGAGAGAAAAATAGCCCCTGATTTTTTATTCAAAATGGAAAAGTAACATCACCTATATGTACAATGTAAATGTATAATTGCTTATTGAACAATTCAAAACGTTCTTCAGATTATTATCTAAAGTGTACATACATGTATCTATGCCTTTTAAGATGTATTATACCTCTTGACTGGTCATGAACAGGTATGTTGCCTTTTGCATGTTTGACCTTAAATGTGTGACCTTGACCTTGAAGGTGACCCTGACCTTCATTGGGTTGAGTCTAATATTGCTTAACCATCCCTGGAAGTCTGAGGGTAGTGCAATGTATATCAGGTAAGTTAAAGCCATTATGTGAATGTGAGACTACCGTATAGACGAACAGACACACGGACACTAGGCTGAGTGATCCTTATACATGTATGTCCCCTTGCATTACAAACATAATAAACATCAAAACTAAGAATGCCTTGTATCAAACAGTTATGCACAAAGTTTTTAAAATAGTTTAACATAATATATAAATAGATGCAAGTTTATACTAACCTTGTTGGTCAGGACTTGCATGTGATGATACAAAACTACTAATGGCAGGATAACACACACTGGACATTGCAGCTATACAACCAGCCATCCATATAACCCTATAAAATATTAAAAGGTGTGATATAATTATTATGATAGTTGTTTTTCACATCAAACATGGGAATCTGCGTACCTTTGAAGTAAGGAGAAACAGCCAATTATACCATAAATCAATAATATTATACCTAGAAAAATTATAATGTACAGTACCTCTGACTTTACATTTTGAAACCTCAAACACTTCACATGCTTGAAATACATACTGAGACCAAGCATTTGATGTTTTAAATCAGTAAATTTTTTTTTTTTTTTAATTTCATAGTATTTTCTTTTCCTTCTCACAAAAATATGAATTTCTATGATAAATTGTTTCTCCCCAATCAAGACTAACATGTTTAAAGTATACATACCAGTCCTGCGAGCCAAATCCGTAACAGGCTAGTTGTACAATTTCAAACACTAGACCATACATAATGGATCCTTTATGACCCAGATACTTTAATAGTAAAGCTAAAATCAAAGTCTGAAAAAGAAACAAATATCAAATGAATTATTAATAATAACACTGTGTTCTAAGAGTCATATTCCCTAAAGTTTACTCTCCAGAAGATTAAAGGCCGAACCTCAATCTGTGGAGTTACTGGTTGGGAAGTCGTCAAGAGTATATGGGGCATATACATGTACATAACGGTATAAGCAATAACAGAGTTAGAAACGTCTACCGCATGTCACTCTTCTGAATTTGAATTGAAAATTTGTCCTGCTTCCATAATTTAGAGTGAAAATACTCAGGTAAATCTCAATGTAATTTCTACATATGACATACATAAACGATTGAACGTCGTATTCAGATGCATAACAAATTTCATGTACTAATTTGGTCTTTTTCAAGAGATAATTCAAAATTTCCCTCTGCAATCTGAACGTGTCTAGAAATTTCATATTTGCCACCATTTTCCTGGTTGGCTTTTATTTATACCCCAAGCTCGGCCTTTAAGTGTTCTTTAATCTTTGTATTGATGCATAAAAATTAAGCTCCGATTTTTCAGTGAAAAAGCTCTATATATAATCACATTAAAAACAGGGAAAATCTATGCCTTCTTGTTCTAAAGTACATATAATTAGGCAATTCACACAGTATGCCACCAGGTTTTTTTCTGTTTGACCCTAAAAGTGTGACCTTGACCTTGAGGTTAAACTCCATTGTCATACAAGATTAATGCATATCAATGAAGTTATAGCCAGGTACATGTATGAATAAGACAAACAGGCAATGTGACAGACAAACAGACAGAATGGCAAGAGCTCTATACGTAACTTTTAATTCTCAAAATTGGCACTTACTTGAGCAACAACTGACAGAACACCTACTAATGCTATATAAGATGCAACCTCTCCTCGCGTAAAATGCATGATCTGTAAAAAAATTAACAAGGATATCAAGCACGCAAAAATATGTTTTATTCACAAAGTTTTAGATAAAGTTGAAAATGCAATTAGATAATTTCAAAATCTGGATCTTCAAATGTTCAACATCACACTTGCTGGTGGATTTTAACATGTGATATCAAAGCACTGTTTGAAGGACCAACTGATTATGATGTCACAGTGTATACATGTACATGTTAGTCCCACAATAGGTGTAATGAAGGAAATTAAGTGATTCCTTGATTATAATGGAACTACTTGAGGAAAACGTATACTTACAAGACGAAGATAAACAAAAAAACAAGAATATTCCCCAGCCTCTGGTAGGTAGGACAGGAATACAGTTATACACAGTAACAATATCAACTTGTCATGGCCGATCTTCCGTAATGCCTGTAAAGAGAATGTAAAGCCAAATTACATGTAAGTATGTTTATAAATTCAGTGCACAAATTAATATTCATATGAGAGCAGTTTATGCATTCCGTAGTTTGTATTAAAGACAACTTTACTTCAAGAAGTTTTTACTCTAATCCAATATAATACAATGTACCATGTTGTATTGTAAATGTTATTCAAATTACAATATACCAGATTCAATCATTCTGATCAGAAAGCAGGGCCGGCACATTAGCTAAGAATGGACTCAAGTCTTAATTTCAATATTTTTTCATCTCAATATAATCTCCATAATGACTTGCATTATTCAAATATTTTTGAATACTTTTTTAATATATGTCAGAGTAGAATAGAATGGATAAACTCAATATTTCAAATTTTTACTGCTTTGTTATGTAATGTCTTTTGAGAATTAGAATTTTAAAAGTCAATTCTTAGTTTATGGTTCCATGCTCAAGACGAAAACCAATCTACTTAAGACACTTAACCATTTCACAAATGGTGGATAAAAAATTTACATACCCCAAATGGATCAGCTTTATCCCAAGAGATCTGTGATCCCCAGCTGGCAGGGCGTAATTTTTCCGGCAGTGACTCCGGTACGGCCACCAGAATAAATAAAATATCTAACAACGCAATAGCTGTGGCTAGCCATACCACAAAACTACTACTATATACTTTTTCTAAATAGAAACCTAGAGCTGGACTTGTAACAAGACTCGCTGCAAATGTGGCAGAGACCTGAAATGTTCAAGATAAGGCCAGACATAAAATATTTTATGTTTGCTGTTAACCGACTCTACCCTTTTACCTATGGGTAGGTAGGTAGGGAAAATATTTTATTTTATTTGAAAATAACTTTATAAATACTTAGCCACACAAGACTTCCTACATTCAACATATAAGCATATTGCTTATTTTTAATGTTCTTTGAACTAAAATTAAAAGAAGCTTACTATAGCATACTGAAGCATGGCATTGTGAAGTCTAGAAACTTTATGGTGTATGAGTAGACATGGCCTTAAATTTTATTTTAATATTCATCATTATATGTATTGCGTTGAGACATTTTTAAAATCAGTTTCATTATGTACATGTATGATTGTTTCAGTCTGCATGCTGGAAGAATTTAAACTTACTGAATCCAACAGACTGATGGTCAATGAAAGCTCTTTTTATGCCCCCGTAATCAAAGATTCGGGGGCATATAGTTATTGTCCTGTCCGTTTGTCTGTCTGTCTGCAAAAATTTTAACCTTGGCCAGAACTTTTGAATGGTAAGGGATAGGGCTTTGATATTTCACATGTGTATTCCTTAATTGTTACAAACCTTTCCATTGATACCAAAAGTTTTGACCTTGTGACCTTGACCTTGGAGTATTCTTACTGACAAAGATGCCGACGGGGGCATTCATGTTTCACAAACACATGGTTTTTTTTTCAAATACTAGTAATTACAAAAGTGACAGATAATTGTTATATGCACACTGTCTATTGATTATTATTTCGCCTTGGACTAGAATGTCGAAAACTGATTGGATAGAGCCCGTCACGTGGAAGCGGGTCTATAACTCTATAGACTTTCTTATAGACCGTCAGTAGACAAAAATTCGACGTGGGAAATCCAAGATGGCGGACGTTAATATGAAAACTGCGTCGGCCGGGAATCGAACCCGGGCCGCCCGCGTGGCAGGCGAGCATTCTACCACTGAGCCACCGATGCTTATGGAAATAGGTAAAAAATATTGTTTATATAGCTCAGACTACACGTAATCTATTTTTAGCTGATGACTCGTTTATGTAGGTTGAATACCTGGGAAGTGACACACTTTTTAATTCACAAAGGTAAGGGAAATTTGTGATGAAGGGGTCCTCGGCAAAATAAAACACTTATTTGGTCAGTTACAGACCGTCTACGGAGATATGTCGGGTTGGTAAAATCTATGGAAGGCTCGGCTTCGCCTCGCCTTCCATAGATTTTACCAACCCGACATATCTCCGTAGACGGTCTGTAACTGACCAAATAAGTAATAATAGTCAAAATGAAAACAAGCTCACACAAAATGCAGCACCTCCATGCATGACAACAACATCAAGTTTTCTAATATCTTTTTTATTTCCTTTCATTTGTTATCTAAAGGCTGTCGATAAGGTTAATCTTTTTCTGTACATTGTGACCTTGATCTTTGAGCCTTGACCTTCAAAATCACAAGGTGTACTCGTACATAGTCCTTGACCCATGGGCAACTCACATGGAATTTTGAAGAGCATCAAAAGTACACCATATAATTCTGCATTATTCCCTATTGTGAACCTTGAAACCAATGGGCGTCCCCTCCCCCTGCACCATTGGCAACTCGCATGCAAAGTTTGATGAACACCTTATTAAATTTCAATCTCTAGAGTTGACCAATTTTGCCTAATGTGAACTTTGACCCCTGACCTTGAGACCCAATAGGTATCGTCCTCTGGCTCTGAACATGGTTAAGTCAATGCAAAGATTGAGTATTGATTTCCAAAGTAAATTGTGATCTTTAGACTGTCCACAGAGTTTTATCATTACCGATAGTGATCTCGACTTTTGACTCCTGACCTTGAAAATCAATAGGTTAAATCCTCTCGCCACTGTCTAGAAGTGTCCACCTGATTGCACCCACTAGAAGTTGAACGAGGGGGGGAATTAGAGCGTTGTCATTATTATTATTGTCCTTTTGGTTCAACACACGATATCTAATTTTTCAGCATGTGTATTCGTTCAGGAACAGATCCTGAAAACCTATTTCAACTGCTATTCTGTGAAGTGGGGGAGTTTGGAGACCCCCCCCCCCCCCCAAAGTGGATCGTTGTAGCAAACCGTGCACTCTGGCGCTGAAGTCTCACGGAATTTCATTTTACCAAAACTTATACAAAAGCAAGCAGTAAATATTATTTCAAGCACAATCTAAGTGTCCAGTATTAGCATCCCTCGAAAGAAGTTTCATTTTGCATTTGTCACAACCACTTCAGTTACGCGAGCTAGTAATGGGGGAGGGGGGGGGGGCTACAGATAATATGTTGCCATTGTTGATCGGAACCGGGTATATAAATCATCTTTTACACATGTTAAAATCAATATGATTTAAATAGGACCATCTGTCTTCGTTGTGAACATTTCTTGTCATTGAAATGTGGTAAGTACCGTACCCGGTAGTTATTGATTTTTCGCGGTCGTACATGTACATAAAATACGACTATCAAACATCATTTACATGGACATAATACTTAACTGTCTCTTCACTAAAATTGCGCCCTGTTAAATCTAAAGGTTTTTTTCTTCATTTTGAATAATCTTATATCCAAACTGGACATTCCAAAATCTCGGAAAGAAATAATCAATAAAAAAAAATATCAGAATGAAAATGGCAATAAAATTCTCCGAGTCGCGGCAATTTTCGTGGGTCGGTCGGTTAACGGCAAACAAACTAAATTTTATTTTAGGCCTAAATACGATTCAATACAAATAAAGTGCTTTTAAAAAACAAAAGAAATTGGGAGTTTATGGCATGCTTTTTTTCGTAAATTTTTGTACATTTTCACTGATAATCATGATTTCTGAGAGCATGTGGTATACATTATATGTTAATGTTTTTTTTTCCAATTGTTCTCCATCCCTTTAAAACATCCAGGGCCCTCATAGACAAACAGTAATAATGCGAGACTTTACTACAGCGGAATGTTCCAATAATAGCACGGTTTGAAACTCATAGCTTTATGTTGATACAATCATCATGTAGTCACATATGTACTAGCTTGTACATTTTTGTACTAAGAAACCTTAATCAGTAAATATTAATACATATGATTAGTTGCCTAACTTTCCTTTAATAATCCTTCAATGACTTTGTAATTTTTTTCATTACAACCTCTTTGATAAAAATATATTTTGTAAGTTAACCTTTCTGTCCTTTTGAATTCCTTATAGAATATTATACAGTTAAAGAATGCCATTTAGGGAGTTAGCACGATTCTGGTTTCCTGAGACTAGACTTATTTCCAGAAGAGAAGCCAAGGGAAATAGGTCTGGTCGAGGGGAACCAGAATCGTACTAACTCCCTCAATGGTATACTTTAACTGTTTTATTATACCTCATGACTAGCGTCACGAAAAGAAGTCCACCCCATTTCCAAGCTATTTCCCTAGGAAAATAGTCTTCCCAACTAATGCACCCTTTGCAACCTTTCATCATGCGAATTACAGCTAGTTTAATGAGTATCTTTTTATATAGGAAAAACAAGTGGAGGTATGATAATATAAATTGTTAGTATACATACCAGACCATAGGCCTGCCCTCTGTCTTCATCAGTGGTTATGTCAGCCACATAGGCAAATACAACACTAAAAGTTACCGCAAATACACCTGATAGGGACAACAATGCAAAATACCACCTGTAATAACAACAAAACGGTTAGATAATAGACCACTTGCTGTAATTCATAATGGCTGATAAAATGACGAAAAATGTCTGAGGTGGGCAATTTTTGCGCTCTTTTTCATTTTTTTTTTTTTTTGGTTACTTCTCAATGGAATCACGTCTATTTTTAGTGGCTTCTTAATGAAAAACAACGCCAAAATATGTAGGCTCGGACAATTTGAACTTTATAACAAGTTTGGAAAATGGTCTTTTCTCCTCACACAAAGACTTGAGAATAGAACATGGAAAGCTTAACATTCATTTGATTGGAAGGATATTTATTTCCCATAATTATATATAAATAGATTTCTTTATCTCTCAAAGTACAAAATGTTAAGAACAGACTGAATGCTTTTATATAGAAAAATGATCAAGCAGTTATAGTTGTAATACTTACATAGGACTAATGATCATTAATGGGATGGGGAGACAGGTGAATGAGACGGTCAACAGTAAGAATGGCTTCCTGCCCCATACGTCTGATAAAGCGCCGATTAACGGGGCACTCAGGAATGACAGCATTCCCTGTAATGTCAAACAAAGAATTCTATTTATAGTATGTCAAACAAGGAATTCTATTAATGAGTAAAGCTTGTACATCTAAATGAGACGGTCAACTATAATCCTTCATATATTTAATAGTATTAAACTCAAGCAGTGGGCCTCAACGAAATGAAGCAAGTGGTCAAATGAGTTGCACTTCTTTTTATCCTCATGTAATACCTAGTGAAAAAATATTATATTTACATGTACATCATAATTTTAAGAAAACTGGAAAATGGACAGATGGACTGACAGACAGACCAAGTGGAAACTTCGGGTTCCCTTCTGCGTTTCCGGTAGGGGACTAGAAACTATTTTGATGATTTCAGTGATCTAAATATCATTCACAAATCTTCTTAAAATATTTTGAACCTGCTATGTACATTTAATGTTTCAAATTCAAAGGAGAAGATCCACTTGTCCTTAAAATTGGCCCTGTACTTTTTAATGAAAAATAATTTTATGAAAATTATGATTTTCAACCTCTAATATTTCATTTGAATATGTGTAAAATATTAGGTTCAAATTTCAAGTAGTTGTAAAGTCATGTAAGATACGATGTCATGTTGTGACATCATTTGCTCAAGATAACGGAAAATGGAAAAACACCTTATGCTAGGCAAAATCTTTTAAATTAAAATGGGTGCAAACCCTAAACCAAAATAAATATTGAATAGAAAGATGAATTGAATAGCTATCTGTAAGTGTAGAAATTATTTTGGTTAAGGTTTCGCACCAAACTTATTTTCATTTCATTTGTGCTAAAATTTGACTTACTTCTTGACATTTTTCATCCTTTTACGAATTTTAGGGATTTTTGTAGCCGTATATTTCAGTGCAATGCTTTAAAATCGAAAAGCCTTTTTGGTATTTAAAACAAACATATATTTGACTTCTTTGATATTGAATATTATCGTAATCTGAACCACTTGAAAATATCAGGCCCATTTTACAGGTTACCGAACCTTCTCCTTTCCATCTTGTGCTTCATTTTACACATCTTCTTTTGTCAGTTCCAGAGAGTGTTGCAATATCAAGCAATCAAATTATCAAACGGATCTAGTAAATATACCAGGTAAATTTTTTTCACACACTGTTAACTTTCAAGCTAAGAATTTTAGAAATCTTGATTTTCTTATTCAAGATAACATCAGTAAATTTGTACTTACCTTGACACCCTGTATAAGCCCATTAAGCAAAAATGTGTGGTTAGGAAAGGTATCATTTAGCACCTGAAAGCAATTAGCTTTGGATGAGTAAACGTTTATAAAAGAGCAAAGATTTAATTTTCCATACCCTTACCTTGATGTAAATTCTTATCAATATAAAATGAAATATGAATTTAATACATGTACGAATTCTATGCTAGCTACATTTACATCCTGATCATGAAAAAAGATAAAAATTTTATTCTTTGCAACTCTCACACCTCAACCAATAGACAATAAGTTTTCGTTTATAAACACATCCATGCTGATTTAAATATTTATTTCAGTTCAAAAGAATGAAGTGATCAAAAGTTATAAAAATTCAAAAGTATTTTTGTCTAATTTTTTTAACAAGGAATACTGTTACAATTATTAAGGAAAAACAGACATAATGTTCCAACACTCAAATCTGTACGGTACAGGTATATAATAACATTTTCAATATTGTATAATACTGTGGATCCGAATTTTCAATTACTTCTTTGCAATGGTCTGTATGCAAATCAAATGTACAGTTTGTTTCTAATTCTATTTTAAACGGAAATGTGTATTATGTATATCCCAAGCCAGTTTGTACATATCTTCTCCTTCAACCAAACTCCCAAAGCCCATCTTACAGCAAATCAAGTGCCGAGTTTTGCAACTTGGTTGAAGTTTAATATCATCATTGTCATGCATGTAATCAAAACCAACATTGATGGACTGAAAATCCTGTGTCTCCACACACCACAAATGTCAACAATGGGAAGCCATCAGCAAAATCAATATCTGATACAAATATGAATTAATTTATCAATTGTCGAACTAATTTGAAATATTTCCCCTATATGAAGTTGGTAACAGATGCCATGGACCTACATGTAAATCATATAAATCAAATGTAAAAATATATCACTGAAGATCTGATAAACACAGAGATCATAATTTTGTCAATAAATACAGCTCACAGGTGTGTGTATTTTTAAAAATCATGTTGCAGATTATCAAGGCTTATAGTATTAGAAATCTACTTGCCCTTTATTCATTTTCTTATGTTTAAATTTTTTGTTCCTTACTTTAAAGTTTAAACGTTTATACTTGAGTGTTATATTTCTCTACCATATTGCTACTAAATTGGATAGGTAATCAATCCGCTACAAATCTGGACAAATCACGAAAGATGGTACCATGTATTAGGTCTTTTCCTTCCCATTTAGGACGGCATCTGACGTAAAATAATTGGAACGTCATCAAATTCTATGGAACAAGCATAAAATTCTGAAATCATGCTTCAAATACAACATTTCTACACGAATTCCATTACATCACGTGTTTACGTCAGATACCGTCCCAAAAGGGAAGTAACTCTGTATATTAAAAAGACGGAATAATCAATTAGAAAATCGAAAAAATTGAGAAAAGACCAGAGGCCCAAGTGGGTCTATATTTTTCCTATGAGCCATATGCCATTCGAATTATCAAGTGTGTTTTTGACCAACTATATCATGGTATATTAGTAGCCTTTATCAGTGATTTTTTTCAGTAATTTGGGAATGGGGTCGGGGCCCGTGCAATTGGGAAAATTAACGACATTTGGGAATATTTTGGGAAGTACTAAATATAAAAGTAAAATGACAGTTTATAACTTTATACAATCAAAAGTTCATAATTGAATGTGTTTAATCATATAATTTTCTTTTAAATATGATTTACTTTCTTATGCTTACAACAATATGGCAAATAATGAGTAAATTTGCTACTTTGGAACCAGTAGATTTCACTATTTTCACTGAAAATTCCATCTGAATGAAATTGGGAAAATTTAGAGCCACAATTGGGAAAAAAAGATACTATTTTTCATTGGGAATGGGGCCGAATAACGGCCCCAAAAAGGGGCAAAAAAAATCCCTGTTTATAGTTGGATTCTGTGCAGCAATTGAAAATCAAATTTTGAAAATGCATTTAATGATTAGCTAATTAGATCCATTGATCTGTAACCTACAAAATCAATCCATTGCAAGAAGTTTCAGGTTCCAATGTGAAATGGCGTAGAGATATACATTGATCTCCTGTAAACTCGAGCATACATTACAGACAGGCACATGGGCTGATAGTGATATCCTGATATCTATAAGGAACCCACCTAAGGTGGGCCTATACTTCTAGTTCTACTTGACTTCAGATACTCAACCATATACATTTGTAAGCACTACATTGTACCGGTAGTACATGTATTACAAAATCAAACTTACCTCTATAATTGGGGATGTAAGTAACCCCCAAGCAAAAAATTCCAGGAAAATAATAACTAAGGCATGATAAACACTGGGCTGGTCAACAGCTGATGTTTGCTGTAATGAATAAATTACAGAAATGTTATTGTACATGGTAATTTGTTATGAAATTACGGTAATGAATAACAACAGTTAATTGCCCCAATACAGACTGTATTTACCGGTAATGATGATACAAGTAGTTGTAACTTGTTACAGATTTAACATTTCAGATGCAGAATTGCTTTTATAGCGCAAATGTTACATACAAATTTAGATTTACTTAAATAGCATGTACTATTGCTACTTTATACAAGTATATACTGTAGTGATGAGCAATCAGGAAAATTTTACTATCCATTATCGGTCGCACTATCGGAAACTAACTACATGTATCGATAAATTATTGAAACTATCGGAATGTTCAAAACAACTATTCAACAAACCTAACATGTATGGCTATTAGAACAAATAAGACTGATTTAGAGAAAACTCTAAAGATTCTGGCTAACCTACAAAATATTACACGAACAATGATGTTACATGATAGATGTAGGCATTTTTGCGGGTGTTTTGCACATAACAAATTCGATCTGAGCCATTTCCCTCCTTCTTCTTCCTTTTCTAGTTTAAGCCATAATCAATATACAATTTTACTATCTATAATTGAAAATTGAAGGGGTTTCAGTGATCGACTGTTGAAAGTTAGCAACAATCACTAATACATGTAAATACTGTAATGGAACATCTCATTAGGACAGACAGACAGCAGCAAGGATGACAACTCAACTAACATACCAGTGTTCCCGCTAGGCCAAAATAGAAGGGCGCCGCGCCCTTGATGCCCTTCCTTGCGCCCTTGATGCCCTCCCTTGCGCCCTTGATGCCCTGTTGTTGCACCCTTGATGCCCTTTTGTTGCACCCTTGATGCCCTTTTGTTACGCCCTTGATGCCTTCTCTGTTTTCCTCTTGTTACCCTTCTTGATCTGCCCTTCAAGTTTCGATTATGTTGTTCGTGTGCGGTAATTAATGCATTGCGGTCTTAAATATGTACATGTACCTTGCTTAATTGAATTGTTTGTACAATCACTTAGCACTTCTATGAGTAGTACAACCGACTGCCTAATTAAGATGTTTTGATTAAATACGCTGGTATACTTGTACAACGGAAGATAGGTTTTATCGATCGCGCGAGAGATTTATTTCTAAAACAACTTTTCACTTCATATTTTTACGTTTTAAGTTGACCGCACAGTGCACAACAACTAACAGCATGACTTCCAGAAAACGTTAGCAAAGATTCTGAATGAAAAGTCAAAAATTGCAAGGCAATCTATAACTTTTTTGCGCCAATATAGCCTCGAGTCGTTAACAACGGCTCGCGACATAAATACACATGAATCCGCCTTGATTAATTTATACTATTTCATTTCTAATGATTATGATGACATTCTACACGTACAATGTATCTATGCTTTCCGTCTCAAAACTTAAATTCCGAAGATAAAATGGACAACTATTACGAGTATTACAATGTCTTTTTTCACCGCGGAAATTGCTCCCACAAAATACGTACTGACGTAATTCACGGTCTATCGGCGTCAATACTTTCAAGATATTCAATACACAAAATAATCATGACCATAAACAGATAAGTACGCAAAAGAACGAATATGCACTAACATAGACGCATATACATATTTACGAAGATGACTACCGCAGTCTCCAAAATCTTTGGAATTTTATGAAAAGGAAAACCAAGGAAGCTAATCTCGTTGTACAGTGGACAGGGGATGAAAGAGTCAGTTGCATCATAACATTTATGCTTCTGTAAACGGTCACTGTAGGAAAGTAGTCTCAGACAATAGTACAAAGCACTGTATTACAGACTGAAACAATACAACATGTGAAATTTTGATTTTGTACTTTAATTTGGTTATTGAAGATGCCCCGCAAAAGAAATAAAGTGCCTTATTTGCAAGGGAAAACAAGTTTATGCCTAGTAAAATATACTCTCCTTTAACTACATAATGAAAATATGTGCCCTCCCTTGCTTACTGCGCGCCTACATGTATAAATGTGCCCACCCTTGCCCTCCGCGCATGCATGATGTGCCCTCTTTGGCCCATTGCACGCAGAAGTGCCCTACCTGGCGCCCTGCCCTTTTTGTTTTCTAGCTGGAACACTGCATACTGCACATGCTAGTAGTGTAACGATGATCACAAATAATCAAATACTAGTGTTGCTGGATAATTGCTTTCAATATACTATGCTGGAAAATTGCTTTCAATTATAACTCTCAATAATTGATTATCGGTTATAATCTTGTGATCGAATGGTACATGTAATTCATTTTTAATTATTAAGTAATTCTATTAACTGTTTAGGCAGAAAGACACAATTTTTTTGTTCTGAATGTGAAAATGACTTAGCAAGTCATATGAAGTCAATAAATGTATCAATTAGACACATTAAGGGAAGTGCTGCAGTAAAACTACAGTTTCCGATGTAAATTATAAAATTCTGCATAACCGATTAATTATTAATAAAATCGCATCAGAAGGACAACCACTTATGACAGACGATCGATTATAAAGGTGCAATCGATTCTTCGTCACTGGCACATGTTAAGAATTGTGTAAAGTGTAAATGTAGAGGTTTTTGGATTAGTTACAGCTAAATGCATGTAATCAAAGGTTTGTAGGTTATGATCGTTAAGAAAAATATCTGCAGAATACTGAAATGCAGCTTAATGTTGAAATCCTGTTGAAATTTACGATACTGAGGAGGGGGGGGATTAAATGAGAGAGCTAAAGAGTAAACAGAAGAAAAACAGGTGTTTTAGATGGGGTTTTCATTTTTATAAAGGAATCTGGTGCCTGTAAACAAGACATGTACAGTAGAAAATATATTGCTAGTAGACCTTCTTCATATTACCGACTAAGACTTGAATTTTAGACACCCCAAGACCCGACATCACAACTTTTGACGTTATTTCTAGATCTGTGAAGTCGTAAGTCTGCTACAACGTCACAGTTGAAATTTACATCAAATCTTGCGATGGTGGGTCTTAGGATGTGTAAAATGCGAGTCAACTGCGGTAAAATGAAAATCGGCTATTTCCCCATTCCTTCATAATTTCACTATTCAAGAAACATTCAAACAATCATTTGCACAAAATCAGGATAAATTCAACGGCAAAAAAACAGAATAAGAATGATTTTAACTATTTTTAAAATCAAATCTCTATTGAAACAGTATAGAAAGCATAAATTAGCCTTATAAAATATTGTCAGAGGAAATTCGATAGAAAGAAATACACATACTGCGCCGTTTTCTTTGATGTGTCCTTTCTTCGGTCCCCAGATTATCTTGCCAACAACTCTCTTTTTTCTTCCCATCATATCATGTTCCTTTCTATCTCACATCTGTTTGTAAGTGCTGAAAATAGTACTTCCCCAGGATTTGTTGTGAAAAGCGATCATCAGACTGAGATGTGACCTTCACCTTTGATATGTCATCATAAACGCGCGAAATTCGAAATCTTAAAAAAAATAAACTTTTTTCAGTTTTTGTGATTCAACTTTAAAAGTACCTTTGGATCATTGTCTTCCGCAAAACTTAGTGAATAAGCCATTTCAATTTCATAGTGAAAGGACCCTGGGGCCCTGAAGTCACATTCAAAAGGGCCCTTCACCCACTCCCCCTCCCTCCCATCTCATACCATCCCTTGAACTCACAGATCTGATTATTGACTAAAAACTTGGGAAAAGAGGAAATACTCTCAATAAACAGGGACGTACATAAAATAAAGTATTTACTTCCCTGCTATAAACAAACAATTAAACTTAGCAGTCTCAATTGAAAACATAATCTTTTTCAAAAGTAGGTCAAACTCCAAGTTCTAGGTCACGGGGTAAAAATATTTGGAACAAATGGAAAACACATGAGAATAAAAACTGCTCTTAAGGGACGGACTAACCCACCAACCCCCCCCCCCCCCCCCCCCCTCGGATGTATGACAGCCTTTATAATCCCTTATTTGAGAAGACGACAGAAGATAGATGGCTGTGGTGATCTAGTATCACACCCTCCACCTTGGTGCGGGCGGGTTTAAAACATTGTGTGGGGGGGGGGGTGTTATAAATATGAAAGTCATATCACTCAGCATTCAAACAAATCATATCCAAAATTAAAATTTTCATGAATGAAGACTTGATTTTAACAGACCTGCCTACTTGTTTCTCACCATAAGTGTAATATTTTGTTCACGCATATGTAAATTTTGGGACTAAGCCATAATATTAGCCGCTGATGCAATTTTGGGAAAAAACATAATCTTTTGTCCCCTTCGACAGTTGTTACAAATTGTATGACTTCTATATCAAAGACTTAACCCTTATAGTTTAAAAGTAGGTCAAAAGTCTGTAAGAATTTATGTACTTGCCTGTACGACATGGAAGACAGTTGCTCAATCAAGTGCTAAAAAAAAAACGTACTGGTAAATGTCAAATTTTTAGGCGTAAAATGGAATAGCAATAGCGTAGGGGTAATTAAAACGTCCCCTCACTTTGGCAAAAACATAGGACAAAAAAGTAACCCCAAGAAATCAACACAAATACACAAAATCTCAATTTTCCTATTGGGATGAACATCCCCTTGTAAAGTGTTGGTCAATGATGCATACCTTGTTCCCTTCACATAAATAAATCCAAATTTGACCATTAATCTTGACCAAAAGACAATAAGAATCTCTTTCAGTAGGTTCTTTAAACCAGAAGTCTCTGACGAGACTGTAGCTCTCCTGGTTGTTTTGTTTTTTATTTGTTTTTTATTTACTCATTGAAGAGTGAATAAGATACATACACATACATGTAAATATCAATTTCCATTTTTTAAGACCAAAGGGAGCAGGCATTCTAACAAATTAAAAGTAGCACATCAAAACAACATATCCAATAGACTGCAACTAGAATATCACACATACAATAAATAATATCCAAGATAAAGTATAAAGAATGCCACACCCATTTTCCAAGATTCCAGGGGGCAGGGACTGCTAGCTCAAATGAACAATCAATGACATAACAAAACTACAGATCCATCTTATTGATTAAGAATTACAACAACTCACATTCATTAATAGCTTTGAAGAGTTAAGAGCACAATTATATAGGAAAAATGACCACACCCATTTCTAAGACCCTGGGGATCAGGGGCTCAAACAATATATCAGATGCACAACAAGAACACAGACCAATCATATTGCAAAAAGAATGAAGCCTCAATCATTTATAGTGTCAGAGGAGTTGAAAGCAAAACATTACAAACAGTTATATACTAGGAGAAAATGACCACACCCATTTTCTAAGACCCTGGGGTCAGGGGCTCACACAAAATATCAGATGCACAACTAGATTACAGACCCATCATATTGCAAATAGAATCAAGTCGCTATCATTTATAGTGTTCGAGGAAAATATCAGGTTAACAACTAGACCATAGACCCATCATATTGCAAAAAGAATCAAGTCTCTATCATTACTAGTGTCAGAGGAGTTGTGAGCACAAGATTACATAGAGTTAGATAGGAGAAAATGACCACACCCATTTTCTAAGACCCTGGGGGTCAGGGGCTCAAACAAAATATCAGGTGCACAACTAGACCATAGACCCATCATATTGCAAAAAAAATTAAGTCTCTATCATTTATAGTGTCAGAGGAGTTGCGAGCACAAGATTACATAGAGTTATATAGAAGAAAATGACCACACCCATTTTCTAACACCCTGGGGGTCAGGGGCTCAAACAAAATATCAGGTTAACAACTAGACCATAGACCCATCATATTGCAAAAAGAATCAAGTCTCTATCATTTATAGTGTCAGAGGAGTTGCGAGCAGAAGATTAAATAGAGTTATATAGGAGAAAATGACCACACCCATTTTCTAACACCCTGGGGGTCAGGGGCTCAAACAAAATATCAGGTGCACAACTAGACCATAGACCCATCATATTGCAAAAAGAATCAAGTCTCTATCATTACTAGTGTCAGAGGAGTTGCGAGCACAAGATTACATAGAGTTATATAGGAGAAAATGACCACACCCATTTTCTAACACCCTGGGGGTCAGGGGCTCAAACAAAATATCAGGTGCACAACTAGACCATAATTCCATCATATTGCAAAAAGAATCAAGTCTCTATTATTTATAGTGTCAGAGGAGTTGCGAGCACAAGATTACATAGAGTTATATAGGAGAAAATGACCACACCCATTTTCTATGACCCTGGGGGTCAGGGGCTCAAACAAAATATCAGGTGCACAACTAGACCACAGACCTATCATATTACATAAAGAATCAAGTCTCTATCATTTATAGTGTCAAAGGAGTTGCAAGCACAAGATTTCATAGATTTTCATGACCACGCCCATTTTCTAAGACCCTGGGGGTCAGGGGCTGAAACCAAATGTCAGGTGCACAACTACACCACATACCAAGTAAGATGCAAAAAGAATTAGCTTTCTATCTCCTATGGTTTCAGAGGAGTTGCGAGCACAAGAATTGTTTACGGACGGACGGACGGACGGACAGACGGACGGACGCCGGACAACGGGGTATCGCATAAGCTCGACTGGTCAGAGACCAGTAGAGCTAAAAAATTGGCCATTGCTTGGGGTATAGTCAAGAAACACTGTTTACCGTCCATGCCATGCGTGACCTTGACGGTATGGCCCCAAAAGATCAGATCCTTCTTTTATATCAGGCAATCTAAGTGTCATTATGGTGGGTCAAGTATCACTGAGATGTGGTATGGAAACACTGATTGCCATACAAGGAAAATTTGGTCTTTACTTTGTACCAAATAAAGTCATCCTCATTTCTGAATCAAATTCTTTGTATGAAGTTTCATCAATATAGGTCATAACTTGAGCTTACTTATTGAAACCCTGTATTTCATATACTGATGTATACCAATGGAACCAATTGGCTGAAACATTTTAATTTTCTGCGAAACAGCTGCATAGAATGTCACAAAACCCGACAGGAGCAGAGTTCTAAAGACCCTATATCAAATTTGTGCTTTTTGACTTGATCAGTCGAACAAAATAGCCATCAAAGATCCTAATTATTGACAAAATTTTTACTTCTTTGAAACTGCTTCACAGAATTTCATTAAATTTTACAGACAGCATGTGGACACAATGTCCTCCACAAAGTTTGTTTTATTCTTTTTTCGAAGTCTGTAAAGAAATGGCCACCAATGGATCTGATAAACTTCACAATTTTGATATCTCTAGAACTGTTGAAAAGAATTTCATGAAGCTTTGCAGGAACCACTTATAGTATGAGGATATATCATTCGAAAGATGCTTATTCACTCTTTTGGAAAACCAGAGCTACTTCCCATCCGAGACTTTATTAGGACTTTACCACAGACGAGACTAATGTAGAGCTGAATACAGAGGGGCTACCTACGCCCCTGCTTTCAGAGAGGACTTAGGTAGGTAGAGAAGGTATCTGACATGGACTGATTATGACGTCATCAAATTCAATGGAAACGGTCCTAAAAGTTTTGGAAATGATGGTATAAAATTGACGTTACCATACCATTTTCATGACGTCACATTGGTTTCACGTCAAATACCTCTTGTAAGGGGGAAAAACCTCTGTATTCCGCAAAGACTCAATAAAATCTGTTGATTGATGCACTCATCTTGAATAAGATAGTAACACTCATTTGCAAATTTTCTATGGCAATCCAGTTAATGTTCCATTGATGCATCAGAACCATGAAAAGGAATGCATGAACAATATTGCATGTTTAGACGTACCAATACCATCTATGTCTAATTTCGCAACACAAATCTTTACTGTGTATTTTCCTATAACCTGTACATATTAACTTCTGTGAATGAGTAATACGAAATCTTTGTGAGTAAACAAGTTATAACCAATAGACCTTCATCATTTTACCGCTAGACTTGCATTTTAGACATGCAAAGACCCGACATCACTACTTTCGACGTTATTTCTAACTACTGGTATGACGTCATAAATCTGCTACGACGTCACAGTTAAAAGTTACATGTACGTCAAATCTTGTGATGTCGGGTCTAAAAATGTGTAAAATGCAAGTCAACTGCAGTAAAGTGAAAATCGTCTATTAATTGATAAGACAAATGACATAATTTCTGTTTAACTCCAACATGTAGGCCGTCATGTAGTAACAAACATCACTTTCAGTAAACATTTATTTCCAAATCAACAACAATGTACGAACCCTGATTCTGCCCATATTGCACATTTCAAGTAACAAATGTTAAATCAATGATAATAAGAAATAGTCAAACAAAATAAATAAATGTAATTCATAATGAAATCAACAAATTACAAGAATGCCATTTACAGAGTTCATAAACATTTTTGAAACATCTCTTTTGAGGAGGATACACAGTTATATTCACATTTGACCAGTGTCCACTTTAAGCACAAAGTCCGAGAGAAAGGACTGTAGGTTGTCCTTATCCAGGTCAAGCTCCAAAAATTTCTTCACAATCAGCTGATTCCTTGGGAAAGAAAGAAGATATTGAAATTCTGTAAATTGCTTTATTTTCGTCAGTACCAATTTTCGTCAATTCGTTCAAAATGACCATTTCGTCAGTACGTAAATTCATCATTCAAGGGTCCCTAAAATATAAATTCATCTGTTCAAATGCCAACTTAACATTCAGGTATAGGCTGTATGCTTTTGTTTTCATTGTTTGTTTAACAATTATTGGTAAACAAACAATTAGAGACATGTATACCACCTAGATTGTTGTGAAAACATATCATTTGGTAATTAGAAGTACATTATATGCGACTTTGTGTGCGTATTCAGTTTTCAATGATTTACCATTTGCCTGTCGTATTAACTCTTAAGATTAAATTTTTCCTTTCTACACTTATATTTTGTCAGGAGTATTTATATTCATCGATACGTAATTTCGTCAAGGAAGGCACTGACGGAAATGACGAAAATTGGTACCTGACGAATAAAAACCAATTTACAGTAATCAATATTAGCATTACACACAAATTATTCTATCTTTATCAACGCACCGGTCAAAGTGGACCAAAGGACCCCCTTCCATTAAAGTAACGTACAACTCTCTCCCATTATACTAAAACAAAAAAAAATCATTTGGTTAGCCGGAGACATGATATTGACTGAAGAATTTAGGCAATTTTGCCATCAAAATAGACTGGAACCCTGTTGCATAAACATTTTCTTTATCAAAGCTTGCTGATAATGACAATGTGCTGAACAATAAATTTTTGATAAACCTTAATTCGTGAAGGATTTGTCCTTACCTTTTAATCTGTGCATCAGAATCAATGGAGTCTGCTCTGTCCACAGGTTTATTTTGCCTTATGAGCTCAGATACCTGTAAATATAAATCATAATTAAGGTAAAGAAAATCAAAGCAAAACCAAACCCAAATTTGGATATGCTAAATGGAAAGGTCAAGACGAAATTCAAGTGCTTATGCATTGCTTTATACAGCATTTAGAATTCATTACCCATCCTATACCGGTATTTCACATAGAAATCAATCTGTTCAGTTTTGATAATTTGATTTTGTATTCAGTTATTGCAGAAGAGAAGGTTAATGACTTGATAAAATTCTTGTATCATCAGAGGTACAGTGTATCAGTGAGCTTCACAAATACATCTTAGCTGAAGCTGCAGAGACATCTACTAGGATAATCTAACACCTCCCCCCCCCCAGAAAAATTCGGAGAGAATACTCATGTGTGTGAAAAATTGGACCATGATACTCAGTTGGCTATCTTCTTGTCCTCTTTACAGTCAATTATGTCATGTGTGGACCTAGAGGGTGGAGGAAGAGGGGAATCAGAAAAGTATTGGACATCACCCTTTTTGGAATTTACCAAAAATAACTGATTTTTCCAAGCTTTTTTTATACATATACTATGCGTACAATCTTTCAAAATTTATATGCTGTACCCTCTTTACCCAACCTGGACAAGAAATTCTCAACATGTCACCACCATAGGTACACTAGGATCAATAATATACCAACAAAATACTATAAATTCTGACCTGACTTCCCCTCCTAACTATCTCTTTGGACTGACCCGCCAGCGTGGCAATATGACAGGCGTAGCTGGAGTTGGTATGACCCTCAATCAGCTGATACAAGAACAGTAACTCTCCATCCTCATGTAAAGTCTCAAAAGTCTACGAAAAAAATATAAAACATGGAAGTTTATTTTCAATGGTTACATTTATAGTTGGTGACTTTTTCAATATCCGGAATATTCAATCGTGATTTTTCCTCCATATCAGATCAAGAGGGGGAAGGGGGGTGTTATAAGTATCAGACATTAGACTTACCATGTACTTGATGAGAAGTGACTGAGGCAGTAAATGCTGGTGTATAATACTGCGAAAGTGAGTACAGACCAGCACATGTGGACATGCTGTCCCTTGTCCTATCCAGTGTAGGAGGCTAGAGCACAGTAAGGCCGCAAAGGAGTGGGGGGGGGGGGAGGGGGTTACCAGCATCAGACTTACCATGTACTTGATAAGAGGTGACTGGGGCAGTAAATGCTGGTGTATAATACTGTGGAAGTGAGTAGAGACCAGTACATGTGGGCAGACTGTCCCTTGTCCTATCCAGTGTATGAGGTTAGAGCACAGTCAGGCCACAAAGGAGGGTACCAGTATCAGACTTACCATGTACTTGATGAGAGGTGACTGGGGCAGTAAATGCTGGTGTATTATACTGTGGAAGTGAGTAGAGACCAGTACATGAGGGCAGGCTGTCCCTTGTCCTATCCAGTGTATGAGGCTAGAGCACAGTAAAGCCACACCATCAACCATTTCCGTGCCTTTACCAAACTCATCTACCACAACTAAAGACTTGGAGGTGGCATTTCGAAGAGCCTCTGCAACCTTTGTTAAAATAAGAAAGTTCTAGTACAGTAATTACATTGATTATATACATGTAGTAATTCACTTGTCTAGTCTAAATCAAAAGCATGTATTTTACCTTCTTAACAGAGGTAATATAAATTATGGTATGATTTTTTCACTATTAATCATAATTTTTTGGAGTGGTATAATGCAGAAGCCAAATTATACTACATTATGATAACATCAAATTAAAGGTGGTACTTGTATCAAAATGTGTGAGGTTCTTACACAAACATACATTAACATGGTTTTGCAGCTACTTTATTTGCAAGAAATGAGATACTATAATATAAACCTGATTCACATCTATCATAAAAGTTGACAATCCATCAGAGACACTCTCCAGAGAACGAATTCTGGTGTAAATTCTATCGATACACCCAATGACAGCAGACTTAGCCGGTACATAACTCCCAATGTGGGCCATGTACACAATAAGGGCCACCTTCATGAAAGACATTCAGAATATATCCACGTTACAATCATGTTACATGCTTCTGTTACAACATCAGAAATTTATATTGACTACTTTTACTCAGCAGTTGGGAAGGAAATTTGTGAATGGGCCATTTTCCATGATTTTTTAATATTTCAATTAGTGTTGTAATGATTATCGCCGACATCATCGCTAATAGCCTTCGATTTCGATTAATCGATTATGTTTTCAAGAATCGATTATAATCGGTAGTATACAACTTAGAAAAGAAGGACATAGTTCTCAGTCGAATACGCGTATGACAAGTACGAATAAAACGAACTTAGATTGACAATCGTTACCACGAGTAAAGTAACGGTCGTAGCGTAAATAATTCGAAAAGAATACACTTTCTAAGGCATACAATGGGTGGAATTAGGATTATCATTGAATTGAATAGTAATGACAAGTACTCAGATAGGAAACCTCCACGTCAGATGCAATACATAAATATCTACTGTACTCGTCTACTGAAGAAAAAAACCAACTTTTACCCCGAACTCCAGAGCTTTGTAAGAAGGACAAGGCCAGGTCAGTGAAGTTCACAGTATACTGTTAGCCTAAACTCCACGAAGATTGCTTCATTCCTCGTTGAATGAGCAAAAACCTTACTCTTGGGTTAATTGGAACCTCCCCCCCCCCCTAAACTCTGCATCTGCCGTGTAAAGTTGCCGACTATTAGTATTAAAATCACATATTTCTTTTGGCTCCATTACTGCTGTGATCTTGACAAAATATTTCATTTACTAGACAAGATTTTATCATTCTGTGGTTGGACTTCTCTCGAGACATTATATTATTTATATTAGCATAAGATTTAGTGAAGTTTTATCATTACTTGTCATATTCTTTTCTGTAGAAGTAAAATTTATTTCCGATTAAATCGAAATAATCGATTAAAATCCTCTCCGATTATACACCGATAATCGATTATGAAATTTGTCCGATTATACAACACTAATTTCAATGTTTTATATGCTTACCATTCACGTTCAACTGAAATTATTCTCCTTCTTACTATCTTCAATTATTGTCATACTTCAACAATGTAAAGGAAGAATAAGTTTACCTGTTTGAGGTAGACACTTTTACCACAGGCATTCGGACCAGTCAGGACTTTTATTTTACTCTCTTCTTCACAGCTCATAGTACTGTTAGGTACAAAAGGGCTGCAGCACATCTCCTGTATTGGATGTCTGAAGTAACATAAAAATTGTTACTGTATTGCAACATAACAAAGAAATCAACTACTTTTTCTACAGTTACTGTTTAACTACACATTTAAACCTTAATTTGGTTTGCACTTTTGTAGAATCTTATCTGAATACTAATGTACTGTACATGTATCAATATGAAAAAGAATGAGAGGTCATAATTATTCATAGATGTATTTATTCTGTAATTTATGAGCAATGAAAACAACTGACACTGAACTTTGATACAGTCAATATTTGTTTAATTTCATACACCATGTCTGATTTTAATCTTTTGACTTTTTCCCACAAAAGATCAATGTTCTGAACTGACAGTTAGTAAGAACACAAATGGAATAGTTACATACCTTCCTCCCTCTATCTTTATAATGTTTTCCTCAGATAAAGTAGGTCTGACATAGTTGTTCTCCTGAGCACAAGCTGCTAGAGATAGCAAGCTGTAAATACCAGGATGCATATTTATTAGGCCAAAAACTAAAATGTTCCGTCTTTCCATTTTTCTTTCAGAATTATTTACCTTATAGGATGGTGCGTATCTCAGAGACTTGTTGTCAGTTCTATGAAATCAGTATAAAATCCAACAAAGAAAGCACTTCCATGGAAATTTTACAACATCATCATACACGCAATTCTAATTTGTTTTTTAGGTTTTTTTTTATAGATTTTACGTATTCATCAACTTTTTATTCTATAAACTCACCAGTCTAATTCAGCACAAAGGTCTATCACTTCCATCAGGGACTTAGCATGCTGGAGAACGTTATTCTGTAGTTTCCTCATGATACCCATCTCCTGATCTACATCAAAATTAAACATCCATGAAAAAGGTATTTTCCAAACTCTCTATCTTTATGCACCTGAATAGAGGATTGGAGATCCAATGATTGGCCTATAGATCTACAATGTATCTGTCTGCTTATTTAAATCTATGTAACTTTGTCAATAACTTATCATTAGAAACTGTATGCTTTAAATTTTTTTAAAGTTTTCAACCTATGAATTTGACCTTGACTTCTAATTTTTTTTTCTTATGGGGGCATAGTGTTTCATAAACTGTTACATGTACATATCTTTTTCTTTTCTTTTTTCTTTTCTTTCTTTTCTTTTCTTTTTTTTTTTTTTTGGGGGGGGGGGGGGGGAGGGTGTTAAATAGGTAAAATGTGTAGACTTACCCTTGATGTCACATTCATGGTCTCCTAACACAGTATCCAGCTCTGTAATATGGAAAAAAATATTTAGAAGGTTTGAATACAAACTTGTAAGCTTAAACTTACAAGTACACAGTAAACGTGGAAATTCTAGCGCAGGCCGGGGTAATTTTCGCGCTTTTGTTATCATCACGAAAATAACCCCACGTGAAAATTACGACCAGTATAGAAGACTAATGGGAATACTTTAGATTTCGCCAAAATTACCCTACACGATTTGTTGAAATATTCATTTCGCGAAAATCTCCCCCAATGAAAATAACAACGTTTACAGTGTGTCACAACAACGGGGATAATACATGTATAAAACAATTCAAACACAACATGTATAAGTTTTATCTATTTGTATCATACATGTATAAATTTTAGTTAGTTTCCAGAAAATCAAAGCATAACAGCTACAAAATAAAGACCATCACAATAGGATTTGTGATTGAAAAAGAACTATTATAAATGCATGTGCTGTTACTGACGTAAGATTTTCAACACTAGATTTGAAAATTATTTAACTATAAACCAAAGAAACATCGAACATGAACATTGAAATTAACATAGACAAATGCAACATTAAATACAACAGAATCAAACAGTGACTAAAGACATTTCTCAAAAACATAAATACATGTACATGTACATGAAACAAAACACTTTAATTTATTTTAATAACTACCTATTGTGCGGGCACTTTTGTAATGCAGGACGTTGTTTGTAATAAACTACAAAAATTTGGATTTCATCAAATGAGTAGTTAGATTTACATGTAAGTAAAGGATACGCAATAATTTTTAATCAGGGCTTTGACCCTCCATTTTTAGGCAACATTGCTTTTATCAATATCGCTTGAGATACAAAACTAAACCACTGTTCCATGCATTGCTTTATACTATTGATAACGACCTTGACCTTCACTGAATGTTGTATCTCTACAATCAAGGTCCCAACAAGTTTAATATACTAATAACAGAGTCATGACCACGAATTTGAAAGTTAGACAAATATAGACTGACGTACTTACATGTATCCATGGTTGACTTGACTTAGTGATTACTAAACTCCAATTTTCTGTGCAAACAACACACATTACAAGATTTCGTTGATGTTTACCTTGAATTCCAATCCTGGTATTTCATATCCAGACTTGAGGGTCTCTGTCAGTGGTATGGCCAGCAGGTAACCTATCTGAAACAGACGACTGTACTGGGAAAACAGAATCTTTTCTGTCCGTCACGAAAGATTCAAACATGAGGTAAGATTCAAACATGATTGGTAAAAAAATTGTTTAAACTGCGTGTATTCTGAAATTTGGTGAAAATTACTAATAAGGGCAAAAAATGACGAATTCTACAGAAATCTGTGCACCAATACTGATTTATGATGTCATCAATTAAGCACATGTTGATTGAAGTTTACGTCCGTTTTCCTTTTGAATCAAATTTATCTTCTCTTGGATTTACTAGATTTCAAGTGCATGCTTTGTGAAATATTTTCTTTCTTTGACAAATTTTACATTTTTCCTCAGGTGAAATGGTAAAATCTAAAGCCAGGCAAACAAATCCAAGAAATCTATATACACTTACATGTATTGGCCAATGAAAAGTTATAGCTACTGAATAGTCCTTATATAGGGGATGCATAGTAAACATACCTGAGGAAGATAAATGACGTTACATTCCCTGATATCCTCAGTCAACTCGTTTAGTTCTTCATTAGCCACTGTGGTCATTAGGTCTGGTAGACCATTATAGATCCTCTTTTCTAAAAAAAAATTTACAAGCAATATTATGAAAAGTAGTATAATTACAATTCAGGGCTCTAGATCAGCCTAATTTGGGGCCCATATTCAGCCCCAGTCCCGATGCAAAATAGTATATTTTTTCCCCAATTTATTTACAATTTTCCCCATTTGACACCTCATGGCAACTTCAACAAAATCTCACAATGATGCGAAAAGGCATCCAAAATTATTTTATATAATTTCCCAATTTATGAGACAATGCTGCTATTTTTCCCAATTTCAAAGGCCCCATGCCCCAGTCCCCAAAATGGGTGCGAGAGCCCTGCAAAATGTGCAATAGCGGGAAAATTAGCTTCACTACTATACTCTATTTACTCTTATTTTCAATTTTAAATCCTTGACTACTAGGCTGTTCAAGAAATTCCATGCATTGTAGGCTAAAAGTGACAGAGGAGAAAATTCCTTGAATACAGAATGAGAAGGTTTCTTAAGTACATTTGTATAAATCTGCTGAACATTTTTCCAAACCATGCAGCTTTCTCTGGATATAATGAAAGGTCATACTTACTCTCATCTAAAGTAGAATCTACATTTGATTTGACAACAAATCTGGACTGAGTTATACTTTCATCTAAATCAACCTGTAGAAAAGATTTGTGAATTTAATAAGAGCCCCAGGGGGCACAATGCTCACCTGTTACCCATGCACACTCTAACCTATTAATATTGCATTATGATAGTGTCATTGCCAGAATTTGAACCCACAACCTTTGTACTATATACACATAAACCATTTTTCAAAATTAGAAAAAAAAATCAAAAATATAAAATTTAGGCATGAAATATATATCACAGCAATAAGAGACTGAAATATGTCAAATACACAGTGAAAGAGTGTGCAAAACGGGAAAAAATAATATCAAAATGGAAAAAAAAAATTTTTTGGTCAAAAAAAGAAATTAAAGGTATTCAGATGATTTAAAAGTGCATAAAACAGTGACAAAATTGAAAAATACGAAAAAGGAAGAAAAAAAATTTTGGGTGCCGGTGTCGGGACTTTAACCCACAACCCTTGGGTCCATGTGCAAAGTAAACATATCTATTCATATTTTATAAAATTCATTCAAATTCCGAAAAAGAGGATTATAGCATGTAATGCATATCAAATCAAATAGTAACTTAAATATGACAAACATACACTAAATGAGGGCAAAAAACCAAACATTGATAGAGTTAGTCAAGGAAACAGTTAAAAAATGAGCAATTCTGACAAAGTCCAAAAAGATGTCAAAAACGGCGTCAAAAATTTGACTTCGGACTGGAACCAAAAACAATAACACTTGTTAAGACATCCTTCTAGACCATCCAGATGCTTTCGGTTTGTCGATATGTGCTTCGATTCTGAAGAAGAAGTTTGTCAAAGAAGGGTACCCCCAGTGACCTTCTTTTGACTGTGGTGGCGCCACCTATTGACGGATCCGGACAAAAAACAACAACACTTGTAGGGGACCATGAGTACTTTATTCCTACCAAGTTTCATCAAAATCCCTTCCGTGGTTCTTGAGAAGAAGTCGAAAATGTGAAAAGTTTATGATGGACGCCACGCTATGACAATAGCTAACTTGGGCTTCGCTCAGGTGAGCTAAAAAACTTTCACTTTATTTCAAGTAATGCTACATACAGTTATACTTTTAAGACTTGTATGTGTTCGAATCTTTAATTGTGACCATGTTTAAGCTGCTGATCTCTTTATGCATTCCTCCCATACCAGAGTAAAGAGTTCTCATATACATGTATTATAAAGTTGAGTAAATGCTGCAGTCACAACCCTATACTTTACATACTTTCAGATGAAGAAAGTCACTTAGAAATACTATTGAAACTCTTACATGTCCTTTCAGTGACTTACTATTCTGTTAATCAATGTGGCCACTTGGTACAGGCTTTCACTAAATGTTGATGTTATCTGAAAATTAAAACAAAAACACTTTTTGCACATTAAAATCACCGTAATTTAAAGAAGTCCTCTACTCGTGGGTATTTTCACTTACATATACTCGGACAAACTCAAATTACAAAGTATTGGTAGTTCCATAAAAATATTCAGTCATTTGTCCCCATATCAATGAACATATGTACCGGTAGTCTGATTCATAAATTTGGTAGTACATGTAAAACCCACTGAATCAAAACAAATTTACATGCATCTCTTAGTACAGTGCTTGAATATACATGTATTTACATATACATCAAGCAAAATTCCAATTCTACATGATACAACGGCATCTTTAAAAAGTGTGACAAACTTAACAAAAGTGTGACAAACTTAACAAAAGTGTGACAAACTTAACAAAAGTGTGACAAACTTAACAAAAGTGTGACAAACTTAACAAAAGTGTGATAAACTCAACAAAAGTGTGACAAACTTAACAAAAGTGTGATAAACTTAACTACATATAAATGTAAATCTATATGAGTGGAAAAATATCATTGTCCACTAATCTGTTTCATAGGGACCGTGAAACCCGATGCCAATACATGTACCAATAATGTATGAATTCATAATCACTACAAACCTTCTGGAAGATGTGTATTTTCTGTGATTGTTGACGACATATGTCCCGGATGTACATGGCATGGTACGCTGTCTGAAACATAGTTATATTTTGTATCGATTGAAGATTACTTTGTACATGTACATAAATTAAAGATCACACAAAAGTATGGCCTATATCAATAGATTAAATTATAAGATACATGTGCAAGTTTGTGTAATATATGTCAAAATTTTTTTGTGATGTTTTCCTGATCAAATACTACTGTGACACTCAATGATTGTATATACTTACCTTATACAAGGCTTGCCAATCATTAACAGTTGCCTGTGCTCTCTGCATTCTTTTTAAGATATACTGGAAATCAAAATGGATAAAAAATACAGGTGACAAATGATGACTTCCTATCATAATACATATAATTCCTACATTGGAATCTGTATATTTTTCTCCTGAATTTACCTTGGATACTTGAATATGTAGTTATCTGAACCATTCAATGGAAAATACTTCAGAAGACTTTGCAATGTCCAAGGAAAGACGACTCTTTTACCCTTCTATGGACTTAAAGGGGAAAAATCACTCACTGCTATATTCTTGATATTTTTCAGGCAATTGGTCAAGGTAGACACAGCTTCAATATTTCTAGGCTCCACAAAGAAAGCTATGGCCTCCTGCCTCTGTCTGAGAATATTGAGGTCCCTTAAAGGTCTCAGAAACCACAGTCTGAAAAGTACACTTACTTTTAAAGTGTTAAAATCATGTGCTTTGTCGATAACTAAGATTAAATATAAGGGTTGAGTTAAGTTATAAATACATATACTTCACTTCTTATAATCTTTTTTCTTTCTACTTCAGTCAGTACTGTTTATTTCATGAGTATACCGAAGACTTAATGATATACTTGACTGTTGTAGAATCTAACAAAGTAATTATTAGCATTACATACCTCATTAACTTGGATCCAGTTGGTGATTTGCATCTGTTCATTATCCCTAGAAACATATACAATATTTAGAAGAGGACTCAACCTGTTCATGATACAATAGTGTCGCAATACAGCGTTGATACATGTGTATTCTCAATGATTTCTAATTTTTCATATTCGGGATTTTCGAAAACCCAAGTTTTCTTCCTGTTTGGAACGGAATCTGGCGTAATCCTAATTGTGACGTCATCAAATTCAATGGAAACAGTCCCAAAACTCTGGGAAATGACGCTACAACCGTGATCAATGTTACCATACCATTTCCATGACGTCGACCATTATAGTTTCACGTCAGAAACCGTCTCAAATGGGAAATGACTCTGTTTTTCGCAAAGACTCAATACATAATAGGCCATATATACCACTAGACTTGCATTATAGATATGCCATAACCCAACTTTTTTTTTACTGTGACATCACAAACTGTTAAGACTTCACTTTAAGAATTAACGTCAAATACTTTGACGATGTCTTGGTGTGCATAAAATTCAAGTTTACTGCGGTAATGTGAAAGTAGTTTATTATAATGGTGATATAAATGATACAACAGAAATATGCAGCATGATCATGATCAGGCATTTGAGTCTTTATGTAGTAATCAACATATATACATGCAAGTGAAACCCTGATTTTGCTTTCCTGTGGGATGAACTTATTTTCAAAGTGAATCTAGATAAATTGATACAGAAGCATACCATAAAACCAAATTATATAAGCCACTCATTAGATGGAAGAAAACTACTTTTTTTCTTTTTTTTTCATTTATTATTATACCAAAACTTTTTTAACTAGTAATAAAGCCTACGCTCACGCAGCAAGATACGCCCGTTGGGATTTTTTTCACAACACCAAAATATCTAAGTCCCATAACTCCATAAGGACAAATTGGATGAACCTTAAAATCGAAAGGCGGCTTCCTCTTCAAAGTCTGATCAAAATGTACAAATATCATGAAAATCTGTTGACACATATTCAAGTTATTGCGTTCCATGCACCTATATTTTGCCCTTAGCTTAACATGTATATGCATATAACCCCCCCCCCCCCCCCCCCATTACACATAATTTCTGGATTATGTGACAAAAAATTCAAGAACCCGTTATATATGTGAAAGAACATCCTTTCTACTTGAAGTATACAAAATTTCAAAACATTTTGACCAGAAATAGATTTTTAAATAATTTTTAACTATTTTAGTATATTTTCACTGTATTTTAAAATATCTAAGTCCCATAACTCTGTAACGACATATCGAATGATTCTGAAAATCGAAAGGCGGCTTTCTCTCCACAGTCCAAAAAAAATGTATGAATATCATGAAAATCCGTTGACGCATATTCAAGTTATTGCGTTCCATGCGCCTATATTTTGCCCATAGCTTAACATGCATGTGCATATAACCCCCCCCCCCCTTCCTATTACACACAATATCTCGCTTATGCGACCAAAAAATTAAAATAACCCGTTACATATGTCAAAGAACATCCTTTCTACTTGAAGCATACAAAATTTCAAAACATTTCGACCAGAAATAGATTTTTAAATAATTTTTAACTATTTTAGTATATTTTCACTGTATTTTAAAAATCTAAGTCCCATAACTCTGTAACGACAAATCGGATGAACCTGAAAATCGAAAGGCGGCTTCCTCTCCACAGTCTGATCACTATGTATAAATTTCATAAAAATCCGTTGACGCGTATTCAAGTTATTGCGTTCCATAGGCGGACGGACAGACGGACAGACTTCGCCATACCATAATACGTCCCGTCAAATGACGGGCGTATAAAAATTGTTGTTACATTTAAATTATAATGATTAATTCATATTTAATTAAAATGCTCGTGACATGATCTATATTGCTTACCAAAAAGACTAAGACCTTCTTTTGATGAACCCTGTCCCACTTTATACACAGATGGATGGGATTCCTTCTCAAATATCTGAAGTGCACTGTAGTATGTAAAATATCATTATAAAATCATGGATGAAATAAATATCGGTTCTTATTCATCATCAGAAAACTTGAAACCTCGAATACATGTACATGTAATTGACAGTGACCCAGCAGCAGTGACCCAGATGTTACTTTTTATGATACATGTACATGTATATACAAACACAGCAAGATGTTTACTTTGTATACTGTATATGTACTTATTTTAGCGGTATTCATATTTTAGCAGAGATTGCGCGGTTCAGACTAACTAATTCAAAACTATGCTACATCATTTAACTCTTATAGATCATGATGGAAAATTAAGTGCGCTCATTCATGATTACAGTAATATGTCCATTGCTCATTTTTGCCGTTTCTGCTAAAGATTGGTTGCGCTAAAACTTAAAAGAAGTACACACAGCTGAAGGAAGAAGGAATACAAAGAAAAAAATTAAATATACGTACCTGAAGGCTGTGTCATCCAATACAAGCTGGTCATCTCTATATAAAAAATAAAATGATATTAGACTTTTACTTATCAGAATTATTAATAGAATTCAGCATCCATCTTTAAATTTTCCATTCCCCCCCCCCCCCCCCCCCCCCCCCCCCCCCCCCCCCCCCCCCCCCCCCCCGTCCCTTCAAAAGTCATTCACAACATGAATGATACATCTGATTTTTTAAAGCATTCTTTCTACAGATTAATCTCTCTGACCTTTTTAAGAAAATCCATTTGAAAGGAAATGATAACTTCATCAAATCTAACTGATAATTTTTCAACAGATTAACTTCTCTGAAATTTTAAGGAATTGAAAATTAAAGACAACGTCACCTATTCAACCAGATGAGAGCTACTCTGATTTTTTTTATAAAGCACGATTTCACAGAAAGAGTAATGAATTTCAGATGAATAGCATCACAGCTCTATTAATGACGATGAATATCATGAATATCACAGTCATGAGGATTCAGCTAAATAATTTAGTCTTTATAATATGGAGTTTCTTCCATTTTGTTAGGTTCCTGAAGTATATTTGACATTTTCCATTAAGACATTTTCTCAACTTCTGTCTGTTGAATTCCATGATGGCCTTGATGAAATTTTGCAATGAGTTCCTCACAAGAAACTTGAAATTGATAAGATGATCATATTGAATCTTTGCGGAATACAGAGTTTTTTCCCCTTACAGACGGTATCTGACGTAAAGCCACTGTGACGTCATGAAAATGGTTTGATATTTATACAGTTATTTCCCAGACTTTTAGAACTGTTTCCATAGAAGTGATGTTGTCACAACCAGTCTGCGTCAGATATCATCTCAAATGGGAAGTAACTCTGGTTTTTGAAAATAGCGAATACATGTAGTACTTACAGAGAGAAGAACTGAATATCAATAACAGGCACGCTGACGGAGCTTTCCTCTAACTCTACACCTATCCTGTTCTTCTCTAGAAACTTCAACAAACCACCAGCTGCTCTTATCTAAAGATCAAATGGTAAAAATATGTCCATATTCTCTTAAATTATCTACTTCGTATACAGCAAGGGTATTGAAGCTTCTAAGTCCAAAATTTAATATTGTATTAACCCTTTTATTTCATATACTCTTTTAAGGAACTAACGAATGTTTAAAATACATATCCCGCACTGTATCAGTTTGACTCTTGCAACAACAATCAATAACAGGAAAAGTGACCTTGACCTTTTACATATTGACCCTAACAACAGGTATCTTCCCCTCCTATTCTGTATTCATATATCCAAATCAGGTTTTGATAGGTGAAAATAGGATAAATGAAATCTCTACTTGAAGTACATTTTTCTTGACAGTGGCTGTGACCTTTGACCTGTTGACCCCAAAATCAATAGACCTTCTTCATATTACCAATAGACATGAATTTTAGACACCTCAAGACCCGACGTCACTACTTTTGACGTTATTTCTTATTGTGACATTATAAACCAGATACGACGTCACAGTTAAAAGTTACGTCAAATCTTGTGATGTTTGGTCTTAGGATGTGTAAAATACAAGTCAACTGCGGTAATATGAGAATCGTCTATTGGGTTCTGCCTCTCTTGATGTGTAATCATTATCTCCAAATTTGGTTTGGCTAGGTGAGAGGGTTCTTGTCTGTCTGTCTGTCCATCGATCTGTTTTTCTGTGACTCTAATGTTTCAAGACTTTTCTCTGCCACTATTAGATAGGTGTGTATATTTTTTGCCCTTTGAACGAATTTAGCTATCTAGAAATTTCTCTGTCACTGTTACAGATATTTGAGTGAAAATTGGTGTAGAGGTTTGGAGTGATAAGCGTGATAAGTTGCTGATCAAGTTGCTGATCAAGTTTTAATGCACATGGCTGTTGTTCATATCATATAAATGATATCAGACCTATTTAGGGTTTTCCTGTCAACTTTACATATATTTTGATGAAACTTACTATGGTGGTCCAAGATAGTAACCATGGGTAGGGGACATGTATCACTTCTCAATACTGTTATTGAGTATTTCTTTTTTTTAATTCTAAATAGAATGTCGTCGAAGTTATAAAAACATTTCCTAGATATCATTTTCACAGGTATATATTTATGTATATTTCTTATATATTTTATATACCGGTATTAAATTGATTTTGAAAGATGCACTATGGTGAGGTTTTACTACGAGATCTTTTTGACCACGTATGATTATTTTACATCTTGAATGAAGTGAAAGACTTACTGTATTGACATTTTCAAATGGTACCAGAGATGACAAGTAGATTGTTTTCTCTGACTCTGTGTAATGTTTCGGCATGGCTGGTAAGTCCAGGAATAATATCCTTCTCTTACATATGTCTAAACCTTAAACAATGAAATAAAAATAGAAATATAGGCGAACTGATGAATGTAAAAATATCAGAAAAGCAAGAAGAACCTCAATATATGTATATTCTTCGATAATTTGAAAAGAGTTTTCCACTAGACTGTGGTTTAGGATAGACACTTAAGTTGTATTGGTCATATTACGATCATAGATCTGCATCTCAAATGAGGCTGAGTCAAGACAAGATGAGGAGTTAAGACATAATTAAGGAGTCAGGACAAGACTAGGGCGTCAAGACAAGATTGAGGACTCAAGACAAGATTGAGGAGTCAAGACATAATTAAGGAGTCAGGACAAGATTAGGGTGTCAAGACAAGATTGAGGAGTCAAGACATAATTAAGGAGTCAGGACAAGATTAGGGTGTAAAGTCAAGATTGAGGACTCAAGACAAGATAGAGGAGTCAAGTCATAATTAAAAGGAGTCAGGTCAAGATTAGGGTGTCAAGACAAGATTGAGGACTCAAGACAAGATTGAGGAGTCAAGACATAATTAAGGAGTCAGGAAAAGATTAGGTTGTCAAGACAAGATTAGGAGTCAAGGAAGGATTGAAGAGGAGTCAATACAAGATAAAGGAGGACTCGGTAAAAGATTCAAACAGACTCAAAACAAGACTGAGCAGGAGTCAAAGCAAGATTGAGGAGCCATCTAGGCAAGATCGAAGAGGGTCAAGACAAGATTGAAGTGGAGACAAAATTGAGGAAAAGAGAAGGCAAGATTGAGTGAGAGACAAGATTGAAGAGGAGTCAGACAAGATTGAAGGGTCAAGAACCTTATCTAAGGCGTAAGAACTTACTGAAGTCTATACTTGGTAAAAACTGCAGAAACTGATTTCCATCTGAGTTTGATGCATCCACTATGCTTTCAGTATTTACTGTAAAATAATATAATGGAAAATTAATTGTAAATGTTACAAAACAGTGTTTCAAATCATGCACGTACCTCTCTCAGGGCATCTTCACTAAATAAAGAACTCAGAGTTCCTAAAAGTTTTATTGGATTTGCCGATGAAAAATTGTTTGGTCCTATAAAAATTTACTTTATATCTATATATCTATCTTATTTGGACTGATAAAAATCCTCAAATATCCAACATAACATGGAAATTTTCAAGAACTCTGAGAACTATTTCTCATGTCATCTTTTCTCTTTTAATTTTAAATACCCAGTACATGCATCAATATACACTTTGTAAATTGTACACATAAAAAGGTGTCTAAAATATCCATTGCCCGGGCAGTGAAAATTTAGATTGGCAAAGTACAAAGCAGGTGTTCACCTGCCAGCGGACAAGGAGATTAGCTGAACATTTTTACAACTTCATTCAGATTCCTTTTTATCTCCTACTTTTAAGACAGGGTTTTAATTTATTCTGAGAAATAACCAAGAACTTAATTTATAGCGAAGTACATGTATGCTACATTTCAACATGGCCTTTAAAATAAGTTTCAGTATACACATTCTTCTCTACATATAATTTTTGATGGGCAAGTTATTTTTTTGTTCAGGCAAATAAATTTTATGCCACGAGTTGCCCGTGGCAAGTAGGTTTTTAAAACAATTCTAGACCCATGATATAAGTATTGAATTCCTTCTTTGGGTTAATATGAAGACTCAAATACACAAATAACAATGGTCTTTACTTACACATAGATTTGAGTACACTGACAAGTCTTTCATCCTGCTTGGAGCTTATAACAACACAAACTGGCTGTACTTGTCTGAACACTAAAAACACAACGCAAACTGGCTGTACTTGTCTGAACACTAAAAACAAAGTCACGTTTTAGAATACAACTTTTTTTAATCATAAGATCACCTTTAAAACATTTTTTTCTTTTACCTGTCGTTACTTGACACTGATATTGAACTTGAAAAAATAGCAATCCAAGGAATGCTTGTGTCGCCTGCGAAGCGGTTTGATTATTATTCTAGAAAGTGGATCAAAATAATCGGTATCAGTAGAAAAGTCTTGTCAAATGAAATTCAATTGAAATATCAGACCTCTTAATTACAAATTAAAAGATATGGTCATTCTCAAATTTTCAGAAAAGAGTGTCAATCATCTAGTTCAAGGTCACTACGTAAAAATTGGTAACAAAAAGGTCTCATTATAAGAAATATTAAAGACCTATCACCTACCAATTAAAAGATATATACAACCTTAATTTCTTAGAAAAGAAGGTCAAATAGCTAGGTCAATTAAGGTCAAAAGGCAAAAAATTATGGTATGTGTAGAAAGGCATTGTTACAAGGAAAATACATGTAAAATATCAAAGCCCTACCACCTTCCAATCAAAAGATATAGCCAATTTTACTTTTCTTGAAAAGTAGGTCAAATATCTAGGTCAATGTCACAAGGTCAAATTTTATGGTCTGTGTAGAAGGGTCTTGTCACAAGGAATACACATGTAAAATACCAAAGCCCTATCACTTACCAATCAAAAGATATAAACAATCTTAATTATTTTGAAAAATAGGTCAGATATGTAGGTCCAGGTCAATAGGTAAAAAATTATGGTATGTGTAAAATGGCATTGTTACAAGGGAGACATGTGAAATATCAAAGCCCTATCACTTACCAACCAAAATTATGGTATGTGTAGAAAGGTCTTGCCACAAGGAATACACATGTGAAATATCAAAGGCCTATCACTTACCAATCAAAAGATATAGCGAATCTTATCTTTTTTTCAAAAGTAGGTCAAATATCTAGGTCAAGGTCACAAGGTCAAAAATTATGGTATGTGTAGAAAGGTCTTGCCACAAGAATTGCATGTGTGAAATATCAAGGTCCTAACACTTACCAATCAAAAGATATATCCATTCATAATTTTTTTGAAAAGTAGGTAAAATAAGTAGGTCAAGGTCACTAGGTCAAAAATTATGGGATGTGTAAGAAGGTCTTGTCACAAGGAACACACATGTGAAATATCAAAGCCCTATCACCTACCAATCAAAAGTTATGGGCTGTGACACCCAAAGTGTGACAGACAGACAGACAGACGGACGGACAACGGACAAAGTGATCCCTAAGTGTCGCTATGCTTCGCAGGCGACACAAAAAGAGTCAACTTTTTTTGGAACTTCGTTGACTTACTTTTAGGTAGGTTAGGAAATAACTCTTTTTAAGGAAAATGAATTACCCCTTTTAAGGAAAGTGAATTGCCCCTTTTGAGGGAAGTGAATTACCCCTTTTCAGGGAAAAAAAAAGAATTACCCCTTTTAAGGAAAGTGAATTAACCCTTTTAAGGAAAGTGATTTATCCCTTTTGAGGAAAGTGAATTACCCCTTCTGAGGAAAGTGACTTAAGGAAAGTGAATGACCCCTTTTGATGAAAGTGAAATAACTCTTTGAAGGGAAGTTAATTACTCCAATTACCCCTTTTCAGGAAAGTGAATGAGTCAGTTTCCAGTACATCTAACATCAGAGACATTACAGAGGTGTCCACGTTGTAGCAGGCTATCCCTAGCTTCCCACCATGCCACATTAAACTCATGTAGATCTGAAAAAAGAAAGCATATCATACAACCAAAGTTTTCACAAGAATTGCTATTTCTAATAATCTATACAAAACCAGAAGTCTCGATTTTCATCAATACAATTTTTCGTGACTGGATAGTAAGATATATGAAAATGAACAGTATAGATTACAAATATTCATTACATCATTTTGAGATCATGTATCATTCTTCCTATCACAACCTTCAGCAAGTAACAGAACATTCTTTTCATGAAAATTCTTGGAAGAACAAATTTTCACAATAACTTATTTTGCTTTTTCAATTAACTCACTTGCAAAAATCAATAGCTTGCAAAAATGTCATGGTTGATACACAAAATGAAATGTTGTTTTCTTTTTTTGGGGGGGGGGGGGGGCTGATTGTAAGATTTCTTTTTTTTTTCTTTTCATTTACTTGATACCATATGCATGCTACAATAGTACATGGACGGGTTAACACAATTATCAGTAACTCAATTAAAAGCAAACTTCCTTCTCAAATACTTCACAATTACACAGTGATGGACATAGCTTTAGATTGGATTTGAGGAACTTCCTTAATATTTAATAATCTATGATCATTGATGGACATAGCTCTTGAATGGATTCTTTCTAAGAGCTGACAATTATCATCAAAGTATATGTAGTAGGGTGAGTTTAAGGACATCCATAACCTCGTTGGGAACGTGACATATATATGGCACATGCTGATTACTTCAACTACTAGATTGTATACTTTCATGGAAGAGAAGTTTGCCACGTGAATCTAGTAGTACTTATAACACACTTAGGATGAGAACATAGAAAAATAACTTTTTATTGTCCTGTAGCATCATATCCCACCCTTCCTGCTACGCCTTTCGGTACCTTTTTGGACATAATAATTTCCATACTCTTTGGTCATAATGCATCGTTTGGATTGAGGATCAGTACCCGAAACGTGCATGTCTGGTCCATGCAGCAAATCTATCTGTTCTTAATTGATGCTATTGAATTTGAAGACGTTTAACATTTGCACCACTTGGTGAGTGTCACTGCTGGTGAACCAAGAGTCCCGCGAGGGCACATGTAGCCGAATTCGAAAATTTCTGTATTAAATCAAAATTTCTTGAATTTTTTAAAACGTGGGTCCTGTACCATATCCCACCCTTTCTACTACGTCTTTCGGTACATTTTTGGACATAATATAATTTTCACACTCTTTTGTCATATGGCATTGTTAGATTGAGGATCACTGACGAGGGTTAAGTATCCGAACGTTCTTAAATGATGCTATTGAATTTGACGACGTTCAGCATTTGTATGTTAGTTTTGGCATAAGAAACGGGACTAGAAAAATTGAGAAATCTTAAAAACGAGGCAGATTCCAAAGGAATTGAAATCTACTTCAAAGTTCATTGTCATGTGGTTTCGTGAGACATTTTCATGAAACTGGCAAACCGAACAATGAAATGTACATAGAGGGTTTGTCAGACCCAAAGAATTTTTGTCAGACATTTCCTTCGTTCCGACACTTTTTTTGCAATATCTCTGAGATTCCGACATGATCATCACTTATCTTTTATTTCTCGACTTTACCAAAGATTTTTAATTTCTCCCGCTCAACCTTGGTCCATTGTCTATCGGTCAATATAGTTTCATCGATGACGTACAATTGATTGTGGAGCACGGAAAGCAACTTCTTGTAGTTGCCGAGAAATTTTAATCAAATTTTGACGGACGGACAGACAGGCATAGTCAATCAAACCTTTATAACCAAAAAAGTAATCTTTTAATCGGGAAGTACATGCTTACTCCTCCCGGGCACCTGGACCCATTTCTAACTTGCTAGGGGTCCGTCGATGCTCAATTTTGTGCTCTATTGTGAGTCGTCAGGATCTTCTTTAATACATGTAATGCACCAGCAACTTGCACACATGCTCTATATACAGAACTTTTAAGCTGTTATGTATACCCTTCCCCTTGCAATGATGAAGTTTTTGCTTCAGTCGGACAGCTATGGATACAAAGACCTGTATGCATTTTCCTCCTTTTTTTCGTAAAAATATTGTAAATTTCAGAGATACAGGTATGGATCGATAGTGTTGACCTCTTTCGTCCTGTCGCGCACGCACGCCGATGAAAAGAGGGGATTTCCTGACGTCAAGATCTGTATCCACCTAACAGGAAAATGATTTCCGTTTCTTTTTCGGCGGACCTCATCTGGATCCTGTTTTAATGCTTTGGGAAAAGGAAACGCGTTCCTCTCTCATATATGTCGATCTTTCTGATTGTAATCTGCTAACTTGTAAACAATCAAAGTAGATTTACGTACCCTAAGCTCCGGTGCTACGGCCTAATTTCAGACCTATCTATTAAAAATATATCTCATAATCTATTTACAAAAGATTTATTGAGGAACGTTTAAAATTGTAAATCGGACTTAACGGAAAAAAATGTCTTACTCTATTTGTTTCATCATTATACTTTATTTAACAGATAATAATAATACGTAGTAATTCTCTTTCTCTGCAGGCAGGTCTAGAAGGGATAACGGGGGTTAGGAAACCAACCCCAACACCCCCCTTGAATTTGTAGAAATGCTTGTTTTTCTAATATTTTAGTGGTTTTCTCAAAATAACTGACAAGGCCATCCCTGGCCAGGCAGTATCTCCCCTAAGAAAATCTTATCCTCGGTGATTTTCTGGAGATGCAGATACTTTGGAATGATATTGAGTCTCCATTAATTATAATGACCATACAAGTTTGACGACAGCAAGATGTTAGGCCGCAAGAACCCTCTCTTTCATCAAACGATTTACTCATCCAAATTATAAATAGTCATAATGGCAGATTTTTAAAACAAATAAAAATATCCAGAAAGACACTATGAACAAATTCAAGGAATGAATCGCCATCCGTGTACTCACATACAAAGTACATACATGTATCACTTCTCACCTTTCGGGACGGACAACGCCCCAGAAACATTTACTACAAAAATCTAAATATAAAGGTGTATATTCAGCATCAGTAACATATACTCATTATCGATTTTTGTGGAATTTCCCGATCGTGAATCAGTCTAATTATGGCAACAAATGGCATAGATTTTTTCCCGTCCACCTGTGACAGATCTCAGGTGTAAATGTCTTAATCATACCTGGAATTCTCGAGGAATGAGTGGCCGGGTGAGGGGCGGAATTTCCAATGACCAGCGTGGCAACACATGACAGATGGGGACGCTCTAGACACTTGTGACATACTAGGTGATGTATCATTCATAAATTGACTAAGATTCATCAATATTTATTTTATGTTTTTTTCATGTTTACAACTATTAACTGATGCGCATAATTGGCATAGATACAATATTTTAAATGTGTCAAAATAGTTCAAGAAAAGTAGCCGAAAGTTTTGCTTTTTTTTTCTCAAGCTAGTTTCAAAGAGTTACCCGCTAAAGAGGAAAATATGACAAGTGAAAAATTGATAAATATTATCATTTCATCTTATTGTTTAAGCCATTTAGAACTCCTACTTCAAATTTGTTTCATAAAAATAACAGTTTGTTCACAGAACTTGTTAATTGCTGTTAATCGTGCTAAAAGCTGATTTACAAGAAAGCCCATCCCTCCTCCACTCTCACGGGTGTTGCTTTCATTCGTTTGATGTGATAAGAATCTTGTAATATTCTTGTCAAGATTATTTCAAGTCTACAGGGTATTTTTGTTTGCATGTTCAATCTTTTTCTATTCTTGTTTAATCTGTTTGTTTGCATACAAATTCAATTGCTACTTGCACTTTTCCTTCCCCGAGGCCACGAGTACTGTTAGATCAAGCCCTTACGTCAAATTATCCGTTATTTTACATCAACAGGTACTTGTACGGAAACTATCAATGTTCAAAAGATCTTATCTTAAAACTAAGTACCCATTGACAGCTTTTCACTATCGAATTACGATCGACATCAAAGAGAAATTGGATTATAATTCGAATTTTATGATTTGCAGATTAGATAATACCTGTTTCGGATCTTGTTTGTTTCACATATGCTGAAATAACAAGTGTTATTTACGTGTAAAATTAAATCATATCAACATCTCAAGTATATTTGCCCTATTTACTGAATGAAATTGAAATATGCATAAATGGCTATTTTGGAAGGGGTAAAGGGGGGGGGGTTAACTCTAGACTATGCATGGAAAATTGCAAAATATAACCGTTTTTAGATTTGAATATATTGCAAAATTTTTATCAGCGCATGGAATTTTTTTTTCAAAATGATTAATGGCAGTCTGGTCAATCATTCAACTTCATTCTGCTGAACAAACTTTATAATAAGTATACTTCAAAATTAGGGCAATTTTTTTTTCAGAGAAACCTGGTCGACCTGAACGGAGATATAATATTTCGGGGCGTCGATTGGATTCATTTCACTGGCGCCACCTACAATACTGCGGAGATCTTCAGTTTATTTGACAAATTCTCGATGATTGTTGCTCATTCCGCAATAAAATTCCACAAAAGGATAGGTTTTAACGTTACATATTATATTTTTATGAAGTACATATAGTTACGAGGCCATCTTCAATCTCAATCAATTCAATTACTTGAAATAAAAAAGAATGTTCGCACTTTTGAGGATGTTATTTATGGTTTAGGGTAAATATTCTTTACTCTGAGGAACTCCTCCAGGAATTTATGAAATTTTGATTCACTGATTCTACCTAAATGAAATAAAATATTTACTGCAAATCAGCGCGAAAAGTACAGAACATGCATAGGCTTTACATGTAACACCCCCCCCCCATCCTCACCCAAGGCTTAGTCCTGCTTACAAGACTCCGGTACTCTTTTTTTTTTTTCTTTGTTTTGCTTTTTTGCAACCCCCACCTTTCCTTGGTTTTTGCTGAATTCATCAAGTACGTGTATGCAAGGTGCGCGGACACGTTTTTCACCAGAAGTGATACAGCCATTTCTGACTTCCTTCCTAGCTTTGTTTTTAAAACGTGAGGTTCATATGGATTCACATGATGTACAACAATTTATTTACAATGAAAATGTTAAACATAGAAACAATGAAAATATACATGTGATTTTTACATGGTACGGAAATAGTATTATATTTACTTCTGACGAAATTTCTATTACTATTATATTCAATGAAATATTCTTTAAAAATATATATTTTTTAATCCTACTATACATCATTTATTTCTTCTTTTTTTTGAGGGGGGGGGGGGGATAATACAAAACTTGAACCAGTGGCGGATTCAGGGGAGGGGGGGGGGGCACTGACCAAAACTGTTCCAAAAACAGGTATAGTTTGGCCCATTTTTCAGTAAAAATCGACAAATTCGCCCCTTGAAACCCCCCCCCCCCCCGGCAAAGGGGGCGTTGGATCCACCATTGTGAACGGTGTGCCAAATTTAAAGAAAGCATATTTATTAAAAAGATTCATTGGGAAAAATATTTTATATGTAGATACGGATGTAACGACAAAAGAAGAGAGAGAGAGAGAGAATAATTGATACACATAATATGCAATCTATGATAGCGTTTACTTGATCAAATGTTGGTTCTTCCTCCCTGACCGAGCGGACGGTATGGATATCTGCTGACGTCATCCTGTCCTCCCCACTGTCCGGGGGTGAAATGACTTGTCTCTCCCGGGCAAATTGTACAGACGAACTACCCGTCCGCCGTTTCTTCTTTGCCACATCGGACATTGTGGTCAGTGGTGGCTAAAATACTGAAAAATATAAAAATTTTCGAATGTAATAAATCGATGGATAAAAGAGATGTGTCTATGAAACACGAATGCCTATGAAACACGAATGCCTATGAAACACGAATGCCTATGAAACACGAATGCCTATGAAACACGAATGTCTATGATAATGAAACACGAATGCCTATGAAACACGAATGCCTATGAAACACGAATGCCTATGAAACACAAATGCCTATGAAACACGAATGCCTATGAAACACGAATGTCTATGAAACACGAATGTCTATGAAACACGAATGCCTATGAAACACGAATGCCTATGAAACACGAATGTCTATCAGCGTAAACACTGTTCTCTGTAAAGAAGGTCAAACTCTAAAATCAAAAGGTAAAAAAAAAGGTATCTAGTATGGAAAGGTCTTGCCACACAGAATAAATACGTGAAATATGACAGCTCTATTAATAACTACCGTATTGAAAAACTTTCATTATGCTTTAAAAAAGCAAATTCAAGGAAATGCGGTCCCCGCTTTTGGGTGTTTGTCTTTTAATAAATGTTTACAGATCCGCCCCCCCCATTCTTAAAGTTTTCATAAACATATCTCATGTATTATCAAAATTCTAAATATCAAATGATTAAACTCCTATAAAAAGTCAAAAGGTCTCAACTTTGTACCCAAGGGAAAGGTCTTGTGAAAAGGAACAGACATGTGAAATATGAGAGTGATGGTCGATGTTGAAGTTTTTAAATGTGGGTCAACGTCACAAGGTCAGAATGTTGTTACCAACGGAAAGGTCTTGTTACGATGAATACACGTGTGAAATATGAAAGCCAAATCACTAACCATTCAAAAGTTATGGTCAAGGTTAAAGTTTTATAAAAGAAGGTCAAACTCCAAGGTCAAGGACACAAGGTCAACATTTTTGGTATCCATGGAAAGGTCTTGTCACAAGAAAAAACACATGTGAAATATGAAAGCCCTCACTTACCATTCAGAAGTTATGGTCAAGGTTAAAGTTTTTTAAAAGTAGGTCAAACTCCAAGGTCAAGGACACAAGGTCATATTTTTACAAGGTCAATTTTTTGGTATCCATGGAAAGGTCTTGTCACAAGGAATACACATGTGAAATATGAAAGCCCTATCACTTACCATTCAAAAGTTATGGTCAAGGTTAAAGTTTTTTTTCAAAGTATGTTAATCTCATTGGCAAAGTAAAAAGGTACAAAATTTGGCATCAATGGAAAGGTCTTGTCACAATGAATACAAAAGTAAAATATGAAAGCCCTTTGACTTACCATTCAAAAGTTATGGTCAAGATTAAAATTTTGAAAAGTAGGTCAATCTCAAGGACAAGGTCACAAGGTCAAAAATTTTGGTATCCATGGAAAGGTCTTGTCACAAGGAATACACATACGAAATATGAATGCCCTATCACTTTCCATTCAATAGTTGTGGACAAGGTTAAAGTTTTTCTGACAGACAGACAGATGGAAAGGTTTTAATGTCTCCATGCTTTCACGAAAGCTGGGGACAAAAAGTAGGTCTAATTCCAAGATCAAGGTCACAAATTTTGATATCAATGGAAAGATATACATATGTTAAATTTGGAAGCTCTTTCACTTACCGTTGAAAAGTTATGGCCAAGGTCAAAGTTTTCCAAAGGAAGGTCACACTCAAAGGTCAAGGTCACAAGATAAAAAAATTTGACTACCTATCACTTACTAATTTTATTGCCAAGGTTAAGGTTTTAGCAGACTAACAGACCGACAAACTAACAGGCCAAAAACTATCATATCATGCCCCCAAATCCCTGATTTACGGCTGCATGAAAAGGAATCTAATTGTAATAATGCACAAATGCATGTATTTTATATGACATTCAATATTTCAAGCGTCAAATTGCCATCATTTTTGTTCATTATTTGTAGGGAAAGGGCTTTCATAATGTTCTTGTTACTTGTGCCAATCCCATTTCACTTACTGGCATTGAAATAAAATATGTTTAAATCAAACTAAAGCAGAGATATTGGAATCTTTCACTATTGTCTGACATTTTAGTCAGTCGGAACAATGATGTACTGCACACTAATTTTTGTCAGACATTTCCTTCGGACTGACACTTTTCAACATCTCTCTTGAACTAGCATAAAAGAATACAAATGTACCTTGTGACCTGTGGTCGGAAACCCACGGCATCTTCTTCATTATACTATGTAATATTATTTAAGTTTGAGGATTTCGTCTGGATTGATTAATAAATTGTATAAAAATGTTTAACACCGATTTCCTTTTTTATGCATACATACAAACTAGTACATGCATGCATATAACTGAATATTTCTTTAATTTGAAAAGAATCTGAGTTCTTATGGATTTGACTATTAGAATACAATGTCCAGCTTTAACTGCCATGCTCAAATACATGCATATTCATTGTTGAAAAAATAGTTGTTGTTTTTTTTTCATTCAACAATTTCAGAAATATTTCATCCTAAATACATTTAGACCTGCACAATTTTAAATGATTGACTCTACATATTATATAGTATACATGGATAACATTAATCATAATTATACAGGGTTTTTTTTTATTTTGGGGAAGGTGCCTGTGCCTGTCCCATTTGGGAAAAATTTGCAACATTTTGCTGAAATTGGGAAAATTTTCGTACAAATTCTCACCAAAGTATCATAAACTCTAACCCTAAAGTATCAGTTATTTATTTTAAACCTTGATAATGATTCCATTGATTTGCTTGAGCTAAATAATGGATGAATAAAAAACTAAAAAATGCACTTTAAAAAATAAGGCATTTTGAGCCAACTTCCAAGTTTTGAGTCTTATTTTCTCAGGTGATTTTTTAAGAATTCCTCTTTGGGAATTTCAGGGCAAATGCCGCGATTATTTGGGAAAAATAGAGGAAATTTGGCACTTAGAAGGGGTTGAAATTCGGCCCAAAAACAAGGGGAAACCAGAAGTCTCTGACGAGACTGCAGCTCTCCTGGTTGTTTTGTTTTAAAAGATCAATTTCCTTTCTTTTAAACCAAAGACCATTATAAGGAAGCAGGCGCTTTAACAAATTATAAGGAGCATTGCACAACAAAACAACATATCCATTAAACTGCAACCAGAATATCACTCATGGAATTCATAATATCCCAGATAAGATATTTCAAAAAAGAATGCTATGACCATTTTTCAATATCCTAGTGGCCAGGGGCTGCTAGCTCAATGACACAAAAAATAAGATTCAAAGAGTTATATAGAAGAAAATGACCACATCCATTTTCTAAGACCCTGGGGGTCAGGAGCTCAAATAAGAACAGAATCACAACTAGACCATAGACACATCATATTGCAAAAAGAATTAAGTCTTCATTATTTATAGTGTCAGAGGAGTTGCGAGCACAAGATTACATAGAGTTATATAGGTGAAAATGACCACACCCATTTTCTAAGACCCTGGGGGTCAGGAGCTCAAATAAAATATCAGGTGCACAACTAGACCACAGACCCATCATATTGCAAAAAGAATTAAGTCTCCATGATTTATAGTGTCAGAGGAGTTTCCAGCACAAGAATACATAGAGTTATACATTTGTATAGGTGAAAATGACCACACCCATTTTCTATGACCCTGGGGGTCAGGGGCTCAAACAAAATATCAGGTACACAACTAGACCACAGACTCATCATATTGCAGAAAAAAATAAGTCTCCATCATTAATAGTGTCAGAGGAGTTGCGAGCAGAAGATTACATAGAGTTATACATTTGTATAGGTGAAAATGATCACAACCATTTCCAAAGACCCTGAGGGTCAGGGGCTCAAACAAAATATCAGGTGCACAACTAGACCACAGACCCATCATAATGCAAAAAGAATTAAGTCTCCATCATTAATAGTGTCAGAGGAGTTGCGAGCACAAGATTACATAGAGTTATATAGGTGAAAATGACCACAACCATTTTCAAAGACCCTGGGGGTCAGGGGCTCAAACAAAATATCAGGTGCACAACTAGACTACAGACCCATCATATTGCAAAAAGAATTAAGTCTCCAATAATTATGGTGTCTGTGGAGTTGTTTCGAGCACAAGATTACATAGAGTTACATGTATATAGGTGAAAATGACCACATCCATTTTCTAAAACCCTTGGGGTCAGGGGCTCAAACAAAATATTAGGTGCACAACTAGACCACAGACCCATCATATTGCAAAAAGAATTAAGTCTCCATCATTTATAGTGTCAGAGGAGTTGCGAGCACAAGATTACATAGAGTTATATAGGTGAAAATGACCACACCCATTTTCTAAGACCCTGGGGGTCAGGGGCTCAAACAAAATATCAGGAGCACAACTTGACCACAGACCCATCATATTGCAAAAAGAATTAAGTCTCCATCATTTATAGTGTCAGAGGAGTTGCCAGCACAAGATTACATAGAGTTATATAGTGAAAATGACCACACCCATTTTCTAAGACCCTGGGGGTCAGGGGCTCAAACAACATATAAGTTGCACAACTAGACCACAGACCCATCATATTGCAAAAAGAATTAAGACTCCATCATTTATAGTGTCAGAGGAGTTGCGAGCACAACATTATATAGAGTTAAATAGGTGAAAATGACCACACCCATTTTGTAAGACCCTGGGAGTCAGGGGCTCAAACAAAATATCAGGTGCACAACTAGACCACAGACCCATCATATTGCAAAAAGAATTAAGTCTCCATCATTTATAGTGTCAGAGGAGTTGCGAGCACAAGATTACATAGAGTTATATAGGTGAAAATGACCACACCCATTTTCTAAGACCCTGGGGGCCAGGGGCTTAAACAACATATTAGGTGCACAACTAGACCACAGACCCATCATATTGCAAAAAGAATTAAGTCTCCATCATTTATAGTGTCAGAGGAGTTGCAAGCACAAGATTACATAGAGTTACATAGGTGAAAAGGACCACACCCATTTTCTAAGACCATGGGGGTCAGGGGCTCAAACAAAATATCAGGTGCACAACTAGATCACAGACCCATCATATTGCAAAAAGAATTAAGTCTCCATCATTTATAGTGACAAAGGAGTTGCGAGCACAAGATTACATAGAGTTATATAGGTGAAAATGACCACACCCATTTTCTAAGACCCTGGGGGTCAGGGGCTCAAACAACATATTAGGTGCACAACTAGACCACAGACCCATCATATTGCAAAAAGAATTAAGACTCCATCATTTATAGTGTCAGAGGAGTTGCGAGCACAAGATTACATAGAGTTAAATAGGAGAAAATGACCACATCCATTTTCTAAGAACCTGGGGGTCAGGGGCTCAAACAAAATATCAGGTGCACAACTAGACCACAGACCCATCATATTGCAAAAAGAATTAAGTCTCCATCATTTATAGTGTCAGAGGAGTTGCAAGCACAAGATTACATAGAGTTATATAGAAGGAAATGACCACACCCATTTTCTAAGACCCTGGGGGTCAGGGGCTCAAACAAAATATCAGGTGCACAACTAGACCACAGACCCATCATATTGCAAAAAGAATTAAGTCTCCATCATTTATAGTGTCAGAGGAGTTGCGAGCACAAGATTACATAGAGTTATATAGGTGAAAATGACCACACCCATTTTCTAAGACCCTGGGGGTCAGGGGCTCAAACAAAATATCAGGTGCACAACTAGACCACAGACCCATCATATTGCAAAAAGAATTAAGTCTCCATCATTTATAGTGTCAGAGGAGATGCGAGCACAAGATTACATAGAGTTATATAGGTGAAAATGACCACACCCATTTTCTAAGACCCTGGGGGTCAGGGGCTCAAACAAAATATCAGGTGCACAACTAGACCACAGACCCATCATATTGCAAAAAGAATTAAGTCTCCATCATTTATAGTGTCAGAGGAGTTGCGAGCACAAGATTACATAGATTTTCATGACCACGCCCATTTTCTAAGACCCTGGGGGTCAGGGGCTGAAACCAAATGTCAGGTGCACAACAAGACCACATACCAAGTAGGATGCAAAAAGAATTAACTTTCTATCTCCTATGGTTTCAGAGGAGTTGCGAGCACAAGAATTGTTTACGGACGGACGGACAGACGGACAGACGGACGGACACCGGACGACGGGGTATCGCATAAGCTCGACTGGTCTGAGACCAGTAGAGCTAAAAACCCTGTTACCATATATAACTATTAAGACTAGGAAAAAGATCAGTACAATTTGCAATTATTTTTTAATCAATTGATGTATCTACATTATTGTACTAAGATGAATGAAGCAACTTTTAATATGTATAAAACCTGCAAAAAAATGCAATTTTTTTTTTTTTTCTCTATCTAAAATTTCAAATTTCATTAATATCCATTAAATTTCATTCATTTTAAGATTTAGGGAAAATTGAGTAGAAGGGCCAAGGTCATCAATCAATTGTCTTTCCTTCTTACTTTCTTGATTTACAAAAAATAAACTTAGAATTTTATTTTAAGCTATTAGATGTGAAAAGAAAAAGATGCTGCTTCTGATTTCAATTTGATTTCAATTTGACGGTCTAAATTTGACAGGCAATCTAAATCAGTTAATCTATTTACTATTATAATTTTTATTTAGACTTTAGATTCCTTTTGTTTTGTACATGTGTTGTTTGGAGAAAGGGGGGGGGAGGTTGCTTGCGCATGTCAACTCGTTACTCAAGAAAATATGTATCAGGTGACTGGTCACATGTTTTCACATGGTCATAGCCCCTGTTCCATAGCAAAGAAGTACTCGTTCAAGTTCTAAAACTATAAAAATAAAACTATATAACCTACAAACTACTTTACAATTTTATATTTTTATGTATTTTACTATATTTTACTGCCATGCCATTGGATCTAAATTATCGATTCTAGATCATTCTTCTGATTTTTGAAATCGTGACAGAAGGTCAAAATATCAAGACGATCTCAGGAATACAATGATTATAATCTTTTTTCAGGTTCAAGTATTTTCTTCAGAAAGGTCGTTCGTGATAGATCTAAATATAGAAAGATGACTCAGTCTATGGAAAATCAGACATTGCCACATCAATCGAACGACGGAATTTCCCTCTTTCCGAAGCACGTGGGTATTTGCTGTCATCATATAATCGATAACAATCGATGAAATCAAATTTATTACACCTGAAATGAAATGAAGAACTTAATATTAAATCAAATCTGACATAAAACAACCACTGTAACGACTGTTCACCTAAGATTTGACAAGTAAATGCAGTCTTTCCGCCATAGTACAGCGTGACCTTTCACCTTGTAAATACGGGCGTAGTGTCCTGACGTCACGCTCATTCCATATATGGAAAGGCGTGACCTTTCCCGTAGTGAAAACATCCAATCAAATAAACATGGAGTAATTCTCGATACTTCTCGGGTGTTAACTTGGCTAAACGTTGAAATCAATGAAGCGCCACCTTTTGGCAAGCAAATAATAACAATAGTATTCTAGTGAAAAAGTCCGATGCTTCTGTTTCTATGCATAGCTCGCCTACATATTATGTCATTTTTGACCAATCGGCATCCAGGCAGATGATATCACTATATTTTTAGAAACTGACTCATAATTGTATAAATAGTGGAAATATAGAAAGGCTTGTATCAAACCAACTACGAAAGTCCTAGTGTACAGTCATACTTTTAAAAACAGAAAAGTGACTCATTACCGGAACAGACAACTGTGAAGAGAAATAAAAATCGAAGACACTCTGTCATTTGTAAACATCGAGAGATATTTACTATATAAGTGAAAAACTTTCCGAGTGTTGGAACAAAGAAACTTTCAGAGGTGGCTACTCACAGGACAGCAAAAATGGAAGCGGTAGATCGGACCTTCTATCCGGACGAACCCCAGGATCTGAAAATTGAAAATAACCAAGTGAACCAGTTAAAACGTAAAATGACATTGGACTTTAACTCCGGTGGTAAAACAAAACAGCAGAAAGTGGCTCAAATGTTGGCTTCGCCTGACTTGAACATGCTTAAATTGGCTTCGCCTGAGTTGGAGAAAATGATCATCCAGGCTAACGGGTTTGTTACAACGACTCCGACCCCTACACAGTTCATATTTCCGAAGTATGTGACCGAGGAGCAGGAGCAGTACGCCCGGGGGTTCGTGGAAGCACTAGCAGAAATCCACGGTAAGCAGCAAGTTTTACCCGTGCCCCAGGGCGCGATTCCACCCCCTCAGCAGAAGCCCGTGGCTCTCACAAGGCCTCGGGATGACTCCTCGGACGATGATTCTAACTCGTCATTTCATCACTCAAGCGATCCAGTTGTTTCACTGGCAACTACAACAACCTTACCGGGGGGATTGGTTACTATCAACCCAGCAGTTTCGCTTTTTCAAAGTGCAGCAATGAACAGAACTTTAGCGCAAAACTCACTCACTTCTCTCACAAACGTCCGTACCTCTCAAGTGAAAGAAGAACCACAAACTGTACCGTGTGTGAATTCCAATACCCCTCCTCTATCACCGATTGATATGGACAATCAAGAAAAAATTAAACTGGAACGTAAACGAGCAAGGAATAGGGTCGCAGCGCGAAAATGTAGAACGCGAAAATTGGAACGCATTGCAAGACTTGAGGAACGTGTCGCAGAACTGAAAGGACAAAATAGTGACTTGGCATCTACAGCAAGTAACTTGCGAGATCAAGTGTGCAAATTAAAGCAGCAAATAATTGAACATGTCAACAGTGGATGTAACATCATGCTTTCAACTAATATTCAACTGTGCTGAATGTTCTATTGTTTATTTATGAGTTGTTTGTTGTAAAACTTGACTAAGTGCCAATTTTGCCTATATAAAAAACGATATCAGCTTCGTTTAATATTAAGACTAGATATATATGATTTCCAATATCATGGAAATAATATTTCAATAATTTATTTTGTGCTAACAAGAGACATAATATTGCCATTTTTATAATGTTATCATTTGTATAGACATACTATATATCATGTTCACACGTTGGTATCGCCTATTTTTTGTGTTGATATTGATGTCGTGTAAATCCATTATTTTTACACTTTGATATTAAGTTGTTTCTTTTTTCTATTGATATTCTTTCAACAGAATATTAAAGATTGTTGTCTTAATTTGAACAAGTCTTTCTATTTTCTCTCTAACAAAGAAGAAGCGGATCAATGAACCTTCTTTATTTGTGAATATGAGGACACACGAAAATTTACCTGTTTACATACAAGTCTTATCAGATATACCAAACATTGGGCGATTGCAAATATGATGATCGATGAACACCCCACCACTCCTTACTGCTATTTTACCTTATTTTTTCATAATATACATGGTTGAAAATCTCCGCCATGAGTATAATGAATCGAGGGAAATTGGAAAAAGGGGAAGGGGGGGGGGGGGGTCGATCAATCACATTTGTAAGCACTCGAAACCTGGATCCAGTTCTGCCTGATACAGAGTAGTGGACAACTAAACTTCTTTCACATTTATTAGAACATGAGAGTATACAGGTGGAAAATCGCCGGGATGTACCAACTTTTCATCCGCTGGGTCGACCAGGTCAAAGGTGCCTGCCCCATGCAGTTTTCATTATATACAAGAAATATGGCTGAAAGTTGATGAAATAAGGGGGAAGGGGAGAAAATTCAGTGCAGGCACCTGTGGATCAGGTTTGCCAACAGAAGTCTCGAGCAATTTTAAAGAATGGGAACTAGAAGTATATGGGATCGATCTATCATAACCGTACACATCAATCTACCATTGCACTTCGGAAAAAGGGTGAAAGTAAAGGAAAAAAGTGGGCGGGCAATAGAGAAATGTGGCCGCTATCTACAAACAAGTTGTCAAATCTGCATTCTACGTGCTAAAAGGGAGTCTTTTGATCCAAAAATGAACATATACTTGTACAATTGTATGTAGAACACAGAAAGTTGACGAGGGATTGATTGCGAAAAAAGAGGACATAAAATTCATTGGATCTGGTATATTTTACATCATGGACATTCATTTCATGCAAAATACGCCGGGATTTTTTTTTTTTTTTTTTTTTTTCATTATTTTAAAATGAAGTAAATTTAAAAAGCAAATTGTTCAAAGCTGAAGTGTATTCTATTTTCAAAGCAAGCATATATAACAATTTTTCTTTTAATTCTAAAAACATTTTTTTCATTAAATCTTTTTTTAAATCATTTTTCTAGGGCTATACTAACGGTTTAGGCTGTATCGCGTCCACAAAGCCTAGAGCATAGAACAAACAACTTTATGTACCCCCTCCCTTTCTGCAGAATTTTTAACTTATCAGCAATAGATATAATGTGAAAGAACATGCTTTCTTCTTCAAGTATTCAAAATTTCAAAACATTTTGACCAGAAATAGATTTATAATGAATTTATTAAATATTTCCATAAAAACCCTATTTTAGCCCAAAATGACCTTGACCCTTAACCCCTGACCTTCAAAATCAATAGGGTTCTTTGTCTTGCTATATACATGTATAGGCTATCTGCACGGTGAATTTGAATTTCCTAGGGCTAAGGTTTAGGCCGTATATACTGCACCCGCACAGTAAGGGGGGGGGGGGGGGCGGACAGACGGACAGCGCCATACCATAATACGGGCGTATACAAATCAATGAAAATTGGGCTCCTCAAGAGCCACCTCATGGTTACTGTTCATGCAGTTTGAGCTATCCTATGAAACCCTATGCTGGGGACCGACCCAACCCTCCTCCTGAATTTTAATCTAGATCATGTGCTTCCAAACCGTGCATACCAGAGACAGGTTTTCTGTTTATTTTATCGTCGTTGTCAGGTTGGGTTTCGGAGAGAAAAGAAGTACCCTACCCTTTTCTTAAATGAATAAATAACTTTAAAGTACTTGAGTGGGTTTGACGGAAATGAAAACAGAAAATTTCATAAAAAAAACTGATAAAATACATTTCAGAAATGCCACCGTATTGAAAGAAGAAAAAAAAAAAAAAAACTCACAATCACGTGCGCGCCAAAAAGGCAAAACTATGGACATAACTTTTCGGAATATGAATAGATTGTATAAATATCTAAGACCTACGAAACTAAGAAAGTAAGTATATATAGTACTCAATTGGAGTGCTATTGCTTAAATTCAGCTCAAATAGAAAAATGCAGAGGGGAGTGTTATTGGTTAATCTCAACTCAAATAGAAATGCATCTGCATTTCTTCCCATTCTCTGCTTTAACAAACAACGTCAGAATGTTATAGAAGTAAATCTTATTCATCAAATCTGTATACTATTTTTTGTGTTTTTGAAGTACATGTATTTTAAAAATGAAATGAAGTAAAAATGAATGAATAAAAACTGATGATAAAATTTAATTCATATCCATTCTGAAGATAAGACTAGCTTTTCATCCCACGAAATAACTCAAAAGGGAAGCGGGGGGGGGGGGGGGGGGGGGTTGGGGGGGGGGTTAATATTGTATTTCTAATATGAGTCTAAGAGCTAAATTGAAATTCAGTCAAATCTTCCCTGCTCTGAAAATCGGCGTTTGTGTATTTCTCCATAGTAGTATTTCAAAAAAGTTTTAGAACTCACGTGATATTTAGTAATTGCCTTTAAAGGACTGGGCATATATGTGTATTTTTAAACGCTCCTTGTTGCCTAAGCGCAATAGCTATTTTCATACTAAAGAAAGGATTAAAATGTTCAAAATCGAAACTAAAGGATTAAAATTTTCTATATTTATCATTTGGGTTAGAATGTATTTTAGGAACTTACGTTAATATATTTACGCGTATAACTGAATTTAGTGCGACTCTAGAGAAAAAAAATCGTATTATTTGTACTCGTGAATCTCGACAGGCCAGGGTTCCTTCTATAGACGAATGGAAATATAATATAACCTGTCTGTATGTCGGTTTGTCCGCAAAAAAAAAAAAAACCAAAAAACAAAACTTTTTCTTAATCTTTGAAGGGAAGTTAAGCGACGGTGCTTAATTACGTGTACTCCTTGTGACAAGGCCTTTCTATTAGTATACTAGTATACATGTATATAGATTTTTGACCTCGTGACTTTGAACTTTTGAGTTTGAACTACTTTTGAATAAAAAGTGTTTGTAAAACACTGATATTCATGGAAAGGTCTTGTCACAAGGAATACGCATATGAAACATGAAAACCACATAACTTACAATTCAAAAGTAATGCCCAAGTCTAAAGTTTTTTTTAAAGAAGATCAAACTCCAAGACCAAGGTCACAAATGGTATCCATGGAAAGGTCTTGTCACAAGGAAAACGCGTGTGAAATATGAAAGCCCTATTACTTACCATTCAAAAGTAATACCCAAGGTTAAAGTTGATTAAAAGTTGGCCAGACTTCAAGGCCAAGGTCACAAATTTTGGTATCCATGGAAAGGTCTTGTCACAAGGAAAACGCATCTTAAATATAAAAGCCCTTACACTAACCATTCAAAAGTACATGTAATACCCAAGGTAAAAGTTTATCAAAAATTGACCATACTTCAAGGTCAAGGTAACAAAGTTTTGCATCCATGGAAAGGACTTGTCAAAAGGAATACACATGTGAAATATAAAGTCCTATTACTTACCACTGAAAAATTATGACCAAGGTTAAACTTTTAAAAAGAAGTTCAAACTCCAAGGTCAAGGTCACAAGGTTAAAAATTTCGGTATCCATGGAAAGGTCTTGTGACAAGGAATACACATGTGAAATATAAGTACATATAATACCCAAGATTAAAGTTTATCAAAAGTTGGCCAGACTTCAAGGTCAAGGTAACAAAGTTTGGCATCCATCCTTGTGGAAATGCCTTGTCACAAGGAATACACATGTGAAATATGAAAGTCCTATTACTTACCATTGGAAAGTTATGCTCAAGGTTAAAGTTTTTTAAAAGAAGGTCAAACTCAAAGGTCAAGGCCATAAGGTAAAAATGTTTGTATACATGAAAGGGTTTTGTTACAAAGAATACACATGTAAAAGCACTGTCAGTTAAAATTCAAAGTTATGCCAAAGGTTAAAATTTTTGCGGAGAAACGGACAGACATACAGACCAAAAAATATATGCCCACAAATCTCCGACTACGAGGGTATAAACATAAACAAAATATTAGGCATACCTTTTGAATGGAAAGAACACTGTTTTGACTGCATATTCATTGTGGCAAGAACCAAAATAGTTGACCTTGGCGTTTTACATACTTTTGACTGATTTTTTTTATTACTGACCATAAAACTTTCATAATTTAAATGTTACCCTTTTGACAAGACCTTTGCATTGGTACCCAAGTTTTGATCTTGTGACCTGACCTTTGATTTTGTCATCCTTTTTGAATACTTGGTAACATCATTTACTTTAACAAGCATGTCGCATGTCGTTTGATTCAGAAAATACATCTTTAACGTTTCTGCTGCTTCAGGTGGTTCATATACGTTGTCAATATTTAATAAAGCCTGTGTTTGTGAAACACGAATGCCCCCGGTGGCATCTTTGTTAGTATAAACGCCATTTTCTGTTTAGTACGTGAAAGGTCAAAGTCAAGGTGACGAGGACAAAACCTTTTGCTAACAATGAAATGGTCTTCTCACAAGGAATACACATGTGAAATATGAAAGCCCTATCACTTACTATTCAAAAGTTATGCCCAATGTTAAAGTTTTTGAAAAGTAGGTCAAAGGTCAAGGTCACGGGGACAAAACTTTTGGTATCAATGGAAAGGTCTTGTCACAAGGAATACACATGTGAAATATGAAAGACCTATCACTTACCATTCAAAAGTTATGCCCAATGTTAAAGTTTTTGAAAAGTAGGTCAAAGGTCAAGGTCAAGGTCACGAGGTCAAAAATTTTGGTATCAATGGAAAGGTCTTGTCACAAGGATTACACATGTGAAATATGAAAGCCCTATCACTTACCATTCAAAAGTTATGCCAAATGTTAAAGTTTTTGAAAAGTAGGTCAAAGGTCAAGGTCAAGGTCACGAGGTCAAAAATGTTGGTATCAATGGAAAGGTCTTGTCACAAGGATTACACATGTGAAATATGAAAGCCCTATCACTTACCATTCAAAAGTTATGCCCAATGTTAAAGTTTTTGAAAAGTAGGTCAAAGGTCAAGGTCAAGGTCACAAGGTCAAAAATGTTGGTATCAATGGAAAGGTCTTGTCACAAGGATTACACATGTGAAATATGAAAGCCCTATCACTTACCATTCAAAAGTTATGCCCAATGTTAAAGTTTTTGAAAAGTAGGTCAAAGGTCGAGGTCACGAGGTCGTCAAAAATATTGGTATCAATGGAAAGGTCTTGTCACAAGGATTACACATGTGAAATATGAAAGCCCTATCACTTACCATTCAAAAGTTATGCCCAATGTTAAAGTTTTTGAAAAGTAGGTCAAAGGTCAAGGTCACGAGGTCAAAAATGTTGGTATCAATGGAAAGGTCTTGTCACAAGGATTACACATGTGAAATATGAAAGCCCTATCACTTACCATTCAAAAGTTATGCCCAATGTTAAAGTTTTTAGTTCGGACAAACAGACAAACAGACAGACAAACAGACGGACAGGCCAAAAACTATATGCCCCCGAATCTGTGATTAAGGTCACGAGGTCAAAAATGTTGGTATCAATGGAAAGGTCTTGTCACAAGGATTACACATGTGAAATATGAAAGCCCTATCACTTACCATTCAAAAGTTATGCCCAATGTTAAAGTTTTTGAAAAGTAGGTCAAAGGTCAAGGTCAAGGTCACGAGGTCAAAAATGTTGGTATCAATGGAAAGGTCTTCTCACAAGGATTACACATGTGAAATATTAAAGCCCTATCACTTATCATTCAAAAGTTATGCCCAATGTTAAAGTTTTTGAAAAGTAGGTCAAAAGTCAAGGTCAAGGTCACGAGGTCAAAAATGTTGGTATCAATGGAAAGGTCTTGTCACAAGGAATACACATGTGAAATATGAAAGCCCTATCACTTACCATTCAAAAGTTATGCCCAATGTTAAAGTTTTTAGTTCGGACAAACAGACAAACAGACGGACAGGCCAAAAACTATATGCCCCCGAATCTTTGATTCTGGGGGCATAAAAAAAATCGTCTACATATAATTCTTCTCACTCTCTGTTAGCATTTTAAGAAAAAGGTTAAAATTTCGAAAAGCCAAGCAGGCTTCACAAACTCGATCTGAACTTCGTCAACGCAGTAAGCCAAATATATCGCATAATTCGTGAATGCTTGTAGAGATTGTACGAAAAAACATATGTTTGTTTTCAGAAAGATCAATCAATAGAAGAAATTTTGCTCAACAGGCGAAAGTAGCTACGCCACTGATAGGTACTTTTCCTTTGTAAAGTATACAAATATCCAAACTTAGTATATGTAAGATTTCTGGAATAATGAAAACCAATTATTCCTCAACAGTGACCTCTGACCTACTCACCCAAAAAGTGATAGGTGTCTCCCCTTCTATTAACTATCCATATATATTATAGTTCAGATAGCCCCATAGGCTGAAAGGTAACATCTACAAACTAAAGTGTGAAAAAATGACAGAAGGACAGACAACCAAAAACTCTTAATGCCTCTGCCATTACATGGCAGGGGTATAAATAGTTGAAGAAATTTATATATGAAAAGGGCTATTTTAACCCTTTTAATTGGATCTCAATCTTCTTTCATCAATAATACATTCTTTGGATAATAGATATTTTCTGGCTGATTATATCCATTATCATTTTGAGGAATCTAACTCAGAGATACAACCATCCTCGGTTCCCCAGGCTATTTGCGCTTTGACTGAATATTCAGCCAAAACGCAAATAGTCTGGGGAACCGAGGATGAGATACAACGTTTCCCACCCTATGTAGCTCTAGTCCAATCAAGTTCAATTGTTCATGCATTTTTTAAGGAATAATGAGCGTAGCATTTGAAAGACCTACATGTATACCATGGATGCACCTTATACGGACACAGTGAATATGAAAAGAGGAAAATATAAAAATGTCCATCAATTTTCGTTCCCGACTAACCAAAATCAATCAGTGTTCAATTCAAGACTAAGAAAAATAACTCTAATAGTTTTCTTGTCTACTAGTATATAAGCGTTTCTATTTCTGATTAGAATTTTGAAATAAAAAAAAACAATTTGGTATCAATGAAAGAAGAATTATTCTCTCACTGAAGGAACCTGTATTAGATATAAACAAATCAATAACATAACCGCCAAGCAACGTAAGTCTTCTATTGGCTTCAGTCTAAGTCCTGTAACTTTGCATAGGAAAAAATATGACTACTTAAGCTGCATACCAAATTCAGCCTGATACCTCTACAACTGGAAAAAAGTTTTGAAAAACTAACAATCTAACATGTGACAGACAGATGCATGGATGGATGGAAAGTATAAGTCCCATTTGGATTTGATGTTAAAGGTTGGTAGTAAGATTCCAGTACGTTTATGGTTTATCAAGTTAAAGAGGGGAAATATTGACACTCTGGTACCCTACAACTTCATTGGTAGGGGAATACAAATGGTAGACAACTCCATAAAATTAATGCCAACATATGCACAATAAATAATTGACACTTGCTTCTTCATAAATACTTTATTGCACATTTACATCTTATTATCTTTACACAAAGGAGAAGTTGAACCCAATATAGGAAGTCTTCAGGAAACAACTTTTGTCTCGTACATGAATTCCTCTAACGATTTAAAAACACTGCTCACTTCAGGTATTTTGTCCAAGTGTGCACAATGTAAAAGTATTTCACTATTCCCAGAATTCTTGAGGAAGACATATGCCCTGGAATTTTAAAGGCGATTTTTAAAATTTTTAAAAATATTCAAATGTTAAAAAAAGATGCAAATTTCTAATGAAAAATATTTTTTTTTAAGATCTACTTGTTTATATGAATCTAGAAGCTTATACAAATAGATGTTAATCATTTTACAAGTTACAAAAATATGCAAGTTCAGTGGCGGATCCAGCGCCCCCTTTGCCGGGGGGTCAAGGGGCGAATTTTGCCGATTTTGACTGAAAATTGGCCAAACTATACCTGTTTTTGGAAAATTTTGGGTCAGTGCTGGGGGGGGGGGGGGGGGGCAGGCGCCCCCTCCACACCCCCCTGAATCCGCCACTGAAGTTAATAATGGAAATGAAAAGACTCGTTTATGTTCATATGAATCTTAGTGCTTATAGCAAAATAACTTTATCTTTTCTATGTAATGGTACAATTTTCTTAAAACATTTTGAAAAAATCTTGACACAGTTTTTATGAAAACTCACTAGCCTGATGTCTGGGGCTAGTAGAAATTTTGCTGGTCTAGTACTAGAATTTCACTAATTATAACTATACAAATATCTTGCAAAGATTGTCTTCAGGCTAGTGGTTGAAAAAAGTTTTCGTGAAGAATGTTGACGCACCTGTACAAGGCATAGTAATCATTCTCTGCTTGCATGAGAAGTCTCTTCAGAGTATTGATACTTTGTATATACTGAAAAGATTGAAAGAAAAACAGATTAGTGCATGTACAAATTATACTTTTGAATACAAAAAAGCTTTGGTGGAACAAGAACAACGCCAAGGTAGCATTATGAATTGTCATGTTTATTTGGATTACACCATCCTCGAAAATCCAGGCTCGACTGCGCTTACTCTTAAATACAAAATGTAAGTGTAACGCAATTGAGCCAGGGTTTCTGATAATGGGATTACACACAATAGACCATTTTCTGATCTTGTCAGAAAGCGCAAAATGTCCAAGACAACATCTTTTGGCGTTGTTTTTCATAATGACATCACTTTTAAAAGACGCAAGTCCATTGTCACATTTATTTGGATTACACACAATAGACCATTTTCCGATCTAGTCAGAAAGCGCAAAATGTCTGGGACAACATCTTTTGGCATTGTTTTTCATAATGACATCACTTTTAAAAGAAGCAAGTCCATTGTCACATTTATTTGGATTACACACAATAGACCATTTTCCAATCTTGTCAGTCAAAGTGCAAATTGTCCGAGACAACATCATTTGGCGTTGTTTTTCATTTTGACATCACTTTTAAAAGACGCAAGTCCATTGTCACATTTATTTGGATTACACACTATAGATCATTTTCTGATTTTGTCAGAAAGCGGCAAATGTCCGAGACAACATCTTTTGGCATTGTTTTTCATGATGACGTCACTTTAAAAAGACCCAAGTCCATTGGAATGTTGGAATGAAACAGTGCACAAAAATTGTCTACCTCAGACATTTTTTTGTCATTTTGTCAGCCATTATGAATTTCCGCAAGTGTTCTATTGTGATCAACTTTGTCAGTAGGATCTATCTATTTTCAGTATATTTTTTAGTATTTGTGGAAAACAGAGTTATCTAACATTTGAGATGGTATCTCACATAAAACTATTATGACGTCATGAAAATGGTATGATAAAGCCAATTTTATACCGTCAATTCTCAGAGTTTTGAGATCGTTTCCATAGAATTTGATGGCGTCATAATTAGTCTACGCCAGATACCGTCCCAAATGGGAAGTAACCCTGTTTTTCAAAAATAAGGAATAAGTATTACCTTGACTTTACCAGCTTCTATGATTTGTCTGATCTGGCCTGGGTCCCTTATGTTTGCCGTGTGTAGTAGCTTCCCCCAGTCTTCACAAAACTTTGTGCAACCTGAAAATACACACATACATTTTGATTGGTCAATTATTCCATGTGACTGTAATAAATACACTGTATTTCTATTACTATTATATCTCTACTGTAATTTTTTCCCATATAAGAAGATAATTATCGAATTTACCTAAATCCCTGAAATTTGCCCCAAAAGACTATACACCTGCAAGATTTACGTAGTTGAAAAAAAAACTAATTCCCTTCTAAATTAGTTTTTCAAAGGAATGCATGTGTCGCCTGCGAAACATAGCGACACTCAGGAATCACTTTTATAGGGTGTGACAGACAGACGGACAACGGACAAAGTTATCCCTAAGTGTTGCTATTCTTTGCAGGCGACACAAAAACTATTTCCCTACTAAATAAGTTTGAAAATGGGGAAGAGATTCTTTGGGGGTATGTCATGATAGAATTATGGTGCTATTGTGACGATCGGAATGACGATGGCGCTACGCTTACCTTCACATGAAAATTTAACATCACTGTCGCTGATTTTCAAGGAAATAACTTTCCTGCTCGAATCATCAGTTAGATCGAGCAGCATATCCACGCTACTTGCCGTTGATCCTGCGTCCTTTCCCTCGTTGTCCATCTGACGCAGTATATCAGACAAATTACAGGTTTTTGTGAACCTTTAAAAAAAAAGACTTAAATAGTCAATATTTCTTTTACATATTTGGAATCTATCAAATAAATTATGATATTATACTATGGAGAATTCACAGGATTTACATCAACAAACATTATGATTTTCTTCATATATTTTATTTATCATATTGTACTACTAAAACAATATAAGAATATAGACACGTACTTTTAAATTAAAAAAAAATTCCAAAGAATCTTTAATAGGACAATGTTTATGTTAATTACCTTGTTATGTCCCTTTTATTCTGCTCAGTACCTCCTTCTATTGCCAGTTTTCCATCTACCAAAGCCTGTGATTCACAGATGCATAACAATTCTGTTAGGTATTCATGTCATACAAAAAAAGTCAACAAACTACTACCGGTACCAATACATGTATCTGGATTATGGTTGATCAACAATAAATTCATTTCCATTACAAAGGCTAATATAGAGGGGGTTGGACATCTGAAAACCCCCTAGAATTTTGCGAAAAATGCTTATTTTTCCTGTTTTTAACACATATTTTTTTCTCCAAATTCATGGACTGGAACCCCTCCCTGACAGATTGGACCCCAACTCCACACACACAAACACGACCCCAAGCCAAATGTTCCATTTTTTCCATTACGATCCATTTATGATTTATTACAATTCACTTATGGTTTACTGTAAATTGGTTTTTATTCGTCAGATACCAATTTTCGTCATTTTCGTCAGTGCCTTCCTTGATGTCCATGATTCTGGTTTAACTACCTGAGTATTTAAAATTGATGTCAATTCATTTGGAAAACAACTTTTTGCCATTTGCAAATAAAATTTTGACACAGATTATGTATATTATGCTTTTGCGTAAAGTCACTCAGGATATGTTTTGGTACTGTATGGTATTTTATTTTTATGGTCTTTCTTTTGTTTTACCAGATGTAAATACAATCTAAAGAGTGGTCAGAACTATTCATTAATCTGATTTCATCTATTTGTTTGAAAAATAACAGAATTTTGATACAAATCACTTTGTAAGCCAGTATCATAATATGTTCAGTTAATGTACATGTACATTAAGATGAGCACAGTGTATTGTTGAAGCTCTACCTTTCAGCTTAGTACACTATAGTAGACTTAAATAACATACACAGTAAAGAAGGTACTTGACATCCTGTTGAACCAATGACAAACATCGACACAAATACTCCATGGTCTCATATGGCCAATGGCTGAGATAACGTTCTGATGCTTTGTCATCCTGGAGAGAGAGAAAAAAAGATGTTTTGAAAAATTATCTCTATATGTATTTAATTGTTACTTATTCATAGGTTACATTGTTTTTTCACCATAATGATTGAATCTGATAGTCCTTCATTTAATAATAAAAGCAGATATATTTTTGAAATAATTTATTATTTATATTTACCTACGATAATGTAAGTACCGATTATAAATGCATAAATCAATGAGTGAAAGTCAAAATTTAAAGACAAATTCATTTGACTTTAAAATTTGAAATAAATATTTGAATTTTGAATGAATGTAAGACGTAATTAATCAAAGTGCAAAGAAATTATAGCTGCGCTTTCCTATTTAATCATAATCAATGGGCAGACAAACAAAACATTGAAAACATTCTGCTAAGGAGCAAAATTGAATACCTAATGGAGATGAGATTAAGTGCCCGGGAGATGCACCATGGTGCACTATGAGATTAGGTGCCAGGGAGATGTACCATGAGATTAGGTGCCCGGGAGATGCACCATGGTGCATTATGAGATTAGGTGCCAGGGAGATGTACCATGAGATTAGGTGCCCGGGAGATGTACCATGAGATTAGGTGCCCAGGAGATGCACCATGGTGCACCATGAGATTAGGTGCCAGGGAGATGTACCATGAGATTAGGTGCCCGGGAGATGCACCATGAGATTAGGTGCCCGGGAGATGCACCATGGTGCATAATTAGATTAGGTGCCAGGGAGATGTACCATGAGATTAGGTGCCCAGGAGATGCACCATGGTGCACCATGAGATTAGGTGCCAGGGAGATGTACCATGAGATTAGGTGCCTGGGAGATGTACCATGAGATTAGGTGCCTGGGAGATGTACCATGAGATTAGGTGCCCGGGAGATGCACCATGGTGCATAATTAGATTAGGTGCCAGGGAGATGTACCATGAGATTAGGTGCCCAGGAGATGCACCATGGTGCACCATGAGATTAGGTGCCAGGGAGATGTACCATGAGATTAGGTGCCTGGGAGATGTACCATGAGATTAGGTGCCCGGGAGATGCACCATGGTGCACCATGAGATTAGGTGCCAGGGAGATGTACCATGAGATTAGGTGCCTGGGAGATGTACCATGAGATTAGGTGCCCGGGAGATGCACCATGGTGCATTATGAGATAAGGTGCCTGGAGAGAGTAAGTATCTCCTGCTTGCTTGCAATATAGAAAAGGTAAAAACGTCGAAATTTTCGCGTGGGGGTAATATTTGCTTTTTTCACTATTCAAGGGTCTTTGCAAAAATTATCCCCACATGAAAATAGCTACGCTGCATTTTTATAAAGGCAAAGACATTTATATTGCAAATATTTCCTTCAAAGAATAACGTCTTGATGTAATAACCACTAAATTTTCCCCCAGCAAAAATAACCATGTTTACAGTAAATGTATCAAATTGGGTTCTTTTAGAGTTTTGACCAAAATTTGATAATTAATAATTACTCTTGGTTGTATACAAAAAGATGTGATATACATGAACATCTGGGTTGATTTATCCCTCTACATCTATGTTCTGAGGAGATAACGAAATCGCATCTTATGTAAAATCTTACCTTCATTGACAGCACAGTTGTGAATTCTGCTGCATACAAATTCAGTTCATGAAGAAAAGTAATGTCAGTTAAGGATCATTCTAACCCAATATAAAGTTCAACTGAATAGCTCTTCTTAACATCTATACAATATCTAATGTAGTAACTACTGTCCGCACAACTCACTTCGGAAATCGGAAATTTAAGTTTTGTCTCATTTGTTGTAATATTCTGATTAGAATTTATGTAGGTGGATAGATCTCGAACTCTCGTAACAGGGTATTTTTTATGTCCTTACGACCAATACTATGCTCACAATGACAGACAATAGATTTAGATGGGAACTTTTCTATGTTATAATTTTAGCATGATGTCATAGATTCAATGTCAAACATCGGCAATGTCACACTAAAATATATAACATAGAAAAGACCTAATCGTAATGTATTTTCTGTCACTGTGAGTGTTGTATTGGATGCACAAACATATAACTTTATACAATTACTGACTTTTGATTTCGGTCTACTCGTGACTATACAGACCTGGTCAGGTATTGGTTTACCGATGCCGAAGGCCGAGGTTAACCGATACCTGACCAGGTCTGTATAGTCATGAGTAGACCGAAATCAAAAGTCAATAACTGCTTTATTAAATTATCAGGATTTTATTAACATTTGCATTGTAATGATACGCGAAGTCAAATATCTAACACTACAAAAATCAACGCACGCACTAGTCACGCACGCCCTTATCCCGAATAGACCACTTTGGAGCTTTAGCGGTCAACTCACTCTGAGGTACACTCTATCAAACAGCGTCGCCACCAATCAGAAATAAGCAAAATCGCCAATAATTCCTGATCATTTAATAAACACCGTTAGTTAGGAGAGTTGTGCTGACAGACTGACAGAGGGCTATCGAGCTAGTAATTATGACCAGGAAAATTGTGTATAATTTCCTCCCGGTCATAAACTATTCTCATAAATTCAGACATTATATTTTCTTATGAATCTGATATACCCGTAAAACATTTCTTTAATTTCATTATCATATGACCAATTCTGGGACAAGAACAGAGTGCCCCGGTAAAACCCTTGTCATAGAACTTTGAAATTCAACAACATAATGTACTTGTCTATTAATGAAGAAAGGATATTGGTCCAGTATACTGCTATGTGGAGACATGAAGCAAACAATGTATTTTTTGTTGCTGCGTGCTTCAAACTGGATGTCAGCTATATCAGAAGCCACGTCACTGACCTGACAAAAGTAACAAGCAAACTCCACAGGCTCATCATCTTTCCTGAAAATTTGAAACATTTATCATGTTTATAAAACATGAAATCAAAGTAACAGCAGTGATGGAAGATGTAGAGTTGTAGTAGGTTAAAGGGACTTGTGCATGATTTGGAAATTTTTTCATGAAAACCATACATTTTAATTTGCATAAAATAATGTAGTTTGACATTAATATTGGCTATCCACTTACTACTGGTTTGCCATGCGGCTGACGTGAAACTGAAACTTGGGAGTTTTGGTGTGTTGCTGTTGGTGCTGCAACACGAGTCTTGATGGAGATCTCCTCCTTTCTTTTAAGTTTTGCTTAGTAAATATTACTTACATATCTACAGTGTGTGTTTTGTCGTACATGTACACTATACTGCAAAAATGTTACGTGACCAGGTGTACTGGTAAAATGCGAACATTCAATTTTTTTGTTTACATTATCTAATGAGGGATTACTGCCACTTATGACTGATGGATAAGATTCCGCACACAGTATATGTTGTGTTTAGTCTAAATAAAGCTTTTTTAGTCCAATATTAAGACAAAAAATATTTTTGAAGCAATAATTGGTAAGGTAAATGTGTATAAGCCCCTTTCAACTCATCCTCCAACTTTAATTCTCATACATATTTTGAATAGAATTAGTCAAAATCATATGCACACTCAGAATTTTTCCCCTTCTAAATCTGATGTAACAAGATATCCTTTAGAAGCTCCCATCTAATTTTCCTGTCTTTCTACATTTACATTTTCATACTACAGAAGAAAGTCCCTATGATTCATCAATCTGTAAGATTTTGCTTTAGATATACTTAGTCTTTCAACTTTGAGATCAACCCTACCCTGTTCTCACATAAATTTACCGTATAACCAGAATTTTCATGAGTATCAAATTTCATGATTTTGATGCAAAACATGGCATATTTATTTTCGTGAGTACAATTTTTCGCAATTTTGAAAAGAAGACAAAAATATATGCGTACATGTACATTGTAATAGGTTTTGCAAGACATCGCGAAAGTTTTTACAACGTACCAGACATTTTAAAATTTTTGTAGAAATTCAAACATGTTTATAAAGAAAAAATTGAAATATTTAAACGACTGAAGAAAATTTCACCACATTTGTCTGGTATGTCTGGTGACTTTCGGATTGTCTGTTTTGCATTATGAACATGTATTTATTAATTTTTTTTTCAAAATATAACGTAAGTAAGGTATTGTGCATGTTAATTAGAGATAGAGGACACCTGCTCATGCCCTTTCAGAAAATTCAGAAATTCAGAGGTGCAACAATTAGCGAAAATTTATTTTTCGTGTTTTCAAATATCTTGTGAAAACAGTGAAAACTAGTTCCTTCTTAAAATTTCTGGTAATATTGTAGATTTTACTGTGATATTTATTAACAATCTATATGCATACAGTACATACTTGAACTCTATAGGTGCAATACAGCCAGTGTCACTGTATACAGAACCCTTCGTTAACTTCATAGACAAAAACTGCCTCAGTTCTTTTTCTGCCTCCAATGGAAGGTCTGTCATCAGCATTGATAAACTGTATAAAAAAAAGAGAAATATTGTACATGTGTTTGTAACAGAATTCAAACTCAGGCAAACATTTTGCAACTGATACAATGTAAATGTAAAAGTCTGTGTGTTGCACCTGCAATTTTAACATTCTGATTAAGTGCCTTTTTTTGTTCATGATATGTAGGGCCAAAAATTGGGCCAATTCCCAATGGCAAATCATATCTTTTTTCCCCAATTTCAAGACATAAATTCCCAATAACAAACATGAAAAAAATGGTCAAAAATGCTGTTAAAGCATGAATTCATTAAGAAATTTATTGTTGTAAAAATGAAATTAAAAGATATACGATATAAAATAAACATGAAAGTCTAAATGTCTAATTCTGAGCAAAATGCAATGAAATTCAAAATTCCAATTAGAGCCATAAACCAACAATGTTCTCTAAAGGAAGAGTTAAAGCCCTGATTTTAATGTGATTTGAAGGCAAGGTGCCTGACCATGCTGACACTGTTTGACAGATTTTTACAACGACAGAAATATTATGGTTATAAATCATTATCAAATGACAAATCTGCAGTTGTCATTTCATAATATAATTGCAAAACAATGGCAACATGATTGAGATTTTGGACTTATACATGTAGTCTTCTACTCTTTGGAGAAATATGAGAACCATCTATCAGCTTGGTGTGAATATATACCGGTATATATTTCCTTTCTTCAAAGTTTTTGACCAAGAATTAGATGTGAGATTTTAATTTAAATTATGAATTCAAAATAAAATGTGCACAGGTTTTACACATAGGAATTCCAACAACTTTCCTGTACAGAGTGTCACATAATCATAAATACGATAAATATTGATCAAATCCATTTCATAAATTGTATTCATCGTATTATAGAATTCAATAAATAAACCCTACCACCAATTCCTTTTATTTCACACACATAAATATACATGTATGTCAATATAGTATTAAACCTATTCATTAAGAATATATATTTCACTTCAGGATAATTAATGTCACTTTCAATGACTTTGATACAAAAATTAATATTAAGAGATAGTCTACACATGAATTTTTTTTTATTATTATTATTTTTAAAAACACCACAGAATATATATTTCACTTCAGGATAATTAATGTCACTTTCAATGACTTTGATACAAAAATTAATATTAAGAGATAGTCTACATATGAATTTTTTTTTTATTATTATTATTTTTAAAAACACCACAGAATATATATTTCACTTCAGGATAATTAATGTCACTTTCAATGACTTTGATACAAAAATTAATATTAAGAGACAGTCTACACATGAATTTTTTTTTTTATTATTATTATTTTTAAAAACACCACAGAATATATATTTCACTTCAGGATAATTAATGTCACTTTCAATGACTTTGATACAAAAATTAATATTAAGAGACAGTCTACACATGAATCTTTTTTTATTATTATTATTTTTAAAAACACCACAGAATATATATTTCACTTCAGGATAATTAATGTCACTTTCAATGACTTTGATACAAAAATTAATATGAAGAGACAGTCTACACATGAATTTTTTTTTATTATTATTATTTTTAAAAACACCACAGAATACATATTTCACTTCAGGATAATTAATGTCACTTTCAATGACTTTGATACAAAACTTAATATTAAGAGATAGTCTACACATGGATTTTTTATTATTATTATTATTTTTAAAAACACCACAGAATATATATTTCACTTCAGGATAATTAATGTCACTTTCAATGACTTTGATACAAAAAGGAGCTGTTAAGATAAGGGCCGTATTTAGCCCTGAATCTCGTGACTTATTTCTTGAGCATGGCGAATCGTATACAGAAAAACATGAATCATTATTGAAATATAATGTATTTGCAGAACTTTTACATGTTTTACATTATGTTAAGGAACTCTTAAGGTTGTAAAATTAAGGTCGAAAGAGGTAGGGGTGCTTGGATAGAAAATCCGATAATATCGACAAAAAACGTATACATTTTTGAATATTTTGTCTAAAATGGATAAATATAAGCTAAAAGACATCAAATATGTCTACATTGTGTATCAGAAATAGATTTTGAACGTTCTATCTCCTTTAATCGGTAAATAATGAAATCCGGAACTTAAAATACGGTCTTATTCTTCATTCAATGGCTACAATGTAAGCCTTTTAGCGCGAAATACACATTGACGGAGAAATGAACATCACTCTTGCTTATTCCGTTCCTAATTCTTGTATCTTTCATTCAATCATATTGAGTACACAATGTTTTATGGATTAAAGAGGAAAAATAGTCAAATGTGCAATATTTAATGGTCAAAAAGATCGATTCTTAAAAAATGCACCCCCCTTTCCATTTTTAGTTTTTCTTCTCTGGGGTAGTGTTCCCCCCGGAGATACAGAACCCCACTTTGCCAAAAAATTTGTATCATGGATACACATCTCCAGTAAAAGTGGCTTTCTGTATATCCGGGGGGAACAATGTTCAATAAAACTTTTCCGTTTTCTATTGATTTCTATGAGAAAAAGATAAGTTTTGACCCCAAAATTAGCAATATTATGCAAAACAGATAAAAAAATAACTTCATATTCTGATGGGATGCCGTATAGGTATACATTTTACCAACAAAGGTGCTTGAAATTTCAATTTTCAAAATTCCACTTTTCAGGGCTGATTTTACGCCTTATCTTAACAGCTCCTTAATATGAAGAGACAGTCTACACATGAATTTTTTATTATTATTATTATTTTTAAAAACACCACAGAATATATATTTCACTTCAGGATAATTAATGTCACTTTCAATGACTTTGATACAAAAATTAATATTAAGAGACAGTCTACACATGAATTTTTTTTTTTATTATTATTATTTTTAAAAACACCACAGAACATATATTTCACTTCAGGATAATTAATGTCACTTTCAATGACTTTGATACAAAAATTAATATTAAGAGACAGTCTACACATGAATTTTTTTTTTTATTATTATTATTTTTAAAAACACCACAGAATATATATTTCACTTCAGGATAATTAATGTCACTTTCAATGACTTTGATACAAAAATTAATATTAAGAGACAGTCTACACATGAATTTTTTTTTTTTTATTATTATTATTTTTAAAAACACCACAGAATATATATTTCACTTCAGGATAATTAATGTCACTTTCAATGACTTTGATACAAAAATTAATATTAAGAGACAGTCTACACATGAATCTTTTTTTTATTATTATTATTTTTAAAAACACCACAGAATATATATTTCACTTCAGGATAATTAATGTCACTTTCAATGACTTTGATACAAAAATTAATATGAAGAGACAGTCTACACATGTATTTTTTTTTTATTATTATTATTTTTAAAAACACCACAGAATATATATTTCACTTCAGGATAATTAATGTCACTTTCAAAGACTTTGATACAAAAATTAATATTAAGAGATAGTCTACAAATGGATTTTTTATTATTATTATTATTTTTAAAAACACGACAGAATATATATTTCACTTCAGGATAATCAATGTCACTTTCAATGACTTTGATACAAAAATTAATATGAAGAGACAGTCTACACATGAATTTTTTTTTGTTATTATTATTTTTAAAAAAACACCACAGAATATATATTTCACTTCAGGATAATTAATGTCACTTTCAATGACTTTGATACAAAAATTAATATTAAGAGACAGTCTACACATGAATCTTTTTTTTTTATTATTATTATTTTTAAAAACACCACAGAATATATATTTCACTTCAGGATAATTAATGTCACTTTCAATGACTTTGATACAAAAATTAATATTAAGAGATAGTCTACACATGGATTTTTTTTTTATTATTATTATTTCTAAAAATACCACAGATTTGTAAACAATACATAGATAAGGACATTTTTGTATATAAACACAGGAAATTGAAGAGTATATGTCGACCGACCCATGGTCATAGCAAGGCTCGAACCAGCAATCTTAAGATTACTAGCCCGACGCCCTATCCGCTAGACCAACACCCAACGCCAACATCATCACATGAAATTACCTGAAGGCCTCTGAATCTTTATCATCCTCTACTTGATTTTCATTTGCACTAAAATATAAGAAAAATCAAATTAACCTACTTAATGTACAGATTAGGAACAATATTATGAATTTATAGATTTGATATACATGTATTGTAGAAAACAATATTTCTGCGGTTCTTCTATCTTTATTTCTGAATGACAGTTTCCTTAAAGGTCATGGGAACTGCAGGAGTTTGATAATGATGGTGTGAATTCACACTGCGGCATTGCAAAACCCCTTTCACACATATATGTGCAATAAAAAAATTTAACCCTTTGAAGTGTGAAAAAGACCAATTTAATGAGATATAGCTTGACCTAAGATGCAGTCAGGAACGAAGTGGCTAAATAGCACTATGAAGAACTACTCGAATAATTTTCCTTCTTTCTAATTTTTAATTAAAATATTACATAACAAGAATTTAGGCTAAAATTTATCAAAGTATTCAGACAGAGCTAGTTCTTCAAAGTATTATTATGCTGCCGCTGACTTAATTATTGCCTAATACTGATATAAGGGCATTCAGTCATCAACAGCATATTATAATACAACAGTCCGTGCTAGAATCGCAAAAGGGATTAGACTCATTAGAGGCACCTTAGTTATACAAATGTAACTGCAAAGGAGAATTTTAGTGATATTGTTCTACTGTCCTCGCAATTCACTTCGGAAATTGAAAAATTGAAGTTTTTCTACTTTGCCTGTATAAATTTTCCAATTGCAATTCATATTGGGGGATTGGTCTCAAACTCTCATAACTAACGGTGTAAGTAATAAGTTGTACATCCATATGATCATTTACTACACTCACAGTGAATGAAAATATTGGTATATGTTTTAGATGGGGAGTTTTCTGTTAATTTAAGTGTGACGTTAACTATGTTTTACATCGAGTCTATCATAAAATTCAGGAGAACATCAAGGCATCACACTAAAATTATCATAGAAAACTCGACCCATATCAGCTTAACTAAAATTATTTTCTTTCATTGCGACTGTGCACTGTTTTGTTCCATGATGATGATGATAAAGGTTGACAATTATGACACACAGTTAATTACGAGAATTCCAGATCAACAGTTACCCGAAATGTCAATTTCAACCAGAAAATTTGCTGACAAAATAGTCAAAACCTAAATTTCCCCATTTCCAAAGTGAGCTGCGTGGACAGTGCCACCACAGGGGCGAGGTATCATCAATTCGCTTGGTCAAAAATATTTTCCTCAATACCCTTGGGGTTTTTAATATAGACATATATAAGAAAGGTTTTGTATTGAGAAAAGGGTTTATGACCAAGCGATGATACATGTACCTCACCCCTGTGAGCGCCACAGTGAATTTACAGAGGTGTCTGTATAGTAGTAAACATTACTGTCCTGTTCACTAATTCCAGAGCACCCTGTTTTCCCGGTTTTCTCTAACATATGATAATGTCATCTTCCAAAAAGATATAAATTTTATAGTACGTACTCCTTTAGTCGTATCAGAAAATACCATTGTTTTGGCTGTGTGTCAGTTAGGTTAGAAAAGGACCGAAAATAAAAAGTTTACGGGGATTTTCTATAGTAAAATCGCTGAAAATGTGTGACGTCGGAGGCTTTGACATCACTGTTTACTTTTGTTGACACGGAGAACAATATGGTGGCAGCTGGAAATTAACATGGGAATTTCCCGTAGACATTTTATTTTTCATATTGCAGTTTGAAGGCAACTGATAGGGTAAGTTGAAGTTAATTTCCAGTTATGACTAACATGACTAAAGGAGGTCAATTCTCAGAAACAATAATTAAAAGGAAAATTCTTCAGACGACAGAATAAATCGCCAAAAACAGGGTGCTCTGGATTTAGTGAACACGACAGTAGCTATGCTTTTGATGTGTCATGTGCATATCCCTCTACCACACACACATATATATATGCACATGACACATCAGAAGCGTAGCTACTGGTAGTCAGTAGTGTTCATGTGTTTACCGCAACACAAACAGAAACCTGTGTGGATTTACAAGTTATCAATTTTTGATTCAATATCGAACTCCGGTATGGGAAAATGAAAAAGATGATAAAATTGTTTTAAATGATGGTGTGGCATGACATACGCATATTTTTCGAAAGAATAAAGTGAATAATAACTGCTCTTGTTCAGTTTCACTTCGTCCACCATTTTGTCCAATATCGTCAATGTTGCCTGAACGCTTAAATTTATAGAGGTGCATGGCTCCTTTTTTCAAACGTTTTCTCGTTGTGGATGCTTATCACATGACTGATTTGAGCGCCATCTATAAATAAAACATACACGTGCTTCAACATCCAGAAAGGAAGAAGCAGACGACTTAAACTATGGCATGGACAGGTCGCTCAATGAATCAATTTCCAAGTAATGGAAAACAAACAAATAAAGCTTTTCGAGGAGGGAATAGTCAAGCAAATAATGCCAGTGACACATCTTCATCACAGAGTGGGCTTTCTAAAATAGAAAATGTTCATGAAGGGTCGACAAATTGGGTACTGCAGTATTTTTCCGCATATTTTTATTCTGATTGATTTCATTCACAGTTCAGATTCATTGCCATTTCACTGTCTTTTATGACATCTACAAATAGCCATCGCAGAATTTAAATATTGCTGCGACTCGCCTCAGAAACTGGATAAATGTGATTTTGACAACAGGCCATATTATACAGTACACATAAATTAAGAACCTGGCTGTAAAATAGCATCCTCGAAAACCCAGGCTCGATTGCGCTTTCTCTGAAATAAGTGTAAACACAATTGAGCCTGTGTTTCTGAGGATGGTGACATACTTGCTTCAATATTTCACCTGTCTTGCACATTATTTCTATTCGATTATTTTTGTGTGTCGCACACAAAAATAATCAAATAGAATTACGTGCGAGACGGGTGAAATATAATGAATCTATGGACGACAAACGCAATGAATACCTGCATGGCGCTTAAAATTATGGCCTGTGATTTTGACCTCTTTAAATAATTATGCAAAACATTAGATGGAATTAAATTGATGTTGATAGAATTCAGTAGATCTCACTTGGTAATAAATTTTAGGATCATAAAATCGGTATAGAATATTTCTTGATAGACATAGGTTGGTAGATAGATTTATAATCTTTCAACATGAATATCTGTGGGAAAAGCAACACATAATTTGAGAGATATTTGAATGTTTTATCTATTAATGGACAGAGGAGTTATCCCTTAAAAACCTTCAAAATCGTCCGGAAACTTGTCCGACACCTAGTGTATACTGCATATGTAGAATCATTCTATGGTATACTTCTTTTTTGGTTTTATAAAAGTAAACAATTTCACATGGACAATAATTCACAGATCGGCCGCTCCAGCTATAGTATTAATTGAGTTATAAATGCGTTTGGCATTTAAATTCACTCAGACAAACTTTTGCGGCATGAAGCTAACTGCGAAAGTAGCAAATGATTCTTCATATACAGATATATACCAAAGTTTATGAAAAGTAGGTCAAATTTCAAGGTCAAGGTCACATTGTCAAAGGTCATGTTCTAGGATGAATTGTCTTGTCATACCGATGAGTAATCTACATGTACAGTGAAATAAATTTAAAGAGCTACTACCAAGTTTTTTGCTCGCCTCGATGAAGTTGAGTGAGCTTATGCTATATCCCCGCGCGTCTGCGTCCAGTTGAGAGGTTTGGGGTAGCTCAGTATTTGGCAAAGTACTGAGTCTAGAGTAACCAAACTTGCACAAGTGATTCATCTTGGGATGCTGAGATGGACCCATGCATCAGTTACAGCATCTGACCTACTTTTTCCACTTGAGTGATTTTGCCTTTAAAAGCCAATATTGAGCGAAGTATAAGTGCTACATGTACCAAACTTAAATATTGGATGTATCCTTGATCAAACTTTCATAAAATGACCTTGACATACTTTTCCACTTGAGTGATTTTGCCTTTAAAAACCAATATTGAGCAAAGTATAAGTGCTACATGTACCAAACTTGCATATTGAATGTATCTTTGAGTAAACTTTCATAAAATGACCTTGTCAGACCTACTTTTTCCACTTGAGTGATTTTGCCTTTAAAAGCCAATATTGAGCAAAGTATAAGTGCTACATGTACCAAACTTTCATAAAATGACCTTGACCTACTTTTCCACTTTTAAAAGCCAATATACATGTACTTAGAAATATGTTTGAATTGAATTTTGCTGCCGCGAGGTGAGCTTTGTAATCTATAATTACCTATGTTTTCTTTTCCAAGAGATCAGGCTTTGATATTTCACATGTAGATTCCTTGTGATATGAGCTTTCACTTGATACTATGACCTTTAACCTAGTGACCGTAGACAAGTTATATTTATTTCCCATATACAAGTATACAAGGGATGTTTTACCTCAGTTACAAATTTGAACAATATAGATTGAAACATATGGGCATTCTTAAACTTTTTACTGACAAAAACTTACTTTGCAATCCGGCCATACTGTTTTCACCTGTGTTTTATATGCATGTTCTGCTTCATTAATCTAAAAGACTCAATATGGCAAGATTAATTGAAGCGTTCTTCATTTTGCACACAATTCAAGACAATACATGTATATTCTTCTTATTATAGAAAGTTGCTGGAATCATCATTTCAAAGGAGTCGCCAAGGTGCATAATTTCCAAAAATAGTAAGTACATTATAAACTTATTTAATTACTCTGTTGAACAGTTCTTAGCCTGGCTTTCGTTTTATATCGTACTACAATTATACTGACATGATGCAGTCATTAAGTTACCGTTAATTTAAGAAATAACAACCAGCTAGCCGTGGTTTGTTGTATAGTTATTCCTTGAGTCGCGTGAACCAATGAAATTATCACCGAGCCGCTTTGCGGCGAGGTGATAATTTGATTGGTTCATGCGACAAGGGGAAAATTACTGGACAACAAACCATGGCTAGCTGGTTGTTATTTCTATTCTAATATTGTTCTGCATGAGCTCTATAGCACATGCATGGGCGGAGCTTAGCGAACTGTAAGTTTGTTGGAGATTTCACACCAGGCGAGTTCTAATATATATGGTAAATATAAGGAGAAAATCTCAAGTCATGTTAGAATTATAATTAATGACCCATGAAGGCCTTTTACACTATTTGTAATGTGTACCAGTAAATTAATAGTGTAGTTATTTGAATTAAACATTTTATGTAAGAGCGTCACTGTAACAAAATTGAATTTCAGACAATTCACAGAGGTATGTGATGAACTTTGTATTTAGAGATTCTCCTGGTGGATTTGTCAATGTAACATGTTGGGGTAGCGAGGATTATATAAGAAACCTGTACATCAATTTTGGCATTGGAGATGTAGGTAAAGTAAAAGAATTCAACATACTATTGCTAACTAGTAACTGTATATAAAATTTTTAGCATTCTCAAAAGAAAGAATTGTTTCAAAGTATTCTAAGAGTTGTTTATTCTGAATTTAATATACATGCAGATTTCTTAGTGAATTAGATCATCAGTAAACATTAGTTTATAGATAAATGACTAAATATAATTTATATGCAATTGCTGAAAATAGTGTTTTGTGAAAAGTCACTGTGGATTTTCTTTAGAGATAAAATATTTTTGAAAAGTATAGTTTATTTTCATGAAAGGCTTTGATTTTAGTACAGCTCAGCAACTTCATTGTTCAACCCAAAACAACAGATGGGAATGATGATAGATATAAACCAGCAACTCCTTTGTAAGTATATCATTTAATAATGAAATTATTGGATCACTGTGAGAACTCCATCATCTTTAAGTTGTTAGAATTCTGATATGATATGAATGCTTTAAAAGTCAATTTTAAAGATAAAGAATTTTTTACAATCTCGCTACTATTTAAATCAATTGTCTTTATACTTTAATGTTCATAATTTGTATAAAAATAAACATAATTAAAATGTAATAAATGTTGAAAATCTAGATAGTAAAGAAATTATGCAAATGATACATGTATAATAAGTGTTAATAAAAAAGAAATTACACATACTTCAAAAAAATCAGTATGTTAAAAATCAGTAAATTTTGGCTGATAACCAATATTCATTTCATTTATTAGGCCCTATAATTTCTCTATGAGTGAGAACCAGTCCAGCCTATGTTTATATGGAGGATGGGATCGTGACAGCTATGACAGCCTGCTGAGACTTCCAACAAAGGCCATTAATGATTTTTATACGCTGGAGGATATAATAGCAAATGCTCAGAGCCTAGAAAAAGAAAGTGTCAACCTCTCTGTAGTTGTCAAAAAAGTAAGTCAGTATATTTTAACTTCTTTTGAGTTTGACTGCTTAATTATTTCTAAGTGGTACACCTATATGTGTGATGTCCCATATCATGACTGATTACTAGTAGATTGTTGTCGAATAAATTCTCTTGAAGTTTCCTTTGACCATTTATACATGTATAATAGAAATGTAAAGTCTAATTTTGATTCATGTAAAATAAAACATTGATGCAGTATATGCCAAATAATACTCAATTAGAAAGAGATGCAACAGTGTGTTACATAATAAACCTGTAAATCTTTGTAGGTAGGCCAAGCAAAAGAATTTACAACAAAGAATGGAAAGAAAATGGAAAGATGTGAAATAAAGATATTTGATGACACATACCTTTCATTTGCTCTTATTGTGTAAGAACTCATCAAAATTAATGTCTCCAATGTTTCAGTGAAATTTTAATTTGAAAATTTCAGTTATTTATAGATGTATATGAATTTTTTTTGCATCAATTTTATTAATGAGGAAAAAATATGATAGCAAAGTCAAATTTTATAGTGAACGTAACATATTTTGAACTATTTACAATTTCATCCTGTTACTTTCCTCTCACAAATGAACAAATGTTTTTTTTTTATTTTTAACAGATGGTCCAAAGAGCACTGTGAAATGGCTGCAACATGGGTACCTTTTGAAACAGGTCAGTTCAAACATATTATTTCTCCTATTAACTTTTTTCAAAAAATCTTCAAGCCTTGAGAGTTATCTTTCTTTGTCTCCAATTTACTTTACCTGTTTTGAATCATGTTTGTCTCCAGATTATAACACCCTGGGCTTTACACCAATTTTGGAACTGGGGCTTGGGCCTTTAAAATTGTGTAAGTAGCGTTGTTTTCTTAAAAATTGGGAAAATATAAATACAAAATGAAGTAGAATGCTTTCATTTGGATAATTCGATTATCAGCCCAAAATTAGGCTGATCAAGATCTCCGCCCCTTCCTGGCTCTCCCTTTTCCAATTTTATGATCTAGGCCTGGCATTAGGCATTTGATTACCCCATCCTTTTGAAACCTTAAATCGACATGAACCAATTTTATTTTAAGTCAGGCTCAAGAGTTATCTTTCTTTGTCCGCAAATGTCAATTATATTTCAAGAGTTATTTGAACTAAAAAGGATTCTTATATTTTTTTTCCCAGTATTATTCATTGCTGATGTTAGAGTGTCTTATGACAACTTCAGATCCTCTATGGTTGCCAGTGCCAATTCAAAAACCATTGTCACTGTGAATCCAGGTAATGACTAAAACAGATGTGAGTTACTCTGTAATAAATAAAACTTCTTAAACACTTGGGTACACAAACTTTTGGTTTAGGAATGCTGTTTTTGCACTTTAAAATAAAAGCCTAGGGGCCAAAAGATTTGATATGTTTCATTCCATCCCTCTGGAGGAACTCTGTGACAATTATTAGTTCACAAAACTCTCTTTGAAAAATTTCCAGGATTGATTTCACCATTTCCATTCATGAGTTTCACCATGTACTCAGACTAATTACTATTCATACAAGTTCCCTTTGTGTATAGATACTGCAGTGGGTTACAGTCTGTATCAGTTTGCACAATCACAGAAGCAGCAAATGGATGATGAAGGGGAGCAGAATTCAGACCCTCCTTGTAAGAAACTTTATGGATGATATGCATTAAGAAAAATACATGTGCATGTACAGGGATTTTCTTTTTCTTGGCTTTTCTGGGAGAAACTTCGTCCATGACAATTTTCACATTGAATCTTCATGATTTTTGTCTCCCACTTTTACAAAAAGACTAGATCATTAAAGATTTGTCTTTTCATATGTCTGTCTGTCTTTCATTCACATAAACATCACATACATGTACATGTACCATTATACAGATATGCTGGCAATGTTCAGTTTATTTGAACAAAAGAACATCACATACATGTACATGTACAATTATATAGTTATGCTGGCAGTGTTCAGTTTATTTGAACAAAAGACAGACATTGCAAGAGGTGTATATGCTTTACATATAATTTATGTACATGTTCTTTATAAGACTAAAAAAAAAAAATAGCTGTTTACTGTCACATCCTGAAAAAAAGGGGAACGGTAGGTCAGGATTTTTTTTTTCTTTATCTTAGGGCATCCTCTTGTAAAGAAAATAAACATAAATCTGCTGTAAACTTATACGATGGGAATGTGACCATGTACAGTAATCAGTTTATTCCTAGTGTTTGGTCACTTGTAAACTACCAACTGTTGGTCACTCATGCGAAACGGATTAAATCTACCTTGCTGTCTAACTGAAGTGAAGCAAATAGGTGTCATGTAATTGATAACAGCTCACTTGGAAGGAATACCTGTCCTTTGATTTGATTTCTGACTATTATGTCAATAAAAACGATTAGGGTCAGAACAAAAAAAATAGGGTCGGTTGGGCGACAGTAAACTCATGCAGGCATTTTTTTTTTTTTTTTTTGGCCTTAAAGGTCAGGAGTTATCTTTCTTTGTCTTCAGATAGTTTTATTCTAAGAATTTTTTTATTTTTGGCCATATTTGTTTAATTCTCAATAATCTGACTGTAATTTGCACTCTAATAGGCAAAACTCGTATTTTTTCCCAATTTAAAACAGCCAAACTTCCAATAAAATGTCGAATTCAATGATTCAAAAGTTTTAAGTTGTTCATATTATATGCACAACATGATAAGCTTTTCATCTATGGAGGAATGTTCATGTATGATTAGCTAAACTTGACTTTGTCAACTCTAATGTAAATGATGCAGGCATCATTAGCCTGGATCAAAATCAGAAAGGCATAAAATATTATTTCAGATATTAATCCAGATGTAAATTTTGACCTGGAAATTCAACCCCTTATGTCTGGTATTTGTTTTTGTGTAATATGATTCGGCAAGCCTTAATATGGTACATGCAAATCTTGGGCACTTAGTTTGGATTTATTTGTCAGTAGTCACACCTACTGATAAATTCTATTGTTCACAAAGATCTTTTTCTTATATTTTACAGTAGAAACCATCTCTGACCATTATGACATTCAAAGTATCAAGATGAAGCTGTCCGACTTGGAAATGAAACCTATGGGTATACCTGTGTACGGAGTTATTATCTGCTATTTGTCACAGTTTGACATTGACTCAGATATCAACAGTGTTGTTAGATTCCGTTGGTATGTAATCAACTTTGCTGATTGAATGAGATATTACAGATGTTTTCTTCTGATTTTCAATCTGCACCTGATTTCATAGGAGGATAGATAACACTGATTTAAATTATTGCATCTTTTATTCATAATTCATACTCAATAATTCACGTAATTAGAACTTTACAAGTACAAAATGATATGATATGCAATACACAGTTGTTGTATGTGAGATCTTATGACTCCCAAAATTTTTGGGGACACAAGCATATACTAGTGATACTACATGTATATTGATCAAGTCCCTGCCTGTCTAGATTTTCAGTCTGCCTGTCCGTTTGTCTGTTATCCATGAGAGTACATATCTTCTACACTGATCATCAGAATTTAAAACCAAAATGTTATTCAAGATTACATTTAGGTATTTTGATAAAGATCATTCAAGGTCATTTCTGAATTTCATTTGATGTAATGAAAAAAATTATGTATTTGAAAATTTCAGTTATATTTAACTACATGTACGTCACAATAATGAAAGTTTGTGTACATGTACTAAGTCACGAAAAACAAATATATCTAAAGAGGTGTATTTCAATTTTCAGTGAAAAATGTCTGCAAACCTTACATGAAGAAAATGGATATACTTGCTCAAACCCAGAATGTGCAAATGGAGCTCTCTTTCTGTTTGATCCATCAATGAAAAACCAGAAATGTATTATGGAGTACAGCATCCAAGCAAGCTTCTCTGATCATACTGGGACGTTAGAACACATTTACCTCAACAGTGCAATAGCAGAGTCTATGATTGGATGCCAGGTAAGATATGTTTTTGTATTGTCATAATATGAATCTGTGGTCCAGGAATTTTTTACAATGTAGCTGTACTTGTGAGTTGTACTGATATTGTTCTTTTGGACTTTGATTATATTGTGATAACCAGTAGTACTAATGGATCCAGGAATTATGAGAAACATAATTCCTGGTCCATTGTACATGTAGGTAATCATAGTATAATCTTATTACAATGAGACAGTTATTACATATATTTACATTCAATTCTTTACACTTAAATGACATTTAGATACCTTTAAAACTCTGTTGAAGGCTCTGTTACTATGTACAGTACGTACCAGTATATGACGTCATAGTTAGGGCCCCGCCACTAGGCGGGTGCCCTATAGTAATCACTCTGTCCGTCTGTCTGTCCTTCTGTCCGTCTGTCCGTCAGCAAAAACTTTAACATTGGCCATAACTTCTGCACTGTAAGAGGTAGAGCTTTTTTATTTTACATGAGTGTGCCTTGTGACAAGACCTTTCCGTTGGTACCAACATTTTTCATCATTTGACCGTGACCTTTGACCTACATTTGAAAAACTTTAACATTGGCCATAACTTTGTAAAAAATCGATGACATTGGAATACTGCATTGTATGTTTGCCTCTATTCCTCTGGCAGCAATTCTTTTGTTGCCAACCATGTTGACCTTGATGCCTTCACATTCAACTTCTTAAAGAAGTGGCCGGCGGGGCCCTTTCTGACTTTGTCAGTGCTCTAGTTCAAATTATATTCCTATAATCACAATGTAAATTCTATACAAATGAATGGGCATATATAAATATTAATGTGTAAACTGCAATTTTGTTTAGTAAATTTTTGACATTTATCATGGTCTTATTCTAATTTACTACTTTATGATAGGCTAATGCTTTTGATTCCATGGACGTATCCCAAAAGACAGCCCTGAAGTGGAAATATTTGCTTGAAAGGGTTAAAGTGTATTTTAAGGTAAGTTAAACCAATGTTTTAAGGCCATAATTAAAAAATTGTTCATTTCCCCTCGCCCCGACCAGGCCAGGAAAAACGCCACTGAGTCAGATTTTTTGTAGCCAAAAAAACCCCCAAATTGTTTATGCCCCCGGAATCAAAGATTCGGGGGCATATAGTTTTTGGCCTGTCCGTCTGTTAGTCTGTTTGTCTGTCTGTTTGTCCGAAAAACTTTGATATTGGACATAACTTTGGAATGGGAAATGATAAGGCTTTCATATTTCACATGTGTATTCCTTGTGACAAGACTTTCCCTTGATACCAAAATTTTTGACCTCATGACCTTGACCTTTGACCTACTTTTCAAAAACTTTAACATTGGGCATAACTTTTGAATGATAAGTGATAGGTCTTTCATATTTCACATGTGTATTCCTTGTGACAAGACTTTCCCTTGATACCAAAATTTTTGACCTCATGACCTTGACCTTTGACCTACTTTTCAAAAACTTTAACATTGGGCATAACTTTTGAATGATAAGTGATAGGTCTTTCATATTTCACATGTGTATTCCTTGTGACAAGACCTTTCCAATGATACCAAAAATTTTGACCTCATGACCTTGACCTTGACCTTTGACCTACTTTTCAAAAACTTTAACATTGGGCATAACTTTTGATTGAGAAGTGATAGGGCTTTCATATTTCACATGTGTATTCCTTGTGACAAGACCTTTCCATGATACCAAAATTTTTGACCTCATGACTGTGACCTTGACCTTTGACCTACTTTTAGAAAATTTTAACATTAAGAATAACTTTTGAATGGTAAGTGATAGGGCTTCCATATTCCACATGTGTATTCCTTGTGACAAGACCTTTCCATTGATTTCAAAATACTTGACCTCGTGACCTTGACCTGTGACCTACTTTTCAAAAATATTAACATTAGGCATAACTATTGAATGGAAAGTGATAGGGCTTTTATATTTCACATGTGTATTCCTTGTGACAAGACCTTTCCATTGATACCAAAATTTTTGACCTCATGACCTTGACCTTTGACCTACTTTTCAAAAACTTTAACATTGGGCATAACTTTTGAATGGTAAGTGATAGGCCTTTCATATATCACATGTGTATTCCTTGTGACAAGACCTTTTCAATGATACCAAATTTTTTGACCTCATGACCTTGATCTTGACCTTTGACTTACTTTACAAAAACTTTAACATTGGGAATAACTTTTGAATGGTAAGTGATAGGGCTTTGATATTTCACATGTGTATTCCTTGTCACAAGATTTTCCCATCGATACCAAAAATGTTTAACCAAGTGACCCTAACCTTGATCTTTCACATACATGTACTTAACAGAAAATAGTGTTCATACTAACAAAGATGCCACTGGGGGCATTCGTGTTTCACAAACACAGGCTTTATTATTTTTTTATTTTTTTGCAAATATCGAATCACAGCCATGTCCGTTTTTAATTTTAACGCTGCAATATTCTGTACAAATAGATTGTAAATCAACACAGTAGCTTTCTTATTCCTTCATGAGAAATCTCAGTTTTCATCCCCCACCCCCCATCAGGGTCTGCTGAATGGGCCAAAATTCAAACATCTCATAAAATCGAGTTAATTAAGTTCAACTACACCTTTCTCTATCGGTTGTCGGCAGTCCGTGCTCACTTCTTACATTGGGAATGTCAATATCAATATTACAATGTATTCTTGATGGAATGTTCGACATAAGCCGTTTACATACAGAAAGCAGACCGAGAAAGAAAAGTATATAAACTTATTTCATTTGTGTCATACACGTGAATACGCCGGTCATAATTACAGGTGGTTGCGCGTGGTTAATCTATAAACAATTTTCGTTAGATGTATTTACAAATTAGTTTTTGACCATCAAAGTGTCAAAAGAGTCGAGATGTAATTGTTCTTTAGAGCATCTTATACCCTCAGATTAGATGCTGCCGTAAAATGACCAGTTGCTCCATGCTGAAACACTTGACACACCTTTTGCAGAAATATTTGTCATACGTATCTTGGGACAATTTTTGTTTTATAGAGTCTAAGAATAGATTTTACAGGACAATGTAATTTTCTTTTGAACACGTCAATAAAATAAATAGCCATTTAATCCTTAACCAGCAATAGAAATTGACACACAACGGATAATTTTTACGTAAAGTAGGCGGCAATTTTTCCCGAAGTAGGAGGTAAGAAATTGCCGGCTGCCAACTCTTAGTATATATATATCATATCAATTAGAAACACAGAGTGATGGGTTCTATCACGATCTACTGAGTGAGACATAAAAATTTACACGAGTAAGGGAAATTTCATCTTTTTCCGAGTGGAGCGTAGCGGAACGAGGAAAAAGATGAAAAAAGTATCGGTCACGAGTGTAAATTTTTATGTCTCGCTCAGTAAAAAGTGAAAGAATCTATTTCTTCTTCCATGAAACATAAGAAAAAAGTGAATTCAAAAAATGTTTCATGCCATCTAACGCCATGATTTCTGACGACGTTATTGTGACTTCACAATAGGATTCTCTTTTAGCATTGGTCAATTGGAGACTCTGAGATAACTTAATGTGTCTCACATAAGCTGACTCTCACAGGATACGAGCAAAACTGGAGAAGAATGCCGGGTCCTTTTTATGAGATATGCGTGGCTGTAAGGTGCCAAATAATGTGCAATTTGGATTCAGATTATGGCAGCAAAAAAAAACTGCCTGCCGGGTTACATGGAAAAAAGACACCGGGCGGGAGGGGAAACAAACAATTTTTTAATTGTGGCCTAATTAAAGATGGTTGAATTCATTCAGAACCAGATCAGAGTTTATAAATTCTAATCGTGTGCTTATTTCAGCACAGCCAAATTTAAACAGAAACAGAATTGGGCAAAATAATTGAAAGCGTAATCATGAATTAGTGCATAGCCAAAGTATTTTCCATTTTAATCTTAAAGATTGATGAAAATTTAACCAAAGGTTATTTTTATCCCTTGGAATGTTGAAATTTTCAAGTAGATTAGTGCAAAGTTCAGAACATTGTGGAGAAAAATACTGAATTGACTTTATTTCATTATTTTACATGTAGCTTGCCAGAGGACGAATAGATGGACCTGTCAAGATCAATATGAAAGTTCTACAGTGCTCTTTGGCAGATCAAAAGGACTTGTAAGATGTAGAGCATCAACCTTTAAGTTTTTAGAACAAATATTCATGTGCCTCAATAATACATGCAAGGTATGCATGTGAGTTTTTACTTTTCCAATGATCATATCCAACTTTTTGCTGTGATTCAGTAAGATAACTGTGATAAATCTGTGATGCAAAGTTTATGCACACACACCATATTTTGAAATTCATGTTACAGAAGCTTTCTTAATATTTTAATAAGAATTCTGTGATATTATTTATTGTTTGTTGCGTCTCAAGTATGAAAATATTTTATGTCTGCCTCAATGTATAGCTGGACTCGAAATACATAAGGATAATGCCATATGCAGACATTGTAACAGCATTAAATCAAAAGCTGGACTTTACTACATGTGGAAATTTAGAATTTGTTAAGACTTGTTGCTTAGCCTGACTATTGGGTTAACTGAAAAATAATCTTTGAATGTTAAATTTTGTTGTAAAATGGCAAATGAAAATTTTTATTGTTGGAACGCCAATTGCATTATCTGATATTCACGTATTTGTGTGAACAGTGCATTAATATTGAACAAAGTTGTTCATTAGTATCACTTTGTCTTTCATTTCATTTGTTTGTGAATATTTCTCACTGGTTGTATTACTATAAACATCTCTAAACTATGCAGGAAACTTGTACAATCATGAGTGAAGGTCAAGGTCATGTATAAGATCAGTGTCAGGGTCAAACTTTACACACATACACTATGTACCATGAGTACTGATTGATCTAGTTTTACGAAGTCCTCTCTCCTATAATTAATGGTTGTTGGACTTTCAATATTTATGATATCATTTAGCAATTACCTTTGAAAGGAAATAATAATTTTTCTGAGTTTTGGCCTTCTTCGGCAGAAAAGGGTCACAAGTTCTCCTTGATGTAATGTAAAGAAGTTTTATACACATACAGCTACATGATGTATGAATGTTAATTTTCATTGAAGAATCTCACTCTTGGTCGTGCAAAATTTTTAACCTATCATAGTATATTGATTATTCTAGTCATAAATCTGTAAAATGTTATACATGTGCAATTTTATTAAAGATATATACACGTATCTTGATGGATGTGTTCTTTGAACTATTGAAGCTGTTTGAAAGTAAAGTTGTTAATTGATTTATCAATGGTTTTATTTCATTATTTCACATACCATCTTAGTATTGTTGATTTAGTGTGTCAGTAAATTGATATCATCATTACAAATGATAAGAAAATTGATGATATTCTTTCCATGACAAGATTCAATGATTAACGCAGAGGCCAGGCTGTTTAAACATTAAACTGAAGAGTTTGAGTTACAGCAAAAATGACTAAAGCTAACTTTACATTTGTTAACGAATGTCATATTTAGTACATATCAGATTAAGAGGAGTGATTTATATTAGCTATATATATGAAATGGTTTGGTGTTTTGAAATCATATCAGATTAAGAGGAGTATCAGATTATCAGGTATCAGATTAAGTGGAGTCCTCGGTATGTGTAGTGCGTGTTTAAGTTTCCTGTCAATATGGAGTCCATTAATGTCCATTTATTAGACGAGCAGGCCATGACTTTTGACAAAGGTCAAGGTCATTAAAACCTTGTTCTGGACATTACTTCTTTCCCTGTACATGAGTTCCATTGATATAATTTATAGAATTGTTACTTAGGATCCAAGGATGTGACATGACCTTGAACCAAGGCCAAAGACCAAGGTCACAATAGACTTGATGGGTAGAACCTTGTCTGGGCCATCACTTTTTCCCCTGAGCATGGATTTTTTTAAAATAATATTTCACAGAATTGCTATAACATAGGACACAAGGATTTGTCATTACCTTGAACCAAGGTCAAGTTTACCTTATACATGTATCCATGTATTGGTATTATAACCCCTTGGACTGACTATAGGGATGCAGAAAACATCTTCAGTCCAATAAAGAAGTTCAGCATCACAACAACCAGAATTAAGCTTTTCATTTTCAATACAAGGTCAAATTTCACCTTGTGGAAAAGGTGTATCAATATAATTTGGTCTTGAGATCCTAAGCTTGCAACAATATAATATATATGGGATCTTATATATAACTAAGAAAAAGAGCTTGGTTTATATTGACCTTCAGGGTAATTAAGAGCTTCAGTATTGCTCTAGTTAGACTACATAGTATAATAAATGAATGTCAATTATTTGCACTACTCTTGCCAGGATAAAGGTGAATGATTCAATAATTACAGTAGTTACCATTATATTGAAAGTTATTGACTTATGATGACAACAAAGACCCATCAGCAACGGCGTAGCTCGACTGCCTGAAAAAGTGGAGGGGCACAACATCCCAAAATTTCTAACAAGCAAAAAATAAGAGGGGTGTTTGAGGAAGAGAAAAAAAATATAGGGGTTTCATGTTCTGTATCAGTGGGGGGGGGGGGGGGGGGGTGCAGAGGGGGCGTCTGCCGGCACTGACCCAGCATTTTCCAAAAAAAACCCTATATTTTGGCCCATTTTCGATAAAAACCGGCAAAATTCGCCCCTTGACAACCCGGCAAAGGGAGCGCTGGATCCGCCACTGTGTATGCATACAAAAGTGGGGGGGGGCACAAACATGGTTGTGCCCCCATCTATGAAAAGTGCCCCTGCTGCCCCCTTCTCCTACGCCCTTGATCAGTGTCATATCATTTATTTTCTTGTTTAATTTAGCTAAATAAGTCGCCGCGCTGTTTCATTTTAAAATTAAAAGGGGAGTGCGAATCCGGTAAAAATATACATCCGAACCGTTTTGACTTTTACACCACTAAAACTCTAAAAAAAAATGTCAGAGGAACGAACCGCGAATTTCAAGCAGGTATCAAACTGTCAAAGTGTATAATGAATGACACAATGTTTCGTGGTTCCTGAGTAACGTATTTTTTATAGTGATCATCACAACTCTCCTCATCGCCTCAAGTCCAAGCAGAGATTTGGCCGGTTTTTTTTTTTTTGGGGGGGGGGGGGGGGATGCGTGGCCCATACAATGTAAAGCACAGGTACTTGTTACATGAGAAGTTAGTCCCTATCTACTCACCTAAATCTCCCCATCTTCTACCCTGTGCTTGTTACGTGAGAAGTTACAGTAGTCCCTTCTACCAATTAAGGTTCGAAATGCAAGAAAAAGTCAGTCCGCTTCAAACAGAATTTTCAGTTAGTTTACCATCTTTAGTGTTTTGAACATGTTGAATAGTTTACCATCTTTTAGTTTTGTTAGTGCTTTTTTTTCTGTTGAACATGTATGTTGAATAGCCCCAGAGAGTGTTTAAAATTAAGTTTGAAGTGGACCAATATTTTTTCCCCTTTTTGTAACTTTAGTAGAAGACAGGGAGATTTAGGAGGTCGAGTAGTAATGGACTAACTTCTCACATAACATTTAAGTGCCAGTGATTAAAGCGCATTGTGAGCTAACCCTTTTTCAAGTGTGTACCTGACTTAGTAAGTATACAGTAACTTTCCCTCTCTTAGATATATAAATAAACACAATTCAGGAGCTTGTCTTACAAAAATATTAATGAAAAATTTTATGAAACAGAACATGTAAAGATCTGCATCAGTTTTTATGGGTCAACAAAAATGCACTTCATATCACAAGGGCGGAAGTGAATATGCATGGTGAAGTCATCACCATACTGATCGATCGCTCAGGTAAAGAATGGAAGATTTCCACAATTTGTTTAAGAATTGAATGTGCCACTTTGGCACACTGACACTCAGTGAAAATAAAATGTGCCATTTCAATATTGAATGTGACTTTGGCGCAGGGTGCATGCTTATCCCAATCACTGGGTTTTCAATAACTACTCTGTCCTGAAAAGGAAAACCATGCATGAAATTTCCGCTATTAATTATCATAAACAGTGATTATTCGTTAGTCTGGACGAATTGGTTCCCGAGGAATTTGTCTGGATTTATAAATTTTCTGGATTACTGAATCAATTTTGTTAAAAATTTCATAACTTGTACCAACATTGAAAGAAGATGACTAATAAGGAAACATTTTAAAAATATTTTGTCATGTACATGTATGTAATTATCTAAATGTATACATGAGTAACGCATGTTGGAAAATATTTACAGGTATTTTACATGTATGTCTGATTCATTTTCAGAAAACAGTCCAAAACATTTTGCAGCTGTTCTTTCGAGATGAGAAAACCAAAGGTACATCTATTACATTTCAGCTGGGGATGAATTAAGATTCAGGGTTGTCTAGTTTTTGGTCTGTCTGCATTCCCTCAAAACATCATGAATATTTTACCTTCTGTGTCGATTCCATAATTTAGATCTTGAAAATTAGTTAATAGGGTTCATGCTCTCATCATGGCAGAAGTTTTTGGTTTGGAGATTTTGTTACAGTGTGTCTAATCTATTGTATTAACATAAGATCTCTTCACTTTGATAATGGGTAATATGAACACGATATCTGACCTTGAAAATCTATATATTATAGCATTCATTCATTCTCCATGACAAATGATTTAGAAAGTTTTGATGATCTAGTCACTATTCAGTTTGTATAATCAGAGCTCTCGCACCCACTTTTGGGACTTGGGCAGGGGCCTTTGAATTTGGGAAAAATAATGGCATTTTCTCAAAAATTGGGAAAAATAGATTTAGATATCGTTTTGCTTGAAATTTAGCAGTTTAACTTTTGATTTTAGAAATTTTCCATGAGGTTTCAAATTGGTTAAAAGTAGTCAACAAATTGAGATAAAAAAGATAATATTTTGCATTGGGAATGGGGCCAAATATCAGCCTCAATTCAGGCTGATGGAGATAGAGCCCTGGTATTGTACAGTAAGGTGTTCACTGGATTTTTACTACCATATAACTAATGTAGTGTGAATTATGTCTCAGGACCTCAGACCTTAATTTAATAAAAAATGAACTGGCATGTTCCACTCATGATCCTTTATCTACATCATATACATATGAAAATTTTACTTTGAAAGCCACTTAATTATTTCATAAGAACTAAGAAATCATATTTCACCATAATTTGCCTTTGACCTTGAAAAATCAAATCCTACAAGCATGTTCAATTTTCCCTCTCATCATTCTTCGGCAGTATATGGAATATCAATGCTCTAGTTCATTTTTAATTTTCTATGTTAAATTTTGTTTTCAAATTGAATTTGTTTGTTTCCGCACCATAACTCCTATATGTTTGTTTTGTAGTTAACTCGGAGGCTGTAGCATTATTGACAGAACTTTTAAGGTTATTTGTAGCAGGTAAGCTATTTATTATCTTTTGTAAGCTTCATTTTATTGACAGAGGTCTTTATAGAATAACTGTCTTTTGGAATGTGATTATACTGTGATAACCTACAATGGATCCAGGCATTATGTTCCATAATGCGTGTTGGCGCATTATGAGAAACATAATTCCTGGATCCATTGTAGGTTATCACAGTATAATCACATTCCAAAAGACAGTTATGATATATATTTACATTTCATTTTTCACGCTTAAAATGACGTTTAGATACGTTTAAAACTCCGCTGCTAAGGCTCTGTTACTGTGTACCGTCATACTTCAAATCAAGCCAAGATACTATGACGTCATAGTTCAAATCATGCCACCGTGGTTATACTCCTATAATCACAGTGTAATTCCTATACAAATGAATGGGCATATGTAAATATTCTGAAAGAATTTACACTGCTGGACCAACAATGTGATTTTTTTTAAATATACAATCTTCAAATTAACGCAGTAGACTTGAATTTTAGTCACTCCAAGACCCGACATCACAACATTTGACATTATTTCTTACTGTGACGTCGAAACAGATTTGTGACGTCATAATAATAAATAACGTCAAAAGTTGTTAATTCGGGTCTTGGAGTGTCTGAAATGCAAGTATAGAGTTAATGTGAAAATGGTCTATTTATTATCAAATTTTCTTTTATCGCTTCCCATCTATGGGGAATTTTCTAACGCATAATATCCAGAGATGACTTCTAGTCTGTTTATATTGTATCATATCAATTTTACCCACAGATTCAATATTGTGTCTTTTTTAGCTCACCTGAGTAAAGATTGTCACAGTAAAATTATCATTAAGCTTTTTGAAATTGCTATTTCAGAAGCTGCTATGAGGTCATGCAAGGAGGCACAGGTAAGTTACTTATTTTTGATTTATCTAAGTTTTGTATTCAATATCAGCCCCGTGGACTAGTGGTAAAGGCATCTGACCAGTGACCGCAGAGTTGCTGGTTCGAGCCTCACTTGGACCATGGGTCGGCCGACATATACTCTTCTATATTCTGTGTAAGTCTTAAAAAATGTCCTTTTCTGTGTATTGTTTACATGTCTATGGTTTTAAAAAAAAAGTTTTGTATTCAAATGATGGATCTACAAACTAAGCTTTCTAATCATAATGAATCAAAAAACTTTCTACAAAATGAGTTGAATGCATAATGTGCATTTGTTGTAGTGATTCTATTATAACTAGAAACATGTATTGTACAATTATACTTACAGAAAGATTACTCAGAGGTTGTTGATGTTGAACACTTCGAGAAGATCCTGCCTCAGTTGGTGAGTTAACTTACAAAGTCTTGCTATAATGCATAGGTGAATAGGTGTTTTGCAACAATAAAATTAATCTTATTTTCCAAAGAAAGATGAAGTTTAGAAATTAAGGGGAAACAATTTGCTATTATAGCAACCATGAATTTTTTGGAATACACTATAATCCGTTTGACTGTAAAGGGCTTCAGTATTTCACGTGTTCCTATGTAACAATTCTTTTCTAAGGTGTATAAATTTAAGGGTTTATAGTGTTTAATGTCCCAATTGTACCCAGATATATTTTTCCCTGCTTTCATATTAATATGTATACCTTGTAACAATACACATGTACCTAAACTTTGGGTACCAAAATTTTTCACTTTGTGACCTTGACCTTTGAATTACATCTTCTAAAAAGAAATTGATGTTAGTCATATTTTTTGTGTGTTACATGTAATTGATATTTCGTGAATTTTTTCTATGTGCGGTACGTTCTTTTCACTGGTACCAAAGTTTTTAACTTTGTGACCTTGACCCTGGAGCTTGATCTACTTTAAAGATTGACACTGAACATAACTTCTGAGTGGTTTGTAATAAGACTTTCATATTGCATATGTGTATCCCAAGTGCCAAGATCTTTCCACCGGTCCATGTACCAAAATTTTTGACCTTGTGACCTTGACCTTTGAGTATTATCTCCTTTATAAAAAAACATTTTACATCTGGCATGTATTGAATAGAAATTTATAGGGCTTATACAGGGGCTGTAAGAATAAGACGTAAAATCTGCATTGAAAAGTTGAAAATTCAAAATGCAAAATTTCAAAAACTTTTTGTAGAAATGAAACTAATTTGGTCCATATCTAAATCTACTGTCAAGTTGCATGTACTATTCATAATAGGAATGATATTTGGGTTAAAAAGAGGGTTAGGTCAAAGATACATCCAATACGCAAGTTTGGTACATGTAGCACTTATACTTTGCTCAATATTGACTTTTAAAAGCAAAAACACTCAAGCGGAAAAAGTAGGTCAAGGTCATTTTATGAAAGTTTGATCAAAGATACATCCAATATGCAAGTTTGGTAAATGTAGCACTTATACTTTGCTCAATATTGGCTCTTAAAGGCAAAATCACTCAAGCGGAAAAAGTAGGTCTAGGTCATTTTATGAAAGTTTGATCAAAGATACATTAAATATGCAAGTTTGGTACATGTAGCACTAATACTTTGCTCAATATTGGCTTTTAAAAGCAAAATCACTCAAGCAGAAAAAGTAGGTCAGATGCTGCATCCGATGCATTGGTCCATCATGGCATCTCAAGATGAATCACTTGTGCAAGTTTGGTTACTGTAGCATCAGCACTTTGTCAGATACTGAGCTACCCCAAACGTCTTAACCAAGTCACTCTGAGCTACCCCAAACTTCTTAACCAAGTCACTGAAGCAGAAAATATAGGTCAGATGCAGCATCCGATGCATTGGTTCACCTCAGCATCCAAAGATGAATCATGGTGGAACAATAAAAACTTTTCGTTTTTCATTGATTTCTATTGTTTGTACCATAAATCTACTGAAGCAGAAAATATAGGTCAGATGCAGCATCCGATGCATTGGTTCACCTCAGCATCCAAAGATGAATCATGGTGGAACAATAAAAACTTTTCGTTTTTCATTGATTTCTATTGTTTGTACCATAAATCTACAATTTTTCGGTCAATTTTCAAAATTTTTCTTTGGCTCGCTACCACTTTCCAGTTCTTTATAGACTTTCTGAATAATTTAGCTTTTCTGATCCATCCTTCATACATATTACTTTATCAATATGCATGAAGACATTTAACTCAAACTATATAGAATATTATTACATGTACTTGTTAATGATAGAGGGTAATTCGAAAGTATTTTCTGACAAGTCAATATTTTGCTAAGAAAAATTCCTGGCTCGCTACCGCTTGCCAGACATTTATTCATGTACTTAAAAAATTAAACCTCTACCTCTGTGGATTGAACGGCTGATATCATCAGATCATTTTAACATACCTCCCCCCCCCCCCTCTTCCCTACCCCCCCCCCCCCCCCCCCCCTTTTTTTTTTTTTTTTTTTTTTTTTTTTTTTTTGCTTGTTAGAAATTTTGGGATGTTGTGCCCCTCCACTTTTCCAGGCAGAGCTACGCCACTGCTATGTATGTTTTTATTATGCCCCCGTAATCGAAGATTCGGGGGCATATAGTTTTTGGTCTGTCCTTATTTGTATAATTTTATTCCAGCAAACTTCTTTCTTCAAAGGATGGACCATCACACAAGAAATAATCGAACTAATTCAGGACTAAATATATCATGCCTTAAATATTCTTGCACAGCTCCTTTCACTTAATATTCATTCATCATAACATGATATATCAATGGTTCTTTCTGCCATTCACCAATGTGTTGTTTCCCATGAAGTATGATCGGTCAAAATAATGCTGTATCCATTTCATGCCAATCAGGCCAGGGGCATCATGCAGTGTTTCTCACAAACACATCCTATTGACAGTTTGTCAACACTCAGCTCATGTTATATTCCAAAACAATGCCATTCAACTGATTGGCAGAATTACATACATTTATTTCAATTCTTGTACTTTAATTTCTTTCAGCTGATGGACTTTTAAAGTCTAAATCTTTGTATCTGAAGACCTATCGAGTGAAGAAGAAAGACCAAATTTCAATGCAAGGGGAATTTCAGAGATCAGAGTTTGAGCAACCATCTGTGGATTGAACGGCTGATATCATCAGATCATTTTAACAATCATAGTACATAATATTACAAGTTCATTCACAGTGAACAGATGATTGATCCGAGAACCTAATGTAAATGTAATGATGGTGAAAATGAATTTTGGATTCTGCTCCCGGGTATATCTTTTTTGTTTTGTTTTGTTTTGTTTTGTTTTTTGCACAGAAAAGATCAAGGATCTGGATCAATTACTTTGTAGACTATCTACGACTATATGTGTATCACAGTGTTGTAATAACAGCTGGCCATGATTTTGATTCCAAACAATATGTTTGTTTGTGTGACCTTCTGTTAACCTTTACTTGATAACAAGATCTTAAACTTTCAATTTGTGAATTTGTAATTAACTTATTGGCATAATACTTATCAGTTATTAGCATATATTTTTGTTGTATGTATGTAGAAATTAAACCTATTTAACCTATTTTGTACCTTAATTGACTTTGAAGTTTAATCTTGTAAATGGATATTTGGTTTACATGCTCTGAAAGCAGATGGTTGAAGTATGATTCTGCCTATGTATAGATTTGGTTGATAAAACTTCACACATGAATTGCCCATGAGGACCTGGATCGAGGAATTGGAGGGCATTACTGAAAACAGCTAGGTATTTATTGCATATTTGTATCATGTTATCTCAAGTTGTATTTAATTGGCAGGTTTGAAACTTCGCAAATAAATTACTTATGACATAAGGAAGATCCCTATTAATTGAGCTCAAGATACAAATGTTCTATGTGGAAAAAAGTGTGTAGTAGTATATGCACCTAAATTCAATTACTTAGACATTAGATCTGCATTGGTGAAACTCCAAAGTTTGCCTTAGTAATGATGAGCAGAAAGAGCCCAGGCACGATTGATTTCAGGGTCAAGAGGTCAAATTTTTAAGGTCAAACTTAAATTTGTATGTATGAAAAACAACATATTCTGCGCCATAGCTCTAGCCATACGTACTTGACCTAAGGAAAAACCATATTGATTTTGGCACTAAAAGGTCAAACTGTTCAATTATTGAAAAAATAATTTTGTACCAATAATTCAAGCAATTCTTTACTGTCAATATTGAAACTTCACACATGTATTGCTTATGACCTAAGGAGGAATCCCATCAAGGTCAAACTTACATTTGTAAGTACATGTATGACATTTCAGGACAGTAGTAACTTGATTTCATGCAAAGATTGTAATGATATTATGACCAAATGATGAACCCTTTTCGTTTTGGATTCAAAGGGTCAAGGTCAAACTGTCGTGTGCAGAAAAAAATATTTCTATATATCTTTTAAAACTAAATTAGGACATTCTTGAAATATACTGATGAAACTAAATAAACATATGCCTATCACCGACTGAATCAAAGTTCAAGATGTGTGGTCAAAGGTCAAGGCCAAACTTGGCATGTATGGAGAACAGTATTTCAGTACCATTCACCCAAGCAATCTTAACACACACTAATAGATTGCTGGTGACCTACAAGAGGTATTAAAGTTAACGAAGGGTCAAACTTCACAAACATGGAAAACTGCAATTTAACAGCACTATAATTCAAGTACATCTTGTGCGCACGTAATCCAGGATAACCACACCATTTGCTACTTGCGTGACAAATGGCCGTCCAAAGTCGGCACCGGTTACCCATTGGTCTCGTCGGTTTATGTGTAGTCTTTTGTGTTTGATGTTTACATGTCGTGTGTCTCTTTTCCGTCTCGTGCTGTACTCGTCTTTTGTGTTTTTGCATCGGGTGTTTTGGTGTTTTACTGTTGATGCTGCAACGGAGTCTTGTTGGAGATCTCCTCCCTTCTTTTTGACCTGTAGACAATAACACACAGATTGCTTCTCATCCGAGAATGATGAGCTTCATTGATCCTTTGGTAAAAAGGTCAAAGGTCAAGGTCAAACTTTGCATGTCTCTTTTGACTTTTTCCCTTCAATGATGAATCAATGTTGCATTACATGGCGGTGATTGCCTTAATTTAAGGAGATTAATACATATACATTTTCTAGTTAATTTGGGGATCGGGTGAGATGGGAGACCAATATTGATTTTTTAAGGTCAATGGTCAAATTTGATATGAACTTGCCTAAACAAACAAACGCACTGCTTCTTGATAGACCGTTTTCATATTACCGCTAGACATGCATTTTAGACACTCCAAGACCCGACATGACAACTTTTGGCGTTATTTTTTTTATTATGACGTCATGGTCTGGGATGACGTCACAGTTAAAAGCTAAGTCAAATGTCGGGTCTTGGAGTGTCTTAAATTCAAGTCTACTGCGCTAAATCGTGTATTAATTGTTTTATAGAGTACAGACTACGGAGTCTTGGTTGGAAGAATACTATGTTATGTTCGAATATTTCGTGATTGAATAGACTTTAATACGAATTATTAAATTTTAACAATTTTGTCCGCGTATTCGTATATTATAATTATATCTTTTTCATTTATTCCCAATTGATTTATAAGATACTTATGGTCACGAATACCTGGTAATTCATGTAGTTTTCTATACAAATTCTTATCCTTTATCCACAATACATGTTTACGCGTAAGTACGAAGTGCGGTCATTTAACATATTCTATGTAAATTTCAACACGTGTTGGAGAAAGCACATTTCCATCACATTTTACCACGAAGTTGTTGGAGTGATCACGAAAACAGAACAAAATGCCACCAAGGAAGAATAAAGCAAAGGTTTTAGAATACAATTTTGTTTCCTTAAATTGAAATGCGTATTGATTTCTACTTGTATATCTTGCACAAAGCTTACTTTTGATAATGAATTCATGTCGTGTAAAAGTGGCTCGAGGTGTCATGTACTAAAAGGTGCTCAATATACCTGGAGTACCTATGCTTCATTTTCTTCACAATAGCTTGGGTTATTGTCTTAATTTGTGTTTGTTAGAATAGCAAGTGCATTTATATACATGTAACTATGGAATTGTACATGTAACTATGGAAAGCATGCTACTGCCCTGGCCAGGAGTGCGTTCCTTTATGCGGAACGTCTGGTAATGGAACGCGCAGTTCCAGCGGATCGGATCGTCTGCCACGTCTAGGACTGACGTTCCAGGCTGTTCCTATATGGCGGACATGCAAATTTCGGTGTGGATGTCACAAGAAATGATAAACATTTGATTAGTAAAATTAGCACTATTTCAACACCAATTACGGCTTTATTTTGGGATTTTTTAACATCAAGATATTGCTCTATCTGATGTTGCCAGGTGAAGTCATTCTGACACCATTTTGTTCCATTATCAGAATGGGATCGTTCTGGAATGTTCCGCATAATTGAACGCAGCCCAGTACTGGTCTGGTGTCGGGACAATTTTGAGGTTTTTTTTCTGAATTTTCAGTGATTACTCCAATGTCCTTTCACAGAAAACATTTAAATAACTATAAAACAATGCTTTGCCCCAACTACATACATTGTACAAACATTTTGAAAGAAAATGATAAGCACAGGCACATGTAGAAAGAATGTCAATATCCTATAAGATGCCCCTTTACTACAGGTCATGTAAGAGAATAGAAATACAAGGCTTCCAACGAATTTTTTAGCTAGAAGTAGCATGTGCAATTTTTGTATTTGAAGGGCTAAATGGGGTATAACTGTAAAGACTGATTGGTATACTTTTTAAAAACATCAATAATTCAACCAAAATGATCTCATAACATAGCATAATTGTCTACCAAAGTTGGACTATTTTCTACTTTCTGTCTTGAACCTCCATTGACAGATTAAATACTGATTCATTCAGAGCTTTAATCTGCTTACACAGGGATCACCCTAGGCCGCGATTTTGCGACATTCTCGCATTTTTTTCACAAATATCGCATCTTTACTGCTTTGTCGCGCGAAAAAATCGCAGACCTCCTTTGCATAAATCGCACTTAAGTTAATTAAATGCGACAGAACAAGACATTTCGTCTTTGATAATCAGATTTTTAGTTTACTTTGCATTCCATCAACGTTATTCGATCTTTTTCACGGGTATTAACGGTACCTGGTCAACTGATGTAAGCTATCTGAAAACACCATTGCATATGGATCAATGCGCGTGTTTAATCCATTTAAATTTAGTCAGATTATCCTATACCTGTCTGCCCCGAGGGTGTTGTTATTTAAGCGTACGGTGACAATAGCTTTCAACGGTAGCGTTGCGGTCAAGCATGAAATTTATCTGTCACTTTTGACAGGTGAGAGGGGTAGTAATATCTATTTCAAAAAATTGAATTGTACATGTAAACATGGTAAAACAAGCAATGAAAGAATTTTAATAGTGATGACGGCCGTATTACATGTAATTAATAGAGATTGTTTTCTATTACGGATATTTTATCTGTGTCTTGATAGTGACATTTCTGGAGTTAGTTGTTTATTCCGTTCCGATCAATTTAAATGGTCAATGAAGATTCCATTGTTGATCTTAAAATTTTCAATCACCAGTCGTGTTTTGGTAACTGTATCGCGCGGTATGTAATTACGGTCAACTTGATAACGTAACTAATTAATTTCGGTCTATCCAAGCGACCATCAAGCCATCTAATTATTGCTTCACACATACGGTAATCATATTTGATTGCAAGTACATGTACACTAAACATTAAACAAATTCATTAAAGCTAGTTATTAATCGGTGGAAGAATAAACAACTAACTACGATCGTACTCAGAAGCTGTCAGAAATAAACTGTACGACACTTTTAAGCTTTCGTCTACTTCTTTTCTTTTTATTACAGGTACATATTTGTTTATCTGAATAAAAATAAACGGCGGGTACAATTTCGATTTTTCGATGCGTATTACATTGTATCTACGAGATGAACGTTTTTCCGCGATTTTCAGCCCCATTTGTTGGCAGCGTATTATATACTCTTGCGTACTTTTTTTCTAACAAATACGGTACTTTAAAGCATCATTTTTGCCGATGTAGACAGTTACAGAAATTTGTTTACACAGCATAGATTCTTCAGTTTAATTTTACGTAAGAAATTTCCGGTTGTGAAAAAGAACCAAGCCACGGAAAAAACGAATTTCTGAGCCATAGGTAGACCAACAGAAGTTGGCGAAATTCTTTAAAGTTGACATACCCCAGAGCCCCACTGATTTAGACAAACCCCAAGTCCCTCCGTACCCTGCGAGAATGAATCGGATGGATCCATCAATAGTAAATCCGAAGACACACCAAAACAAAAGGCCCAAATGTTTGAATTTTTGTACTTTTTTAACTAATACATTCAAAATCTCATTGAAATCGAAAAAATCTCATTGTTTTTTAGCAAATGAGATTTTTATCTCATGACTTTGTAGGGCTAGAGTGATCCCTGCTTACATGTACTGTAAGCAGAGTAAAACACCTGGATGATTCAACTGGCTAATCTGTCAATCTCAATGGAGGTTCAAGACAGAAAGAAGAAAATAGTCGTGTTTTTCCAGGTTCATGTACTTCGAAAAGGTGACATTAAAATTAAGGTCACCGTGGGTTCAGTTTGTAAGTCAAAGCTTTGATTATTTAAGGGCTCAGTCCGAAGAAGTTGATTCTAAAAGTTTTCCATCTTTTATACAGACACCACAGCCACCCAAAGGTCAAAAGGCAATGATGATGAAGAAGGGGGCACGGTCAGCACCCCCAAAAAAGAAAGCTCAGATGGTAGATATGGAGGATTCAGACGACAGTGATGATGAGGTAATGATTGTATTTGTAGCATTATAGTGGATCAGACAAAACTGTACAACCTCTTTCCTTCCCTGGTGATAAAATCTGGACAAGTTTAAGTTAGAAATTGAGTTGGAATTGATTTAATTGGTTTGAAAAGAAATTGTCACAGTGTTCTTACCTTCCTTACCTACAGGCTCAGGGTTGCCAGCAGTCTTGAAAAGTCAGGGAAATTGTCTTTTTTTCAAGGTCAGGGAAGTTTAGAATTTTGTTAGTGAAAAATGAAAATCCACAAAAGTCAGGGAAAGAAGTATTTCAGAGCTGAAAAGAATATTAAGATTTTTAGAATTTTATGGCTATGGCAGTCTTCAAGTATTAAATTGAAGTAATTAGAAATAAATTTTGAATGAAAAAGGCCTCAGAAGAATACTTTCAAAGCCCTTATTATTGTTGTAGCCTTTTAAAAGACCTCACATGATGACATGCATAAAATTTTCTTAAAACATTGATTGGACGGCTAATGGGGAGGTCAGGAGGCCGTTTTAATGTTTGGCGGTTTTGGAAAACATGAATTGGTCAGGTAGAAGTCAGGGAATTTTGTTCACCAAGGGTGCTGACAACCCTGAGGCTCTCTTATAAAGTTATATCCAATGCAAAAACAAATCCATCAATTAAAATTTGAATTTTGCTGTGAACTAGAAATTAAAAAAATCATATATACTGTATGAAATCAGGGGTTTTTTTTTCCTTGTTTTGGGGCCGAATTTCGGCCCCTTCCCAATGCCAAATTTCCTCTATTTTCCCCAAAAAATCACCCTGAAATTCCCAAAGAGGAATAATGAAAAAATCACCTGAGAAAATAAGACCCAAAACCTGGAAGTAAGCACAAAATGTCCTATTTCTAAGCGCATTTTTTAAAGTTTTTTATTCATCCCATGTTCAGTTCAAGCAAATCAATGGATTATCAGTGTTAATAAATGATACTTTAAGGTTATACTTTGGTGAGAATTTGTACAAAAATTTTCCCAATTTCAGCAAAATGTCGCAAATTTTCCCAAATGGGACAGGCACAGGCACCTTCCCCAAAATAAAAAAAACCCCTGGAAATAGAAATTGTATACATTGTAATTGATTGAATAAAATTCAAAAGAAGAAAACATGTGAAAGAAGTGATGGAAGAGGGATTAATGTTCTACAAGCATGTGTTTTTCATCATGTGAAAATAGTGATTGAAGTGGGATTTTAAAAAAACATTAATGTTCTACAATCATGTGTTTTCAAATTTTCCTCATTGTTGAATTCAAGAAAGATACTTGTGAAAATGTCCTTCAGCAAACAAGTTAAGAACTTCATTATTTTATGTAATATATGGGGAACTTAATGTACGTTGTATAACATTAATTTACTCTCTGGCGTGTATTTGTTAGATAATTTCAATTTGACTTCAAATAAATAAAATCTTGACTGTTTTATCAAATTGTAAGTCTAAGAGACAACCCCAGAATTTTGCTGCATTCCTGCCAATTTAAGACGTGAATAATTGATCATCTTTCATTCTATTCAGACAATGGCCCCAAAGGCAATGCTGTTCCAAAATGGCAAGGTAAGGATGCACATAGAAGACGTTGTCCCTAACTTTGATCCTGAAGTGATTGGGCTTTATTATTTTAAAAAAAATTAATGTGTACATGTATATGTATTGTGTTTTGGAACACATTCTTCAGGGATACCATTATTGTCATGGGCTTTTGAGCTTGATCTTTTTGTGTCGCCTGCGAAGCATAGCGACACTTAGGGATCACTTTGTCCGTTGTCCGTCTGTCCGTCCGTCCGTCTGTCAGTCTGTCTGTCTGTCACACTTTGGGTGTCACAGCCCATAACTTTTGATTGGTAAGTGATAGGGCTTTGATATTTCACATGTATATTCCTTGTGACAAGACCTTTCTACGCATACCATAATTTTTGACCTAGTGACCTTGACCTACTTTTCAAAAAAATTAAGAATGGATATATCTTTTGATTTGTAGGTGATAGGGCTTTGATATTTCACATGTGCAATCCTTGCGGCAAGACCTTTCAACACATACCATAATTTTTGACCTTGTGACCTTGACCTAGATATTTGACCTCCTTTTGAAAAAAAAGATAAGATTCGCTATATCTTTTGATTGGTAAGTGATAGGGCTTTGATATTTCACATGTATATTCCTTGTGACAAGACCTTCCTACTCATACAATAATTTTTGACCTAGTGACCTTGACCTACATATTTGACCTACTTTTCAAAAAAATTAAGAATGGATATATCTTTTGATTTGTAGATGATAGGGCTTTGATATTTCACATGTGCAATCCTTGTGGCAAGACCTTTCAACACATACCATAATTTTTAACCTTGTGACCTTGACCTAGATATTTGACCTCCTTTTGAAAAAAAAGATAAGATTTGCTATATCTTTTGATTGGTAAGTGATAGGGCTTTGATATTTCACATGTGTATTCCTTGTGACAAGACCTTCCTACACAGACCTTTAAATTTGACCTTTTGACCTTGATCTAGATATTTGACCTACTTTTCAAGAAAAGTAATATTCGCTATATCTTTTGATTGGTAGGTGATAGGACTTTGATATTTCACATGTATTTTCCTTGTAACAATGCCATTCTACAAATACCATAATTTTTTTACCTTTTGACCTTGACCTACATATTTGACCTACTTTTCAAAAAAATGAAGAATTGATATATCTTTTGATTGGCAAGTGATAGGGCTTTGGTATTTCACATGTGTATTCCTTGTGACAAGACCTTCCTACACAGACCATAAAATTTGACCTTTTGACCTTGATCTAGATATTTGACCTACTTTTCAAGAAAAGTAATATTGGCTATATCTTTTGATTGGTAGGTGATAGGGCTTTGATATTTCACATGTATTTTCCTTGTATTAATGCCATTCTACAAATACCATAATTTTTTTTACCTTTTGACCTTGACCTAGCTATTTGACCTTCTTTTCTAAGGTTGTAAATTGGCAGGTGATAGGTTTTTAATATTTCTTATGATGAGACCTTTTTGTTACCAATTTTTACGTAGTGACCTTGACCTAGATGATTGACACTCTTTTCTGAAAATTTGAGAATGACCATATCTTTTAATTTGTAATTAAGAGGTCTGATATTTCAAATGAATTTCATATGACAAGACTTTTCTACTGATACCAATAATTTTGATCCACTTTCTAGAATGATAATCAAACCGCTTCGCAGGCGACACAAGCATTCCTTGGATTGCTATTTTTTAACATTGGCATTTACTTTTGATTGTTTTCATACATGTATATCATGTGTGTATTCCTTGTGGAAGACTTTTCTACTGGTATGAAAAGTTTTTACATGATGACCTTGACCTTTAAAAAAAGTCACTCGAATACTTCTGCATATTTCAGTTCTAAATTTTTAAAAAATGCTTTTGTTTGTTATAGGGCAACATAGGATCTGACGGTATGGACTCTGGATCTGATGAGGAGATCTCAAGTAAGAATGGCATTTAAAGTTATTTTTGAATATTTAAAGTTTGATTCTAGAAGCTACATGTACCATACATATTCAGGATGGTAAAAATAAAGGTATGATTGCTGAGAATGTAATGTGGTAAATCCACCCCATGAAAACCTTACCTTTTAAGTGCTTACTTTGTACACCCAAATTGTGAAATTGTTACCAATTTATTATCTTGTCTCACTCATAACAGTTAAAGCCAAGCCTGGCCAGAAGAGAAAAGCAGACAGTACTCCAGCTAAAGGTCAAAAGGGTCAGACACCAGGTGCTAAAACTCCCAAAGGGCAGATGGCAAATACACCGAAAAATCAAACACCGAAAGGACAAACACCTGCAGCTTCTAAAACACCAAAAGGACAAACACCTGCAGCTGCAAAAACACCAAAAGGACAAACACCTGCAGCTGCAAAAACACCAAAAGGACAAACACCTGCAGCTTCTAAAACACCAAAAGGACAAACACCTGGTAAAATGCAAAAAGGACAGCAACAAAAACAGTCTCAACAGAAGAAATCTGTACCTGATGATGAAGAGGAAGATAGTGATGATGATGATGACATGGACGATGATGAGGATGATTCAGATGATGATATGGATGATTCTGAGGAAGACGTTCAAACATCTAAAGGAAATGTTCAGAAACAAATGAAATCACAACAGAAAATGGATGATGATGAAGAGGATAGTGATGATGACGATGATGAAGAAGACAGTGATGATTCTGAGGAAGAGGTTCAAATACCGAAAGGGAAAAATCAGAAACAAATACAATCACAGCAGAAAAAAGCTGCTGAAGATGATGAAGAAGATAGTGATGATGATGATGAAGAGGATGATGATGATGAAGACAGTGATGATGATAATGTTGGCAAAAAAGGACTTCTAGCCTCGAAGGCAGATGGGGAGGATGATTCAGATGATGATGATGATGACGATGATGATTCAGAAGAAGATGATGATGACGACGAGATGGAAGAGGAAGCAGGAAAGGGAATCGATAAGATAATTACAAAACAAATCATGAAAGAAACAAACAAAAAAGGTTATTATTATTTCACAGAACCACTTTGATCAGTTTAAACTTCATTAAATAGTAACAAAGTATGTACATGTAGTTTTATCACTACCAGCTTTCAATTTTTCTGTTCAAACACGATCATGGTAGATTTGGAAAGTTAAATGTAAGTTCGTTATTCAAAAATTAACTCATATACAACAAGTACAATATGAAAATGACATTTGACACAATTTTTTAATTGACACTCTTTGGACGTCACATTTCAGACGCTGCCAAACCACAGCAAAAAGCAAAAGAAGTTAAGAAAGAACAGCCTAGTCCACAGAAAAATAAGCCTGATTCACAAGGTTCTCAAAATTCAGGTAATCATTATCAATTCAAATTACTCATCCAAAAATCAGTAAAAAGTTACTTCAAAATGACTCAAAAAAGTTATGTCTTGTACCTGTAGAACTCTAATACAAAATACAACATTATCTTGTCAATATTACAAATGCAAAACTCTTCAATCAAAACTTTTTGACAATTGTGCAAAACTGAAGAAATGGTACAATTCAGTCTTAAGGTTTTCTAGAGTCTTTTGTAAAGCATGATTGTATCCATTCATAGATGATTTTCTAGAAAAATCAAGTGTGTATACTACATGTGAAGTCATTTGCTACTTGTATCAACCTTTGCTTCTTTCTCAATCAGCCACTCACTGCCAGAATTTGTGTCTAAGAATTAAAATACCGGTACAAGATGCATAATACACATGTAATATCAGCTGAAGCCCAGACACACTAAAGGTTTAATTTCATAAAATCTAAAAAGAAATGAACAGCCAATGATTCTACATATGCAGTATATTATGAAGTACTAACTGCTTTATTTCCTACTTGATTTGTAGTTGACAGAACAGAGGACAAGAGGAGATTAGGTATGTATAGATTGTAGACCCATGTTCTCGTCACTGAGAAGCTATGTACATATTTGGAGAAAATTTTCCAATGCATTTTCTTTGTCACTTTGAGACACTACTGTCTTTGTTTAGATGTCTAAAAGAACTGGCTTTTAAGTATATTGAACATGATAGTCAAGCAGACCATTAGCTTAAACACGTATCTGTTTGCATTATATAAATGTCACACTGACAAAACTTGCATCTTGTATTGTGTATATTTTGAGCAAAAACTTTTAGAACTTAAGGCACTTCATATATTACCTTCTTTTACATTAAAAAAAATAAGATTGGCAATACCATTTAAACAGTAAATGATAGATAGTGTTGATATTCATTTCACAATAAACTTATCAACAAACTCAATCATAAAGTAGAATTTGATTTTTGTTGTTTTACTAAGGCTGGTCATGATGTATTAATAGATACATGAACATTTCAGCTGAAGCTGGAGAGAGGTCGTTACACGTCAGTGGGGTTACAGATAAAATAGACAGATCAGACCTAGAGGTTCTATCTAAGGACATCATCCAAGTCAGAGTACGAACTTACGCCCACAGAAAAGGAGGAGTATACTGGTATGTTATGTAATGTTTTTCATTGAAGTGGGAAATTCTCGATAACCATTTGAAATTTTCTGATGTTCTGTAGAAATTGCTAAGTTTATGTTGACCTTTTGCACATCAATGGGTCAATAGGCCACTTGCTGAAATTCATAATGGCTGACAAAATAAGAAAAATGTCCGAGGTAGGCAATTTTTGCGCACTTTTTCATTGCTATGTCACAATGGAATCGTGTCTTTAAACAGTGACGTCATGATGTAAAACAATGCCAAAAGATGTTGACTCGGACATTTTGGGCTTTCAAACAAAATCGGAAAATGGTTTATTGGGGGATCACCAAATGTCCGACATCGCACCTATTTGCGAACTTATTCAATACAATGCGTCATCATAATCAAACAGCCCCTCAATGAATTGTATGACTGGCAGGGGTCTAGAATGTTTTTCAAAATCTACTTGCCACAGGCAACTCCGGACATAAAATTTACTTGCCCGGCCCTAAAAATCACTTGCCCATTCAGACAAATTAAAGATTAAGCTTGAGAGAAGGATAGATCTTATACATTTATAAGCTGCAACTTATTTTTAAGGCTACCGGTATGTTGAAATATGTCAGCATATCTAACAATCAAGCGCTTGATTCTACAGAAATTAAAACCCTGTCTTAGAAGTAGGAAATTAGAAAGAAATCTGAATGAAGAGTATAAAAATGCCCACCGGCAAGTGAACTATTACTTTGCACTTTCCTGATGATTTTAAAACGTCATAGTGTAAAATTTTGCCTGCTGATGTGATGTCTGTCATTTGTAGATCCCTCCAATTAAGACTTCAATATGCCAGACAATGTGAAGTTGAACATTTTGTATCTTTCATTTTCCAATGTCGGTCTTTATACTTGTAACAGTTTATACTATGAGTTCTGTCCTTACTTCCTTACATTGTATTTTGTTTGTGTTGATTATGTCATATTTCGAGTGATCTTGGGGTTCCATAGAATGGAAAGGTCATAGTGATAGACAGTTTGAAATTTTGAGGAGTATTTCTTTCTCTTTAGGAGTAAAGACCTCTTAATTGAGAGGAGTAAACAGAATGATACATATATATTGCTGCACTGACTTTGAACCCTTGGTGTCAATATGCATTTTTGGGCCAAGCATCAGTGCTACATCATTCTATGTTCTTGTGTCAGTTATAGAATTGCTATGTATATTCTCTTTGACCAAGAATAGACAGTATGTTACATATCATTGGTACACTAAAATTTGTAGAACCAATTAAAATTCAGCAAATGTACTGTATGTTATGTTTAAGTATGTTTTTGTAATGTTTGGCTTGTCGTAAAACAATGAAGGTCAACAACTTTTTGAGACAAAATAGCACAATGTAGCATCTAAAAAAAACTTTATTTTTAAGGTATGCATTCTTAACCTTCAAAGACAAGGCAACTGCAGAAAAGAATCTAAAGAAATTGCAAGGAAAGCAGGTCCGGGGGCGAGATGTAAGAATAAATAAATCTCGGGAAAGGACAAAACAAATCAGTAAGTCTTCAAGTTAAACATATCTGCACTTTTGAAGTAAATATCTCTGCATATTTTGACTTAAATTATCAACGCAAAATAAAGAAGCTAATTTGTGTCTCATGTACCAGCAATACCAGTGGCATAGCTAAAAAAGATTAGTCTTATTGATTTTCAAGGTCAGGGACTTAAGGTCACAGAATACTACATGTTGTATAGGAAAATCCTTCTAAACACACTTCTGACGACAGAATAAACAGACTGAGTGTGAAAACACAAACCTTTCTAATGTTGACCCTGGGAAGAAGATAAATAGCACTGATTTTCAATTTCAGTGTCACAATTACTGTTAGATCTCTTGTTGCAGAATTTAAAATAAATTATGTTTGAATATTAATAATAAGAAACACTTTATTTCCTCATATTTTCAGCCTCATAATTTTCACTTGATATTCACAGGTCAGGAGGCTGAAAATCTATTGAATTGAGTATTTCATCTTATCTTTGTACATGCAGATATACATGTAAACTTCCCTGCACAGGACTTGGGTTCTTGCTTGAAAACGTATATTGAATATGAAGACACACCCCCAGGTATATACATAAAGGTATTTTGTATTTTCAGCGGATACTGATCCCAAAGTATTATATGTCACAAGTTTTGGGGTTGCAAAGGAAGACGAATTGCGTAAAATTTTTCCAAAGGCAAACGAAATCATTTTGCCTACCAGGAGAGATGGACGTCCTTTTGGGTAAGTAGGGAAAGAGAGAAAAGCAATATATTTGAAAAGTAATCATCATAGCATGATACAGTGGTGTTTTCCAAAAAAAAGTATGTGTACTAAGTTTAGCGGGATTCATATTTTAGTAAAGTTGGCGCTGTCATTTGGGCTCTTAAGTTAAAACTATTTTAATACTGTAAACGTGGTTATTTTCGTTGGGGAGGGGGGAATGTTACTTTGCAGTCATAACATCAAGAAGCTGGGGGAAATATTCGCAATAGAATGAAGCAGGGTTATTTTCATTTGGAGGAAATTTTTCGCAAAGTCCCTTGATTTGTGAAATACACAAAAATTATCCCCCTCACGAAAAATTTTACACAAATGATATGTTCCACGGGAATCCCCTTTGATTGAACCAAGTTAATACTGTCTAAATCTACTTTATATGAATTTATTTTAGGCCTATCATATGGTCATTATTATCAATTATATGATGATAATTTATTTTGGTCAAGAATAGACGTGTATTCAGAGAACACTACAACAGAAATTTTTCAATGCTCGCCACATGTTATGATATGGTGCACAGACAGATACAGAATTTTCTGTTTAAGTGTTCTCCAAATATACGTCTATTCTTGACCAGAATAAATTACCATCATATAATATATAATTATGACCATATGATAGGCCTAAAATAAATTCATATAAAGTAGATTTAGACAGTATTTACTTGGTTCAATCAAACAGGATTCTTGTGAAGAATATCATTTGTGTATTATGTGATAACCCACGGTGATGTGGGCTAATTCATCATGAGTATTTTACAATGTCACTTTTGTCTCATTTTTGCCTGTTTCTGCTAAAGAATAGTTGCGTTAAAGTAAGTCTAGCACTCCAGCTTTTAAAGTCTTTCCAGGATTAAGGCTATTGTGTTCAATGGCATAGAAAACTATAGATACAAAAAAATGTGCATCAACATTTCTTTGCTGTGTAATCATTCATAACATTAAGGTTAGGCAGTCTACAAGCAAATACTAATAACTTCAGTTATGATTTTCCAGATATGCCTTCGTAAGATTTCTCACAGAAAGTCTAGCTAAATCGGCCTATGATAGCGCACATGGTACAAAGATCAAGGAACATACCCTCAGTGTTGTGTATGCTACGAAGAAAAAGGAAAAACCTAACAAACGGGACAAAAAGACGCAGCAGAAAGATAACAAAAAAGATCAAGGTTTGATTTTAATTTCTCCCATATTCACTGAGTAATCCTCATAAAAAGTGCAAAATGACAAATTGATCATCCACAATGATAAGCGACACGAGCAATGTTGACTATGATGTCATAAAAAACCGATGCGCTGTTAGCAATTATTTTCTAGAAGTTGTGATTTCTTGCAATGACTAGAAATTTTCTTATCATATCTTTAATTGATCTAATATTAAATTTCTCTCAAACATCAGTCTCCGACAAAACAACTTGTATTAAAGATCAAGGTTATCTTCAAATGTCAATAGTCCATTTTCCAGAAAATATTAATAACCGTTTTAAACCTTGATTTTATATGCACAAACATCAGATCATTTGGCAAAATTTTTAAATTGTGACATCATATTTGATTGCTCTGACTTTATGCGTTGTCATGTTTTTTCTATGGTGACGTCACAATGAAAATATAGCTAAATTTTTTGATATCTGTGGCCCAATGAATCTACTGGAAAATCAGCTATTTTGGAGGGATTTTGTTAGAAATGGAATTGTGAATATTCGTTCATCGTTGCAGTTCTTAAAAAGATATCTTGCCATGAGTAGAATTAAGTAGAGTTTCTCTCTTTTAGTAAAAGAACCTGCTGCGAAAAAAGTGAAAATGGAAAAGAAACAGGAAATGGAAGAAGATAGTGATGATGAAGAGGATGATGATGATGAAGATGAAGATGACGATTCAGATGATAATGAAGTTCAAGGTGGCAAAAATGTAGGTGGTGATAGTGACAGTGATGATGATGAAGATGATGATGACGATGAAGATGATGATGATGACGATGAAGATGATGATGATGACGATGATGATTAGTCAATTCTAGGAATTAATTTTTAGGAATATTTTAACTCAGTGAATTTAAATTATGTGGCTTGGGATGTGCAACGGGAAAGAAAAAGGAATGTACTTGTATGGAGAAAGTAATAATTTCAGAATTAATCTTGGTGTTACTACACATGTACAGTATTACAATGCATACAGAATGATGTACATGTATTTAAGCTCAGTTTGAAAATAACAACTTCAGATCTCAGTTTTACTTACATGTATATATGAAACTACATCCTGTTGTTATTCTGTATTTTGTTAGAGACGGACATTCTTTGTTAATGCATCCATCATATCATGTCAGACACATGTGAATGAATTTGCTTCTGAAGAGAAGCATTTTACACTTATGTTTTGTCATTTTCAGCCAAAAGACCATTTTCCAATCTTGTTTGAAAGCTCCAATTGTCCAATTCAACATCTTTTGGCATTGTTTATCATTATTGCGTCACTGTTAAAAGACGCAATTCCATGGAAATGTAACAATGAAAAATTGTGCAAAAGTTGCCAACCTTGGACATTTTTTTTGTCATTTTGTCAGCCATCATGAATTTCGGCAAGTGGTCTATTGAGGTAAACATGAAGTGAAGAGTACATTTTCAAGTCACCACTGATTTTAGTTTTTCAATGTTTCACATGTTGATTACTTGTGAACTCCACATTTTAAACCCCACATTAAATCTAGAATATGATCAATTTTAATTCACAGATGTCTTAATTATGTAATACAGGCAATTTTGTATGATAAAGGTTGTCCTAAAATTTGATTATGTGGATGGATACAGAATTGTTTGAATACATGTACTTTCACTTGAATACATGTAATTTGTTTTCTACGTTGAAAATAATTATTGAAGAATTTTAAGTTTATCACATGTAATGCAAACATAAACTGGATTACCTACCATAATTTAAAGAAAAATCGTACATTTCATTTTTGGATGGCCCAAGTGTAATTAAGGTTGCTATGGCAATGGGATGACTGCAACACTTGGGAATGGGATGTTACCACAGTGCATACATTTATGTTTACATGTATATCATTCATGTTAATCCTTGCATTTCCATTTATATAGCCATTATGTAAAAAAAAACTCTATATCATTGACTTTCCATGTGTTCAACGCATTTTACCACTATCCGATCTTTCATATACGTATAAGGATGTCTTTAGTTGTCATGCCGTTACTTGTTTTTTATGTCGAATCACATTTTCATTGTTTTGAACGGTTGAATTATGAGAGGATCACCCTACTTTAGTTAATTAGAAATACAAACTTTAACATGTACCTCAATAAGTTTTTCTATCCATCAAAGTACAATTTATATGTTTATGAATACTGCAGTTTATAGAATCGTTCTTTTAGTGATAGACAGACTTTGAAGTTAAACGTGCATTTGAAAGAACAAAAATGAATTAACGGCTGGATACTTGTTAATGAATGAATTTAAAGGAATATCATAAAATGATTATCAAATACAGAAAACATTCTTTTTGTTCTTAATTGAAATAACGAAAAAGTACATGTATACAAATGAAGTGTATATCTTCATCAAGATTTTTACAGCTTTCTGTCTTATGCTGCAGAAAAGAATTCAAGGCCTGTTTACTCTCTGTATTTTACAATATTTTGCACAATTAAAAAGAAGGTCTAGGTCACTGTAAGGAAAAATACACATAAAATACAAGTAATGGTTTCCAAATGGTAACTTAAGAAACCTTCAACTATCCAAACAAATTTAGATATGTGGTAACTTAGAAGAGAAGAATCATATTGATATAATAAAAAAAGTCATGGTCACTGTTGGGAAAATAGACTTCAAAATTTATATAGGTTTCCATACGAAAACTTCATCTATCCAAACCAGATTTGGATACAAATGTATGGATACTGAATAGGAGTGGAAGACACCTGTTGTTGTTAAGGTTAAAGGTCAAGGTCATTTTCATTGATTATTGTTGCAAGAGTCAAACTGCTACAGCTGTGACACATGTTTTACAGACATTCTCTTGTTGTTTCTTGTGGAACATTCAAGTGTTGCATCCCCTCAAACAACTTGCCATAGGTAACGAGGGGATATAGTATCTAGACCACCCTGGGTGGTTGGATCTGTAAAGCTTGTGAATACTCCAGATATTATAGATTTCTTTGGATATACACTGCTCAAAAAAATTAAAGGAGTTTTTTTTGACATTGTAATAATAATAATAAGTACATAGAATGAAATATTATTTGGAATCAGCAAGGCTATTGTATCGTGTGTAGTCGTGTGTAAGCGTTCATCTATTCAATACAGTCACAGGTAACTAAGAAATGACCATTAGATAGGTCTAAATGCATTTTTGTTCATTGCATAGAATAAGCAACTGCAAATGGCTGAAACATGAAAGCAGAAGCCTTTCTCCCTTTGTTTGAGCGGTGTACATCATACTTTGTGTGTTAAGTACCCCATTGTGAAAGGACTACACCAATAATTTTGAGGTTCAAGGACAAGGGTCAATGTTAGAACTGTCAATAGTTGGAAACACTTTTGAACATCTAGATGTCACAGATGTATGTCATGACCTTGATCTACGATTTTAGGTCAAGGTTGCTGTACATGCAGGTTGAAAAATCTTGTCTGGACCGTAATTTTTCACAGCTTCCATGGATCTGAATAATTTCACAGCATTGCTACCCAGGATTCGAGGATGTGTCATGACCTTGATCAAAGTTCAAAATCACGGTACATGCAGGTACCATAATTTTTTTTACTTCCTCCGTGGATATTAATAGTATTTTGCAGAATTGTTGCCCAGGACCCAAGAATGTGTCATGGCCTTAATCCAGGATTAAAAGGTCAAGGTTGCAGTATATATGTTGGTTGAAATACCTTGCTCAAACATTAACTTGATCTTAGTTTAAATACTTGTAGATTGAAAAATCTCGTCCTGACAATAACTTTTCACTGTTGATAGATTAGAATATTTAACAGAATTATTGTTCAGTACCCATGGGTATCTCATTAATACTTTGAACCAAGGTCACAGTGCCCTAGAGTAGTAAGATTTTGAGATGGAATATAGATAAAGTTTGAGTCAGTTTTGTAGGGAGAGATCAATCAGTCTTTCCCCTACTTTCTTGACATGGTGTTTACTAGGCTAATCCATCCGACACAGGAGTTGACATTTTGTTTGTGAGTAGAGTTTTTCGGGGTTTTCGGTTTATCTGTGGATCCACGGGTCCTGGAATGAACTCCTCTTTCCTTCTATTTGTCGTACGATTATACCAAGAGAACGTCATTTTGAGCCATTTTAATGATAAAAAAACCTCCCTTTCCTGATACAAAAGTTAAAACCCTTTTAAAAACTGCGGGATCCGCCTGCATACATGTAGATTTCTTGTTATCCAGCTTCGGACATAACAACAATTGCGGATCTAGAGGGTCAGGAAACAAGCCCCCCCCCCCCTGAATTTTCTCCAAAATGCGACTTTTCCCCGCTTTTATGTATAATTTTATTCAAAACCATGGGCGGTACCCCAAGACGGCTTTGACCCTCCACCCCTCGGATTTTTTTCTAGATCCGCCCATGAGCAACATTCTATTCGGATGCTAAATCCAGGGACCGAGTCTCAGGTGTTCAGGAGGGGATCAGCTGTTCTGTCGCCTTAATCATTCTACAGAACTGAAATAAGCCTGTTAAAACAAGGCACCAATAGAGCTTTTACTTTATTTTCCTTCGTCGAGAATGTATAAAACAAAGTACCTTCAAGTTCCTGGACAAGAATATGTTGTGAGTATTCGTACAAAATACTTTCTTAGAATTATACTTTAGACAATTTTAGTTCTGTTTGTTAAGTTTTGATCATTTGCTCAACTTAGGATATCTACGTCAATTCAAAATTCTGAAAAAAAAATGTTTTTTTCTGTTATTAAAGTTTTAAGCGTTTCGCCACCTTCCGTAAAATCCAAATTTTCTTTTTTCTCTTAATTGTCATTTGTCATGCAACCGAAAATATTCGATCCAGAAATTTAAGTTTTCAAAAAGTTATGTTCCCGCATTAAAAAAAGGTTCCAAAATTATAGTATTGAATTCATTCTATTCAACAATCTACAGAAAGTTCAGGAACAGACAGATCACCAATATTAATTGTCTAACCTCTTGAATCATAATTCAGATACATCTTAATCGTATTTTTGACAAAAGTTGACAATAGACTTGTTTTTTTCTTTCATCTGTGCATAAATTTGTGGATAAATCTGTTCGAAGTCTGCAATGATTATTTCAGTCCCTAGAATCCATTATTTTTATTTTACTCCCGCCTACGAAATTTAGGAGGTATATACTGGTTTCATTTTTATCCCATGGGATAAATCAACTAATTTTTAAATCTAAATTAGGAAGGAACTTGGCATGGTAGTAAGAATGTATGTTCAAATATTTGAGAGAGCATATATAGACACTTTATTATTTTTCTATCTATCTTTCAACGAAAAATAAGTTTGGATAGCAATCGATATGGCTTCAATTTTCCCCAATACCCCACCTGAGATTATCTTTGAAATGTGAACTTGAAGAAGACAAAAATGTGAGCTCTCGAGTACATCCCTTCGACTACAAAAAGAGGAGGATTATTCTGATGCCCTGTGACCCTTTTACTTATGATCCTTGAAAATTCCATAAGAACTCCTTTTGAAAGAAAGCTATCTGGATCTGCCCTTTGGCATGTAGTCAATATTGCGCTATATATAGTAATACATCGATATATGTGTGTACATCATTAGCATATTGAAATCAAACTTTTTTTTTTCATTTTGTGACTTCAAAAGTGTGAACTAAATGTGAGCTCTCGAGTTGTGCGCACATAATCCGCAGAACCACACCATTCGTAAGTCAGCACTGATTGCCCATTTGTTTCGTTGATGTATTGTAGTCACTTTTGTGTTTCAAAAACGTTTCTTTATCGTATTTGGTGTTCCTTGTCTCTTTTGTGTCTTTTCGACTTCACTTGTCTACTCCGTGTTTTCACCTCTAGAGCAAGGAACCATATTTCGCCTGTGACCATATTTCGCCGTTTCATGGTTAATTGCTTCTCGTTGGTCATTGGAATTGTTTGTCCAGCTTATTTTTCTATTTCCTATCAAATATGATCATAGAAGTCATGTTTTGATATAATGTGACATCTCCTGCACTCAAATGTGACGAAAAATACCTCAAAATGAGGAAAAATTAATTATATCACTAAATTTTAGACGTAAACATCCAAAATTTTTACAAAAACCAAACGAAGAAAACATTTTATTTGGCATCATCTCGTAGATACGAAAGCTTATTAGTGCCATTTTTGGGAAAGAAAAAAAAATAAAAAGTCGTTCTAACAAGATAAAAAGTCGTTCAAACGAGTTAAAAAGTCGTTCAAACGAGATAAAAAGTCGTTCAAACGAGATAAAAAGTCGTTTAAACGAGATAAAAAGTCGTTTAAACGAGATAAAAAGTCGTTCAAACAAGATAAAAAGTCGTTCAATTAAGATAAAAAGTCGTTCAAACGACTTTTAAAAGTCGTTCAAACGACTTTTAAAAGTCGTTCAAACAATATAAAAAGTCGTTCAAACAAGATAAAAAGTCGTTCAAACAAGATAAAAAGTCGTTCAAACGACTTTTAACTCGTTCAAATGACTTATAAAAGTCGTTCTAACAAGATAAAAACTCGTTCAAACGAGTTTCTTAAGTCGTTTAAACAAGATAAAAACTCGTTCAAACGACTTTTTAACTTGTTTAAACGACTTCAGAAACTCGTTCAAACAAGATAAAAACTCGTTCAAACGACTTTTGAAATTACCATTTATACAAGATCAAAACTAGATCTGATTGATGTCTATATACTTGCATATTTGATCTAGATTTATGATAACGTCTCAACTTTACTTTTTGGCCGTTTGACCGGTCTTTCCTGATATATACATGAACTGAATAAATAAGTATACCCTTACAGCGAAGGGAATTGGTGTGTAACCCCTCTCCCCCCTCGGACTGTAATAGCTTGACACTCCATAGAGCCACATTCCTTGACAACATAAAAGTTGCTTTACTTGGACCAATTGTTACATTTGTAACATTTTAGATATTTGATTGAGACCGTCTAGCAATGAAGACAATAATAAGATACGAGTATATTCAATAATCAAAACCGATCCTACAGAAAGAAGGGGATTTCCAACAAGACACAGTTGCAGCATCCACAGCAAAACACCAAAACTCTCAATCTTAAAACAAAGAGTAAACAAGGAAAGTAAGAGACACAAAAGGGACAAATGGCAATCGGTGCCGGTGTTATATAGTAGTTTTTTCCCCATAGTAGCTTTCCCCCATAGTAGCTCCCCCCCCCCGGAAAAACTGCTATATAGTAGTCTTTCCCCATAGCAGATTTTTCCCCCTACCGTGACTGGTTTGGATTTTATCTTTTTTATTACAATGTATTTTGCATCAATGGTTATAATATGGACCTAACTCGAAATGCTCAATCAATTTGTCTTATATCATATGCATGTTTAAACATTGTGTATCTGTCTGTTTGTCTATCTGTCTGTGCCTGTCTTTATGTCTGTCCTTTCCTTTCTTCCTTTCTATCAATAAAAGAAACTTTCTTGTCTGTCTGTGCGTGTGTTTAGTTACCTGTCTGTATCCCTGTATGTCTCTCTCCGACCGTCCGCCTGCCTGCCTGTCTGTCTGAGCCTCGGAGTGCATCTGTGATTTGTGTATGTTTGACTGTTTGTATGTCTGTCGTGTCTGTCTTTGTGTAAGTCTGTTTGCCAATCTGTCTCTCTATGCGTCTATCTGGCTAGGTGTATCTGTCTATCTGTGTGTGTTTATTAGTGTCTGTGGGTAAGTGCCTCTGTATATCTTTCTTTGTGTCTGTATATCGTTCTGTGTGTGTCTGTCTGTGCATGCATCTGGAAGTTTTTCTGTCTGTATCTTTCTTCATGTATTTATCTTTTTGCGTATTAGTATATGTGAGAGGGTGTATGTTTGAGTCAGTCTGGGTTTTTTTTTTCTGTCTAGGTGTCTGTCTATCCCTGAGTCTGTCTTTCTTCTGTCAATGAATTTTCTTCTGAAATGCTGTGGAAAATGGAGATGATACTGAAAATCATTGTCATGTGTATTTGTCTTTTTCATGTCTGTCTACGAGTGAGTAAATCTGTTTGTGTGTGTGTGTCTGTCTGTGTGTCTGTCTGTAAGATTCTCTTATGTATGTCTGTGTCTGTCTTTGTGACTCTCTATATATCTTTGTCTTTGTATTTGTCCGTCTTCCTGTTTGTCTGTCTTTGGGTTTTCTGTCTGTCTGTCGCTGTGTGTCTGTCGGACTCTTTATCTAGATATGACCTTGCCAGTCTGCAGGACTGTCAAATCTCAAGGTCAGTGTCAAAGCAAAAGTCTTATTTCAAATCTTCTCCCTAGTTATGCTGTGTTTGGAATGGGAGGATTATTTTCGTGCTTTTTACAACATGGATTAAATACCATTCCGGAATTCATTCGAGGGGGGTAAAATGGCTATATATAGCAGTTTTTCCCCGGGGGAAGATCTACTATAACATGGGGGAAAATTTACAATATAGCAGAATTTCCCCTGGGGGTGGGGAAACTTCTATATAGTAGATTTTACGGGGGGGGGCCACTATATAGCCATTTTTCCGGGGGAAAGATGGCTAGGGAGAAAGACTACTACATGTATATAACACTGGTACGACGACAATCTCCCATATCAGAAATTAAGCAAATGATGTGGTTATCCGGATAACGTGCACGTGCAAACAATCCTTCCGGTTTTTTTTTCTGGTTACCCAGAGATCTCAAAGAAATGTTGTATATACATGTATGTATGACTCTAAAACGTCGTAGGGGCCTAAGTAACACACAGTTGAATATGTATGAATGGATTTAAAACAATTTAAACAAAAAACAGTCCTTTATCTGGCAGCTGGGGCGAGCTCTTGCATAGTTCGATCGACATTCAAAGAGGACAGGTGATCGGTGCCCTGTTTTGGACAGGACTTGTCATGGTGTCCCGTGGTCAGTCAGAATGCAATGTTTAAGAATGCGCTGGTGTCAGGCTGTAGATTGGTCAAGTACCATGCAGAGTGTCCTTCTGGTGACAGCAAGATAAATAAATCCACGGTATAAGATTAAGGCGGTAGATAATTTTGACGCATTTTAATTTTGATAGAAATTTGGTCTACCTTTGATCTTTTTAGGCCTAGCTACGCCCCTGGAATTAACATGTGTTTATCCTTTTGGGGAATATTTCAAGCCTTTTTATCGACTTTTTAAAACTGAATTGCTGGGGCGCTATTATTTTTTTGATTAAAATGTACATAGCTATAATAAACATACTTTCATTAAATGCGATGTTTTAAGCATAATAACCAAAGGGGAAATTCGGACCTTTGTACGTACATGTAATGGGCCTTTTAGAATTGTATCTACGGACAGAGCGGATCTTTCACGGCCCGAGCATTTATATTATTTTCTTTAGAACCTCTTGACAGTAAATATTAATTTTGTGCCTAGAATTTCAAATGGCATGGTCCCGTCTCAGTCAAAGACCCCTCGATCCTACTAACCCTTTCCCCTTCCCATACCTGCCAAATTTCTTCTCAGCACCGCCCTGACCTCTCAAAGAGAATTTCATGATGATGGTTCTACATATATACATGTATCAGTAGATATGTATTGCTTATTGTATGATATACTAGTACATGTATGCTTCGTATGCATCATATCAACATACATGTAGGTTTAAAGTCCCAATGATTACTATAGCATGTATCGATCCAATACTAAAGTTATACACTGTATTGACAGCTTTGATAAAAAGTCGTTTTAACGACTTTTTATCTTGTTAGAACGACTTTTATAAGTCGTTTGAACGAGTTAAAAAGTCGTTTGAACGACTTTGTATCTTGTTTGAACGACTTTTTATCTTGTTTGAACGACTTTTTAACTCGTTAGAACGACTTTTAAAAGTCGTTTGAACGAGTTAAAAAGTCGTTTGAACGACTTTTTATCTTGTTTGAACGACTTTTTATCTTGTTTGAACGACTTATTAACTTGTTAGAACGACTTTTAAAAGTCGTTTGAACGACTTTTAAAAGTCGTTTGAACGACTTTTTATCTTGTTTGAACGACTTTTTTATCTTGTTTGAACGACTTTTTATATTGTTTGAACGACTTTTTATCTTGTTTGAACGACTTTTTATCTTGTTTGAACGACTTTTTATCTCGTTTAAACGACTTTTTATCTCGTTTAAACGACTTTTTATCTCGTTTGAACGACTTTTTATCTCGTTTGAACGACTTTTTAACTCGTTTGAACGACTTTTTATCTTGTTAGAACGACTTTTTAGTTTTTTTTTCTTTCCAAAAAATGGCACTAATAAGCTTTCGTACGTAGAAGTAGTGGCGACGAAAGACTTCCTGAAAAGAAAGTCACAATTTTGTCCGTTTTGTGTGCAAAATAGATACTTATCAGCAAAAACGGCGAAATATGGTCACCCCCGAAAACATAGAAACGAAATATTTTGACGTTTTATCAGAAAACAATGAACTGAGTAAAATAAATCATTTTTCTAGTATTTCGATCGAGAATGGAATTAAATTAAATTTTAGCAAAACCAATTACTGAATCGGCCACCAAGTATTGAAAAATCCCAGAAAATATCTGAAAAATGCGGCGAAATATGGTCACTTGCTCTACATGGTGTTTTTGGTGCTTCAAATGCTGTGGTTGTTGCAAAAGAGTCTGGTCGGCCCGGAAGATCCCATCCGGCTGTCTTTAAAAAATTACCAAGCACTAGTCTCAGTCTCAAGTAATATCAAAGAGAGTTTGAGGAATATACAAGTATCATAATTAATTTCAACGTTAATAAGGCGCATAGCCAGTCGTTCCCAAACCTGTAGTGAAGTACGCAGATGCTTCCACGTCGTTTGGGAAAAAAGCGCGATAAGGCCATACCAAATTAATTAAATGTTCTTTGGATTCCCCGCACCATATTTTTCAAAATTCAAAAAAATAATATTGTAAAAATAAAATGCTCGCCCGCACCACTAAACTTCTGGCTCAAGTATTTTTAGGGTCGGTTCTGATTTCTGCGAATATCAGATTGTGCAAATTTCGAGGAAATTATACTTCTTGTGTTTGAAAAATTTTGTTGGGAGCAAATTTGTTGTCCCATATACATGGCATCGAAAGTCAAGGAGGGGGGAATGTTCGAAAATATTTTCCGTACAGTTATGTGCCAGGCTTCCTAGTCATCAAATTTCTATGGGGATTCCTTTTTGAGTACGAAAAACACCAGAAATGTATTACTGGGGTAACCCATATCAAAAATAAAATCATTTCACTCGCTCGCACCTTAAAAACTGCAATTCTTAAAAAAAAAAAAATTGATATTTTCACTCGCTCGCACCATTTTTTTTTTCACAAGAAAATCCTAAGAACATTTAATTGATTCCGAATTTCGGTATGGCCTAAAGGGAATTAAAGAGAAAGCCACAAAGAGACTTTGCAGAAAAAAATCCGGATGGAGATTTAAGGGGATTTTTTTTAAATATCTCTCAATTTTGAAAAGCATTACTCTTAAAATGAATTTTTATTTTTGTTTGTTTGTTTTTTTTTTGTGCGCATCATACAGACCACCCATCAGAAATGAGGTACGCAGGCTTGTCTAGAAGATTTTCTCTCTTTCTTTTTTTTTCTGTCAAAATTGTGGTTTGAAATTTCGCGGGCAACATCTGTCAAGCCTCGCTTTCGATGCCGGTTGGTACATGTGATCTTTTATAGAGCTGTATTGAATTTCTCAACATGGCCTCAGAGAAAGAGGTAATCATAAAGTGACATGTACTCACATACTTAAGTGATTATTTTGATAAAGATGAACACGAATATCGAGTTTCATTCAATCTTAACCAATTTCAGTGTGAATGATCTTAGTTTTTGTCGAAATGGAGAAATTCTCTCTCAACAGATTTGAACATTTTTTTCAGTCAAAATATTTCACGTGTTACAAATTTTAGCTGAAAGTACACGTTTTTATTCATTTTTGTGATTAGAACATAAATTAATCGTCATCTCCGGTATCTACTATATCGATTTTTACAGCAGATATGTTTCGAAATAACTTCGTAGTACAATAAAATCCATCGAATTTCCTCTGACTTTGTTTACTGACAGGATTGTGTGTTCTGCTTACATTTCCAAACGAGGTCTTCCTATTGTTGTTACATAGGCAAGGGCAGTTTCCATGAAAGAATAAAGTAGAATGCTTTTTTGGGACCTGGTGAAAACATCAATGATTAATTCTCCGATGATATTGCCAGCTCGTTTCTTTTTGTCGTGGGTGGAAACTACAGTACAGTTCTGTCCCCACGTTTGCTTCGGAAAACTAAATGTGAATTGTCATCATTCGTTATTTACCATGAAAATCTGAATGAAATTTGTACCCATGTTTACAAAAGGTGCTGGATTGTCGGCTATCCTAAGTGGATTTGGTAAATTAGAAAAGTGAAATGAAATGCATCAATTCTCTAATAAAATATAAGGCTGTCCATACATGTAGATTTTGCACGACGATACTTTTTTAAAATCAAATCGCACATCTACATTGTAACATGTGAACAGATGATAGAGTACAAAATGTATATCCCCATGAGTCAGGTTCCCAATATGATGTTTTGATTGTGAGAATTGAAAATTACACCTCATTATAGTAGAGCGTTTTACCTTGCCTAGTGAACGGTGTGTCTTATTTATTATTTTATCGACTATACCATGTGTAGTGGGATTTTTTTATGGACCTTGACCACAATCTATTTATACATGTAGCACAAATGTAACCCACAATACAACGGTTCTTGCAAGTCAACTTTCGTTCAGTGTTATTGGCATTTGTCCAGTATTATGGGCAACCTCAATAAGGGAGATGAGCATTTCTTTTAAAATCGCTATCATTTGATGGCTGATGTGTTAATGTGTTACAAGTTTATTACTATACCATGTGATTTGAGTTCCCTAAGATGTCCGCAACCAAACTTTTATTTTAGTTTGTCGTGATGTTGGAAGATCATTATAAACGCTTCCGAATAAAGTGACCCATGAAGTTATATTTTCTGCAGGTTCCAAGTTTTAGGCACCTTCCCTGATCAGTTTGAAGGTTGGTCAACACTGAAGCTGGGTTTGATTTTATGAAAAAAAACCCCTGATTATTCTTTTATAAAGACAAGAATCAACTGCAACAATCTTTTACAAATTCCAATATTCGTTGTTGTACTGGTACATATATAATAAACTATACCATGTAATATTGTGAACGCCAATTCTCTGAAAGAATAATAGATAGAGAGTTAATTCTTTTTCCATTATATTAATCATTCTCTGGTCTGATTTAGCCCCTGATCCCCAGGGTCTTGGAAAATGGATGTGTCGCTTAGATTAATTTGAGAAAACAACCAGGAGAGCTTCAGTCTCATCAGAGATCTGGTTTGGGAAAAATAGAGGAAATTCGGAATTGGGAAGGGGTCGAAATTCGGCCCCAAAACAAGGAAAAAAAATCACTGTACAGTGAGGACATCAATATCACTATATGGTTTACAATCATAATTTGTCTACTAAATTCATCATTGGACATGTGGTTGTCATATTGCATTGGATATACTTATCAGGATTGGAAGAAGCCTATCTATTCTGAGGTCAAAGGTCAATTTAAGCTTTGTTGAATGCAACATATGATTCAAGATATTGAGGAAAGTTTATTTAAGTAAAGGGTCTTAAAGAGAAGTGTGCTCGTATCTTAATTTATCTTATCTTAATGCAACTGTTTACATGTACAGGGATTAATCTACCTCTGCGTCCCTGATGCATAAAAATCACCCAGGACCCATTGATTTCTGATCGCTGCGTCTCAATATACACATTATTCATTTCCGTATAATTTAGTTCATGTTTACAAAAGTGTATTAGCGGTATGATGTGTAAAACATCTCGTGTTTATAATCCATCTGACATATTTGATTGCTCTTTTAAACCTAACAAAAGGTTGATTATATCTGTGGTATTTTATGCGAAATCATTTCAGAGCAAAATTTTTCGATATAAAAGTTGTACATGCAGTCTGATGTGAACCCTACTTATTATCATTCGGATTCAGATGCAGTGATTGGGATAAGCATGCGCCCTGCGCCATAGTCACATTTACTTCTAAAATGGCACATTTAAATTTTACTTTAAGTGCGCCAGTGTGGCACATTAGATTTTTAAACAAATTATGGAAATCCTCCATTCTTTTATTGAATGTGGTGATGACTTTTTCAAAGTTCTGCATACATTTAATTTGTTTATTTTTCGTATCAATTGATACACCAGCCAGTAATTTGAAAGTGCCATTTGTTCAAAACTTCATCATTTCCTATTGCAACAATCCCTATTTCAAATGTACGTACAAATGGACTTCATCAGTTAAGATGAATCATGAACTTAATTTGTACACAAAATGCAAGTTTCATAAGTTTTGTCATTAGATTTGGATGTACTGTTGTTTTACAGCAGAGTTCGTGTGCGATTTTTTGGGGGGGGGGTTTAAGGAATTTTTAGCTCACCTTGACGAAGTTGAGTGAACTTATGCTATACCCCCGCGCGTCCCCATCTGTGTCCGCGTCCGCGTCCCCGTCTGCGTCCGGTTAAGAAGTTTGGGGTAGCTCAGTATTTGGCAAAGTACTGATGCTTCAGTAACCAAACTTGCACAAGTGATTCATCTTTGGATGCTGAGGTGAACCCATGCATCGGATGCTGCATCTGACCTACATTTTCCGCTTGAGTGACTTGGTTAAGAAGTTTTGGGTAACTCAGAGTGGCTTGATTAAGAAGTTTGGGGTAGCTCAGTATCTGACAAAGTACTGATGCTACAGTAACCAAACTTTCACAAGTGATTCATCTTTGGATGCCGAGATGGACCCATGCATCGGATGCAGCATCTGATCTACATTTTCCACTTGAGTGACTTAGTTAAGAAGTTTGGGATAGCTCAGTATCTGACAAAGTATTTATGTTACAGTAACCAAACTTGCACAAGTGATTTATCTTTGGATGCCGAGATGGACCCATGCATCGGATGCAGCATCTGACCTACATTTTCCGCTTGAGTGACTTAGTTAAGAAGTTTGGGGTAGCTCAATTTCTGACAAAGTACATATGCTACAGTAACCAAACTTGCACAAGTGATTCATCTATGGATGCCTAGATGGACCCATGCATCGGATGCAGCATCTGACCTACTTTTTCCACTTGAGTGATTTTGCTTTTAAAAGCCAATAATATTGAGCAAAGTATAAGTGCTACATGTACTAAACTTGCATATTGGATGTATCTTTGATCAAACTTTCATAAAATGACCTTGACCTACTTTTTCCACTTGAGTGATTTTGCTTTTAAAAGCCAAGATCGAGCAAAGTATAAGTGCTTCATGTACCAAACTTGCATATTGGATGTATCTTTGATCAAACTTTCATAAAATGACCTTGACCTACTTTTTCCGCTTGATTGATTTTGTCTTTAAAAGCCAATATTGAGCAAAGTATAAGTGCTACATGTACCATACTTGCATATTGGATGTATCTTTGATCAAACTTTCATAAAATGACTTTGACCCACTTTTTCCGCTTGAGTGATTTTGCCTTTAAAAGCCATTATTGAGCAAAGTGTAAGTGCTACATTACCAAACTTGCAAATTGGATGTATCTTTGATCAAACTTTCATAAAATGATTTTTTCCACTTGAATGATTTTCCAATATACATGTACTAAGAAATATGATTGAATTGAATTTGGCTGCCACGAGGTGAGCTTCGTAATCTGTGATTACCTATGTTTTAATTATAAATTCAGGATCAAAGCATGCAACGAATCTTTAAGATGATCCTTTGAGACTGTTTGGTTCAAATGCATCCCCCTATTTCCCATCTTTAAGTACAAAAAATCTGTCTAGACATTTTGAACGGAGGGTGATGCAGATCTTTCTATCTTCTTGTTGGTTTGTTTGTTTCGTTTTTTTGCAAATTTCTCATGGCACATTCATTTTCAACAATGGCACATTCATTTTGCAAATGGCATATTGATGTTCTAGGATATAGGGCCATTGTGGCATTCACCTGATTGCCTATCCCGATCACTGCAGATGTAATATATACATTATATTATATAATTGAATTAATCAAATAATTGAATAATTCTTCCTTGCTAAACTTTGCAAGACATTATGAATCAATCAACTGAAATTGTATCACATGGAAGTACCGTCTTTGTACCGGTATACCGTATATAATTGGTTTGTTTGGATAATGTTTTACTATATAAACGTGTATGTAAAGTCTCTATGCATAAATACTTAATTCCACAAATTTGACTTTTAGATTGAAGTTTGGGAGATAGGCTGTTTATTTCTAATATGTTTTGCTGAACCATAATGATATCGCAGACATAAAACGGTACAAACCAGTCATGTCACTTGTATTAGCAAACTTAACACGCCGCGAAAAAAGACGGTTTAGAGTAGTTGGGACTCATTGATATCTGCTGGCACCCATTGCTTTGGCTCGGGACCCATTGGCCAAATTTCATTGGGTCCAAAGGACCTATTTAGATCAAATTGTAGATTAAGACTTTGGCATTTATCAAGTTTGATACAAGGAAAAATGTAAAAAAAAATGTATGAAATTGCAAATTCCATACAATTACGAATTTACTATCAGTACCTTGAGGGCGTAGTCAAATTGAAAATTGTAGACCCAAGACCAGTTGCTACCTGTATATTGGGATGTCATTCTAGGTCAGACAGGTGTGATTATGACAGAAAACTCTCTCATATTCATGACAATGTTGACAGCTAAGGGCATGGGAATATCTATTTTTAGAAACAAATTCTGTTACCTGAGTGACCCAGATACCGTTTCATAGGGCATGATTCCAGGTTTAGTGCATGTTTATATGGTAAATTTGTATATTTATAGAAAGTTTGGATGTATATTTTTTAAAACGGAGAGATTTATCTTTTAAACCACAATGGTTTGTAGATTTTGTTTATATGCATTGGAATGTATAGAGATTACTATAGGTTAATGTTAACAAGTACATTGTATCATGTGTATTGTTTTAGGCTGCAACAATTTTTACAATGTTCAAAGTTGCAAAAGTGTTGAAATGAATCATTATTGTAAGTCCTACCTGCACAAATGATTCGAAGTAATCAGTATACATTTCCACTACGGTATTGTAAAGCCCTGAAACTTTATTATTGCAAATGATTGTTTTGGTACCATTCATGTACAATGGATGAGAACTCGGTTATTCTGTAAAATACATGTTTAGTAGATGTGTGGGAATGGTTGATTATATCCAGGCTTTTACATTATTAATATTAAAAATTTACCTCAAACACTGTACATGTATAGTTTATTATGTCACCTTCAATGCAAGAGCGACATATTGAGTCTTTGCGGAATACAGAGTTTTTCCCCTTACAGATGGTATCTGATGTAAAACCATTGTGACGTCATGAAAATGGTTTGGCAACGTCAATTTCTCAGACTTTTAGGACTGTTTCCATAGAATTTGATGACGTCATAATCAGTCTACGTCAGATACCGTCTCAAATGGGATGTAACTCTGGTTTTTGAAAATTGAGAATCGGGGTCACTTTGTCCGGCGTCCGTCTGTCTACCACTTTCACATATTTGGCTATAACTTACTTGATATTCAAACTTGCAGGGATAGTTAAGCATGATGAGACTCACCACCCAATATACTAAGGTCAAAGTCATGTATTTAGGGTAAAAAATGCGACATACCTGTTCTTGAACAGTTCTATTTTGTGATCACCACTTTGCTCAGGACACCTCTCTCTGTACATGTGCTTTTCTATATTAAAGGTAATTCTAACTCTTTACATGGTTCAGTCAGTAGAAATTTAGATCATCATATAAAAATGGCAAAATTGGATTCCTTGTTCTGCTACCGGTTCTCTCCTTTAGTGCAACTTTCTTTAAGTCTGATTATCTTTTGTTTTTATACGCCCGTCATTTGACGGGTCGTATTATGGTATGGCGAAGTCCGTCCGTCTGTCCGTCTGTCCGTCTGTCCGTCCGTCCGTCTGTCCGTCTGTCCGTCCGCCTATGGAACGCAATAACTTGAATAGACGTCAACGGATTTTCACGAAATTCATACATAATGATTGGACTGTGGAGAGGAAGCCGCCTTTCGATTTTCAGGTTCATCCGATTTGTCGTTACAGAGTTATGGGACTTAGATTTTTAAAATACAGTGAAAATATACTTAAATATTTAAAAATTATTTAAAAATCTATTTCTGGTCAAAATGTTTTGAAATTTTGGATACTTCAAGTAGAAAGGATGTTCTTTGACATATGTAACGGGTTTTTAATTTTTTTGTCGCATAACCGAGATATTGTGTGTAATAGGAAGGGGGGGGGGGGATTATATGCACATACATGTTAAGCCAAGGGCAAAATATAGGCGCATGGAACGCAATAACTTGAATATGCATCAACAGATTTTCATGATATTCATACATTATGATTGGACTGTGGAGAGGAAGCCGTCTTTCGATTTTCAGGTTCATTCGATATGTCGTTACAGAGTTATGGGACTTAGATTTTTAAAATACAGTGAAAATATACTAAAATATTTAAAAATTATTTAAAAATCTATTTCTGGTCGAAATGTTTTGAAATTTTGGATACTTCAAGTAGGAAGGATGTTCTTTGACATATGTAACGGGTTTTTAATTTTTTTGTCGCGTAACCGAGATATTGTGTGTAATAGGAAGGGGGGGGGGGGGGGGGGGGGTTATATGCACATACATGTTAAGCCAAGGGCAAAATATAGGCGCATGGAACGCAATAACTTGAATATGCGTCAACAGATTTTCATGATATTCATACATTTTGATTGGACTGTGGAGAGGAAGCCGCCTTTCGATTTTCAGGTTCATTCGATATGTCGTTACAGAGTTATGGGACTTAGATATTTTAAAATACAGTGAAAATATACTAAAATAGTTAAAAATTATTTAAAAATCTATTTCTGGTTGAAATGTTTTGAAATTTTGTATACTTAAGGTAGAAAGGATGCTCTTTGACATATGTAACGGGTTTTTAATTTTTTGGTCGCATAACCGAGATATTATGTGTAATGGGGGGGGGGGGGGGGTTATATGCACATACATGTTAAGCTTAGGGCAAAATATAGGCGCATGGAACGCAATAACCTGAATATGCGTCAATGGATTTACAGGATATTTCTACATTATGATCAGACTTTAAAGAAGAAGCCGCCTTTCGATTTTCAGGTTCATCCAATTTGTCGTTACGGAGGTATGTGACTTAGATATTTTAAATACAATGAAAAGATACTAAAATAGTTAAAAATTCTTTAAAAATCTATTTATGGTCAAAATGTTTTGAAATTTTGTATACTTCAAGTAGAAAGGATGTTCTTTCACATATATAACGGGTTCTTGAATTTTTTGTCACATAATACAGAAATTATGTGTAATGGGGGGGGGGGGGGGGGGTTATATGCACATACATGTTAAGCTAAGGGCAAAGTATAGGTGCATGGAACGCAATAACTTGAATATGCGTCAACAGATTTTCATGATATTTGTACATTGTGATCAGACTTTGAAGAGGAAGGCCTTTCGATTTTAAGGTTCATCCAATTTGTCCTTATGGAGTTATGGGACTTAGATATTTTGGTGTTGTGAAAAAAATCCCAACGGGCGTATCTTGCTGCGTGAGCGTAGGCTTTTTACAGTCTGGGTACCTTTCCATTGCACTTTTCTAGAAATCCCAAACACCAACTTCTATGGCACATGATTACTGGATGAGGTTGATCATTGTCTGAAGATTTCAGCAGTGTTCAATCTTCTTGCATTATCAGAAAGCATTTTATAGAATAGACCATTTTGCGATCTTGTTAGAAAGCACAAAATGTCCGAGTCAACATTTTTTTTTAATTATTTTTTTTATTATTTTGTTTTTCATTATGACGTCACTATCAAAAGACGCAATTACATTGTGACGTAACAATGAAAAAGTGCTAAAAAAATTGCCTACCTCGGACATTTTTCGGCATTTTGTCAGCTATTATGAATTTCGGCAAATGGTCTATTCAATGTCAGTGCTTGCTGTGAACTAATAGAAATTCTTATACTTTCAGGAAACGCGGGTGGAAGACGAGTCGGGAGATGAATCACAAGTTTCTATAGAACCTTTAATGAAACATCCTCTACAGAATAAATGGGCATTATGGTTTTTCAAGAACGACCGCACCAAGGAGTGGACGGCAAACTTAAAACTTGTCACAGCATTCGACACGGTGGAAGATTTTTGGGCGTAAGTTCATCTACAGATTTTAGGTCTTGTGAATTGAAGATTCAGCAATTATTCAAAATGATACATTGTAGTAAAATTTTCAGTCATTCTGCAGTATACCATGAAACTGTTTGTTTCAAGCTTATAAGAAGATGTTCCATTTGTTTATGGATGAAAAAGAAAGAAAAAAGTAAATGAAAGATCTGTACTTTCTATTCATTTATATATTTACTAGCTAGCTTACCAGTATAAACTCTTTTAAATGAAAAGATTTTGATCACAAGGGCCATACAAAACCAATGTAACCCCCCCCACATACACACACACCAGGAAATAAATCTTAGTAAATTAAGGCCGAGGGTTTTTTAGAAACTTAAGAAATATTTGGACCTTGTGATTGATTTATTCATATGTAATGTGGACAAGAAATGTATTTTACATGTGTAAGGAAAGCATTTTCTTTTTCAGGTTATATAACCATGTACAGAAAGCAAGTAAATTACCCTCAGGCTGTGATTACTCATTATTTAAGGTAACATAGGGGAAGAGAAAACATCTTCTTTCAAATGTAATGAACTAAGATGTCTAATTATAGAGCATTCATTGTGTTATATCTTTATCATGTTTATAGGTGCCTTGACATGTACATAATTTTGTGATGGGCTAGCGCCAGTAGATATTTTATGCCTGTATTGAAAAATCACTGGCATATTGTTTATGTCCTATCTGTCTGTCTGTCCTAAACTTTAATATTTTGAACCACACGAGCTACAGCTTACATGTTTTACAAGACTTTCATTTGACACCTTGACCTTTGACCCTATGACCATGACCTTGGAGTACCACCTACTTTTTTGGAAAATATTAAAGATAGGATACTAAGGATTCTCATATTTCACATGTTTCTTCCTTATGACAAGACTACTAGTATTCTATAGATTCCATGATTTCTTACCAAGTCACCTTGACCTTCATGACTGACCTCATTTGTAGAATTTTAATCATACAAATTTACGCATTTCAGATACAGTTTAGCTACCTTGACCTTTATGACTGACCTCAGTTGTAGAATTTTAATCATAATCTTTAACCTTGGCCATAACTGTTGACCTATTTCAGATACAGTTTAGATAGTTCACATGTGGATTGCTTTATGAAGACCTTTTATTTGACACATTGACCTTTGACCTTTCAGTTTGACCTACATTTAGGAAAGCACACTTTCAGCAATATCTCATTCCTGTTCTAAATGAAATGGCGGGGCACTGTGTCTTACAAACACATTGTGCTTGTTTGTCAGGGGTCTATAACTCCAGAAATTGACTCCTAATAGTCCTATTGAAATATCTTGATTTTATCCCTAAAAATCCTTTGCAAGAGAAAATTGCTGAGAATCAATACTACCTACATGTACATTTTTTTGTATTTAATACAGAAACAGAATGATATTCTATTGACATATTTATGAACAGGATGGCATCCAGCCTATGTGGGAAGACGGCAGAAATAAAGATGGAGGAAGATGGTTGATCAACCTTAACAAAAATCAAAGAATGACAGATTTAGATAATTTCTGGTTAGAAACGGTGAGTTTGTACAGGGGCACATACATGTATGTTTGAATCATCAAATTTTACAATTTGACTTTTTCACATGAAAAGTATGAATGTATTGAAAATGAATTCTGAATTATATATGAATGTGTATCAACCAGGACTCGAAATTCACGGTCGTCCGATCGTCAAAAACAACCTACTTACCTGTTGGACGACCTAGAATTGAGACCAATTCGTCCGACTGACGACCTATTTTCAGACATTCATTGTATGCTTACTTCGATGAAATAATGAATAAACATTTTAAATCATCTTTGTTTTAAGTCAGAATCAGACAAACTAGGAGTTTTCAGATAGCAGACTTCACGATCGGTTTAAAGTTTTCGTACGACGGTCCGTTATCAGCCCGAATTTTAAATATAATTTAAATTTTATAATCCGGCTGTTAATTTCCTGCATGATAAATCGGTATTTTTACAGTGATGTAGAAATATATTCAAGGTGTTGAACCACCTAAAAAGAAACAAGAAGGTCCATTCTCTTATACAGAGTAACTTCCCCGGAATATTTGGCAGTGTTTGATTTGATTTCTGTTTTGGCACATAGCACATTACGGGAGTGAGACGGGTTTTGCTGAGAAGCAGGAGATGCTTACTGTCTCCGGTCACCTGATCTCATCTCCAAATGAATTAAGCTTTTTTCTTTTTAGCTCACCTGAGCAAAGCTCAAGTGAGCTATTGTCATAGCGTGCCGTCCGTCGTCCGTCCGTCGTAAACTTTTCACATTTTCGACTTCTTCTCCAGAACAGCTGAAGGGATTTTGATGAAACTTGGTGGGTATGAAGTACTAATGGTCCCCTACAAGTGTTGTTGTTTTTCGTCTGGATCCGTCAACAGGTGGCGCCACCACAGCCAAAAGTAGGTCACGGGGGTACCCTCCTTTGACAAACTTCTTCTTCAGAACCGAAGCATGTATAGACAAACCGAAAGCATCGGGATTATCTAGAGAGATGTCTTAAGAAGTGTTGTTATTTTTGGTTCCACTTCGAAGTCAAATTTTTGACGCGTTTTTGACGTCTTTTTGGACTTAGTCAGAAATGCACATTTTTGCACTATTTCTTTAAATAACTCAATAAGTGTATGATTTTACACACTCATTTACTGCATATTTATCATATTTAAGTTACTAAATGCTTTGATAAGTATTTTATTCTAAAATTTAATTTTTTTTTATTTTTTATTAATTTTTTTCTTATGTGAAAAGGAAGGGGGGGGGGTGATTTTCATACATATTCAACTTCTTCTCCAGAACCACTGAACAGATTTTCATGAAACTTGGTAGGAATGAAGTACTTATGGTCCCCTACAAGTGTTGTTGTTTTTCGTCCGGATCCATCAAAAGGTGGCGCCACCAGAGGCAAAAGTAGGTCACGGGGGGTACCCTCCTTTGACAAACTTCTTCTTCAGATCCGAAGCAGGTATCGACAAACTGAAAGCATCAGGATGATCTAGAGAGATGTCTTAAGAAGTGTTGTTATTTTTGATTCCACTTCGAAGTCAAATTTTTGACGCGTTTGTGACGTCTTTTCGGACTTTGTCAGAAATGCACATTTTTGCACTATTTCTTTAAATAACTCAATAAGTGTATGATTTTACACACTCATTTACTACATATTTATCATATTTAACTTACTTAATGCTTTGATATGTATTTTATGCTTACATTTTATTTTTTTGATTTTTTATGAATTTTTTTCTTATGTAAAAAGGAAGGGGGGGGGGTTAATTTTCATACATTTTCTGCTTCTTTTCTATAACCACTCTTCAGATTGTCATGACAATTTGTAGGTATGAGGTACTCATGCATGGTACCCTTCAAGTGAAAGAATTTGTCAAGATATCAACTTTTGCATTTTTAAGAAATATTTTTTAAGATTGTACATAGGTATAATGTATGTTTTCCATGCCCAATGGACCCATGGGGAGTGGCTTCAAACCCCGGCGGGACCCCAACAATTTTTAGCTCACCTGAGCATTGCTTTGATATGTATTTCATACTAAAATTTTTTTTTTGTGATTTTTTATGAATTTTTTTTCTTATGTGAAAAGGAAAGGGGGGGGGGGGGGTTGATTTTCATACATATTCAACTTCTCCAGAACTGCTGAACAGAATTTTATCAGTATTTTTTCAATCATGAATAGATATGTTTACTGTGCACATGGACCCAAGGCTTGTGGGTTCAAGTTCTGGTACTTCTTTTATCTATATCAGGAATTTTAAACCCTGGTAACTTTAGTTTCGTATAAGAGGCAGCAGAACTCATGTATGCAAGAGTTGTCTTTCTTTAATATAGATATATGTATTCTTGGATTATCGATTCATTTGAATGTTATATATTTTAAATTATTAAATGAGTATGCAAAAGGAAATTAAATAATTCAAAAAAGATGAATAATTACTTTCAAATTCATCTTGTGAAGACTAAGATATATAACTTTAAAATTAAAATATTGAGAGCAGCTCAAAATATTAATGTAAAAACAGAAGTTCACATTTACATAACGTAGTAAAAGGAGGGGGAGAAGACTGTAATTTATTACTCAAGAAGAAGGGGGGAGATGATTTTCATAGATATTCAACTTCTTCCCCAGAACCGCTGAACAGATTTTCATGAGACTTGGTAGGAATGAAGTACTCATGGTCCCCTACAAGTATTGTTGTTTTTTGTCCGGATCTGTCAACAGGTGGCACCACCACGGGCAAAAATAGGTCATGGGAAGTACCGTCATTTGACAAACTTCTTCAGAACGGAAGCACGTATCGACATACCGAAAGCATCAGGATGATCTAGAGAGATGTCTTTAAGAAGTGTTGTTAATTTTTGTTCCACTCTGAAGTCTGGTTATTTTCCTCTTACAAACTTCTTTTTGTTTGATATGCTTAGTTTACGTAGCTTTCAGGTGAGCGTTGTGGCCCCTGGGCCTCTTGTTCTCAAGGAGAGAATGTGTTAACAGAGCAGGAGGAAGACTTAGAAACAGATGCATCTGAATATGACTCTGATGATTTAAATGAGGAATTTGTTGAAAAAGAAATTGAATTCATGTAAAATGTTCAAATTAGTGGAATTATAGAATGGCACCTTAGTTTTTCAGTTCAATGATTTCGGGCAAGTAAAAATGGTGTCGTGCAACCTGTTATTCAAAGCAGGTTGCCCGAATGACAACCAAAGATTTTCACGAGTTTCAAGGCCTGATCAACCTGAAACGTGCCTGTGACATTCCCATCTGTTGATACCATTCAAGTTTTGCAACACAGCACCTTGCATCTTTGATGCATTTTAAGCTTATTCTCATTGGGTCACTATCTTACTATGAAATGATTAATTATGTCAAAGACCATAATACTGACAATGATGCTTAAGAGGGCATTCATGTTTCATAAACACATCCTGATATTCTACATATTTTTCTCCGTTTGCAGTTACTATGTTTAATTGGTGAAGCATTTGAAGAATTTAGTGAAGATGTAAATGGTGCTGTAATCAATATTAGAAACAAAGGTGATAAACTCAGTCTATGGACGGGAGACGCCAGGAGGCAAGATGCAGTCATGAAAATAGGGTAAGGTGAAATATTATAAGGATTTTATAATAAAAAGCTAAGATACATGTAGTTAGGACAAATATTATGTTTGAAATTTCTTAGAAATAGAGAATAATTAATGGTAAATGGCGTCAAGAGAAATAACTTTGAGATCTGCTCTATCAGTTTATGGCAGCGTACTTATCTCTTATGCAAGGCAGTAAATATTCGCTATTTTCGAAAACCAGAGTTACTTCCCATTTGGGAAGGTATCTGACGTAGACTGATTGTGACGTCATCAATTTCTATGGAAACAGTCCTAAAAGTCTGGGAAATGACGATACCATGCCATTTTCATGACGTCACAATGGTTTTACGTCGGATACCGTCTATAAGGGGAAATAACTCTGTATTTCGCAAAGACTTAATATCAAGGGAAGAGTAGGTTTGCTAGGATGTGTCGTGTACTTGATTTATTACAATATACATGTGTGTAATTTAGCACGTGTGATTGAATTTTGTTGTTCTGATGATTCCTTGTAAAACTAGAACTGTTTTCCCAAGGCTTCTGGAAAAAATAATTACTCTTCATATAGAGTAGTAATACCCTTTCTTAAGAAGTTATGTTTTCTTGCAATAGCTAATGAGAAAGGTCAAATGTAGAATGCACTGATAAAACAGGATGAAAATTTGCTTGTATATGTATAGAGTATATTCAGCTCAGCAGAAAAATTAATCATAACCTAACATTTTATATTCTTTTGTTTCAGGAAAAAATTAAAAGAAAGATTAAACATACCCCCCAAAATATCAATAGGTTTCCAAGTAAGTATTTTCATTTTAATCAGTCAATCAGTTTCACTCATCTATCATATGCCAAGCAACTATAAATAATTGTGCCCTAATAATACACTTTTGTGCCTTGATGATATGCAGGTGACAACTATTCTATGAAAATTACACAAATCCATCTTTTGGCTTAGTTTTATGACGTCAAAATATCTTCATGTTTTAAAACTTTTCGTTGAATTGATGTTGTAAGAAAAACCATGCTAGAATCGGTTTGAACTAGCATAATTTTGTTAAAATCTCATTTACTGTTACATCTTTTAAAACTTTTCATTATTTTGAAGATAGAAAATGTTGCTGTATAAAGTTCTTCCTTTTCAATATGTATACTTTAAATATGGTAATTGTGCAAAAATACTTACTTACCAGTGACTGGTATAAGCATGCGCCCTGCGCCATAGTCACATTCAATTCTAAAATGGCACATTTAAATTTTACTTACTGCGCCAATGTGGCGCATTAGATTTTTAAACAAATCGAGGAAATCTTCCGTTCTTTTATTCAACGTGATGATGACTTCACCAATGTCCATATTTACATACAGTATATAAAGTTCTGCATGCGATTTAATTTGTTTACTTTTCATATCAATTGATACACCAGACATTAATTTTAACGTGTCATTTATTCAAAACACCATCATTTCCTATTGCAACAATCCCTATTTCAAAACTTAATACATGTATGTATGTACGTACAAATGGACTTCACCAGTTAGACGAATCATGGACTTAATTTACGCAAATTTCATACAAAGTTTTGTGATTAGATTTAGATGTACTGTAGCTCACAACAATTTACAGCAGAGTGCATTTTTGGGGAGGGAGGGGGGTTTCAGGCAAATTTTGAATAAAAATCAGGTTCAAAGCATGCAACGAATCTTTAAGACGATCTTTTGAGATTGTTTGGGTCAAATGTGTCCCGCTATTTCCCATGTTGCGGATGATGCATATCTATATATGTTCTTTCTTGTTTGTTTGTTTTTTGGTTTTTTTTTTTGGTTTTTTTGCAAGTTACTCATGGCACATTCATTTTCAACAATGGCACATTTATTTTGTAAATGGCACATTGATGTTCCAGGATATGGAGCCATTGTCACATTCGCCTGATTGCCTATCCTGATCACTGACTTACACAAGCAAAGGCCTTAATAGACCTTTCATATTACTGCTAGACTCGCGTATTACACATGCCAAGACCTGACATAACTTTTGATGTTATTTCTTTCTATGACGTCATAAATCTGTAACGACGACACAGTCAAATTCTGTCAAATGTTGTGATTCTTGGACTGTATAAGATGCAAGTCAACTGTGGTATTATGAAAATCGTCTGTTGAATATAAGTTACTGTCCTGTTCACTAAATCCAGAGCACCCTGATTTGGTAATTTATTCTGTCGTCTGAAGAATTTTCCTTTTTATACGCCCGTCATTTGACGGGACGTATTATGGTATGGCGAAGTCCGTCCGTCTGTCCGTCCGTCCGTCCGTCCGTCCGTCCGTCTGTCCGTCTGTCCGTCCGCCTATGGAACGCAATAACTTGAATACGCGTCAACGGATTTTTATGAAATTTATACTTAGTGATCAGACTGTGGAGAGGAAGCCGCCTTTCGATTTTCAGGTTCATCCGATTTGTCGTTACAGAGTTATGGGACTTAGATTTTTAAAATACAGTGAAAATATACTAAAATATTTAAAAATTATTTAAAAATCTATTTCTGGTCGAAATGTTTTGAAATTTTGTATACTTCAAGTAGAAAGGATGTTCTTTGACATATGTAACGGGTTTTTAATTTTTTTGTCACATAACCGAGATATTGTGTGTAATGGGAAGGGGGGGTGGGTTATATGCACATACATTTTAAGCTAAGGGCAAAATATAGGCGCATGGAACGTGATAACTTGAATATGCGTCAACGGATTTTCATGATATTCATACATTATGATTGGACTGTGGAGAGGAAGCTGCCTTTCGATTTTCAGGTTTATTCAATATGTCGTTACAGAGTTATGGGACTTAGATTTTTAAAATACAGTGAAAATATACTAAAATAGTTAAAAATTATTTAAAAATCTATTTCTGGTCGAAATGTTTTGAAATTTTGTATACTTCATGTAGGAAGGATGTTCTTTGACATATGTAACGGGTTTTTAATTTTTTTGTCGCATAACCGAGATATTGTGTGTAATAGGAAGGGGGGAGGGGTGGGTTATATGCACATACATGTTAAGCTAAGGGCAAAATATAGGCGCATGGAACACAATAACTTGAATATGCGTTAACGGATTTTCATGATATTCATACATTTTGATTGGACTGTGGAGAGGAAGCCGCCTTTCGATTTTCAGGTTCATTCGATATGTCGTTACAGAGTTATGGGACTTAGACATTTTAAAATACAGTGAAAATATACTAAAATAGTTAAAAATTATTTAAAAATCTATTTCTGGTCGAAATATTTTGAAATTTTGTATACTTAAGGTAGAAAGGATACTCTTTGACATATGTAACGGGTTTTTAATTTTTTTGTCGCATAAGCGAGATATTGTGTGTAATAGGAAGGGGGGGGGGTTATATGCACATACATGTTAAGCTAAGGGCAAAATATAGGCGCATGGAACACAATAACTTGAATATGCGTTAACGGATTTTCATGATATTCATACATTTTGATTGGACTGTGGAGAGGAAGCCGCCTTTCGATTTTCAGGTTCATTCGATATGTCGTTACAGAGTTATGGGACTTAGACATTTTAAAATACAGTGAAAATATACTAAAATAGTTAAAAATTATTTAAAAATCTATTTCTGGTTGAATGTTTTGAAATTTTGTATACTTCAAGTAGAAAGGATGTTCTTTCACATATATAAGGGGTTCTTGAATTTTTTGTCACATAATCCAGAAATTATGTGTAATGGGGGGGGGGGGGGGGTTATATGCAACATACATGTTAAGCTAAGGGCAAAATATAGGTGCATGGAACGCAATAACTTGAATATGTGTCAACAGATTTTCATGATATTTGTACATTTTGATCAGACTTTGAAGAGGAAGCCGCCTTTCGATTTTAAGCTAGGTTCATCCAATTTGTCCTTATGGAGTTATGGGACTTAGATATTTTGGTGTTGTGAAAAAAATCCCAACGGGCGTATCTTGCTGCGTGAGCGTAGGCTTTATAATTATTGTTTCCGAGAATTGACCTCCTTTAGTCGTAACATAGAAATTAACTTCAACTTACCCTATCAGCTGCCTTCAAACAATATATGAAAAATAAAATGTTTACGGGAATTTCCATGTTAATTTCAAGTCGCTGCCATATTGTTCTCCGTGTCAACAATTGTAAACAGTGACGTCAAAGTGTCCGACATCACGCATTTTCAGTGATTTTACTATAGAAAATCCCTGTAGACTTTTTATTTTCCGTCTTATTTCTAACTTAATCTACATACTGCCAAAACAATGGTGTTTTCTGTTAAAAGGAGTACTTTAGAAATGACATCTTTTTGGAATATGACATTTTAGAGAAAACCGGGAAAACAGGGTGCTCTAGATTTAGTGAACAGGACAGTAGATTTTAAATCATCTGCCTACCTAGCTAAGTCTACTTGAGTGGACTGTGAATGAGGAAACTTGTCTGATCAAGGAAATTTGTCAAATTTCCTGGAATCTGGAGTTTTATTTATATAATACACGGTTGCCTCTCCGAGGAAGAAATTATAATAAGCTTACATTTTGTTTCAGGCACACACAGATACGATGACAAAACAAGGTTCCACAGCAAAAGACAGATTCCGGGTCTAACGACGGCTTAATTTATCATTAGTTGTTGATGCATGCTTGTTGATTCTGACTAAAGTCTAACTGATATTGAATGTGCCACTTCATATAAAAGGGAAGTGTGTAGAGCACATGTTGTATAAAATTGCATTTGCTAAGGTTACACATGTACATGCATTACACCTACCTGAAATCATAATGCTAAGAGCATTATTTTGTCTTTGATAATATTGTGTCATGGGAAAGGACTTTTAAGTTATTATAAAATTTTTCGACATAAGATGTGAATATTCTTTTCAATGAGTAAGTGGGCTCATTTGAGCTTATCTCTTCGATGAGTAAATGTGCTCAAAATGAGCTGATCTCTTCAATGATTCAATTGGCTCATTTGAGTTTATTTCTCCAATGAGTAAATGGGCTTATCTCTTTTGTTGAGTAAATGGGCTCATTGGAGTTTCAGGATTTATAGTTTGGATGGTGAATGCATGTATGTGCATTATGTATTTTGAAGGATGTGTGAGTCAAATATATGTGTATCTGAGTTTAGTCACACCTACATCAACCACATGTATGATGCATGAAGTCTTTGAAATTGAATGTAACTTGCTTACCCCCACAACAAAGTTGAGGAGGGTTACCTGTTTACTGGAATCTGCCTGTCTGTTCGTCTGTCATCTCCATCTTTGAAGCACTGAATTAAAAAAGAAGTATTTTTATTTTTAAAATCATACACAACTTTCTAAAAGAGTATTGGGACTTCAACTGAATCTTGATTTGCACTTTTTTTTATAAACTTTCCTAAAAGAAGTGTTTTGTTACAAAAGTATTTTTTGCCCCTTGGTTATCAAAAAACTGTATAGTCCATCTATTTTTTCCTGATTTTTTTCTTTTTACCTCTCCATACAACCTTGACCTCAGTTCTCTCATCCTCATTGAAAGCACCCATCCCAACTGAAATTTTCCCCTTGACAGAGGGTATTTAGCACCATTCTATGTAGGAAATTTTTTCAGTTTCCGGAGTCACATACATAAACACATGTAACTACCAGTATAGTCTTTTTGTTTTTGTTTGTCATTTGTATAGAACTTTTTTGTGTTTACAATTTTGTGTTCTAGGTAACATATACCTGTACCTTTTTTTGTCATCATTAAATATTAAGAATTTTTATGTAGATGTAAGTGTGCTGTCATTGTCAAGACATATCGTGAAGAGACAAAGGCCAGACAGGGCATACATAAATAGATATGAAATGTAAGACACTAAGTCATGTTCTCTTTTCGCTTTTGCATTTAACTGCTAACTTTTGTTATTGAAACTTATTGCAACATTCAGTTATAGTTTGTATGAAGGCATAGAATACTGTATAAGCATTAATTGCACAGATTTTTCCTGTAGATGAATTTTCACAAACATTGTGAATAAAAATTCACTAGTTATACATATACATGTAGTATTAATTCAGTTAATTTGAGATGAATTTCTAGCACACATAATTATATATACTTAACAGGCAGAACAGTTCTTTTGAAGGTGTGTGTATCTCCTCATTTCCTCTCAGTCTTTCTTTCTTTAGGAAATAAAAATTATAAGGTTGCTGCAGTATTAATACGTCCAGAGCTTTGAAAATATAGAGACAGATTTTCTTGTGCCAATGCAAATTGTAACTTTAAGTCTTTCTTGTCTTCATGGAATTGCAAAGTTTTTCGCAAATGTTAAGCTGTGGACGAGAGGGGGCCCAATTGTCAAAGCCTAGGGTCATGATTTACAAATAAATGGTAAAACCTGTTGATCAGTTGGATGTCAAACTTTACACTGTCCTTTTCACCTTTCTTTTCCTTCGTAGTAAACAACATAGATATACTGTTTTGTTTGTTGAGCATTTACAAGAAAGTATGCTTTCCTCTGTTTAAATTTCTGTGTAGGCAACATTTTCAAGTATAAATAATATATTTTAAGAATTGTAGTGCATTGTCTCTCTGTTGAAAAGATATATTTATAGATTTAGCCAGGATATATTTTTTTGAGTCCTTATTGCTTCCAGCATACCTAGGGTAGGCGCTCTTAAATTAGGGTATACACTCGTGCATTTTGTTTTTGTTGTGTACACAAGTTAATGGTACAAATGTACATAAACATGTTCATTGTTTTCTTCAAATGTTTGTATATCAGAATGTACGATTTGAAGTTGCCCTTTGCGTAAAACAGAGTAAAATTTTATTAGGCAACATCATAGGTTATTATAGACTCTTCTGAAATCTGCAGTTACTTGTTTACTGTTACAATGTTTTGACAGTGTTGCTCTAAAATTTCTCATCCAAATCACCAATTTTGTTAAGAATCTCAAGAACTTTCATTAATTTTACATTTTTCAAAAGAAATTCATCATTTCAAAAGATACTAAGTGCAGTCTCATAAGATTTCTATTTAGAATAGATTGAAGATTTATTTGTTTTAAATGTATTCTTTTTGGTCATATTTAACAAAATTAAGTTATCTTAAAGGTTTTAATCTTTTTCAAAGTTCATAATGTAGGAAAACTACAAGAACATTTTTTCTCCAACGATGTTTTACTTCATAGGTTATGTATAGAGAAACCGAAATATTGAACATTTTGAATAGTTCCCATGTATCATTTGTTATCATCAAGTGCTATGTACATGTATTGATGTCTGCATTTCTTAAGTTTCAAGCATTTTGTTTACAAGTTGCAAAAATTCTGTTTTCTCTTAATATGATTTACATGTATAATGTCATAGTTCTTGAACAGGAAGGACTTGTGACTTCCCATTTGAATTTACTTTTCTTGATGGAACCATACGTAATCTTTTTTTATATTATTAATTTGAACTGTTGTTTATTCGTTTCAAACTGATGGATTTTTTTTACCTAATTTTCTGGAGACTGAACTGTCTTGACATCAAGTTTACCCGACTTCATTTGTTTATTTAGTATTTGTCTTTCCGTTTGCTTTTGTATTTGTACGTACGTGTTCATTATGCATAGGTGTACTTGTAAGCGTAGCATTTTCTTTGAAGTTGTTGCCATCAATTTTCAGATCATTTCGGTGAAAATACTTTCCTTGATATTAAAAATAATCTGAATAAAATCATTTGTTAAATGGGTTCTATCTATTTCAAGCTGTAGTGGAAACACATAGCAACTCCATATAATCTTTTCTACCAAATAGAATTTGTTGTAGATGAAACTTCTTTTAAATTCATAACATGTACTAAATAACAGCAGATGTGTAGTAAACCATTTTATAAAGCATAGAATGTTTATTCAAAGGAATAAGAAATAATTATGTTAAATTCAGAAGCCGCAGAAACGACCAGCCACACTTTCATATTTGTATATTTTCTGTGTAACTGTCGAAATAGTTTAGGCGAAAGAAATTCAATTCTTAGTTTTACGGATCCGCCAACCCTAATTTTACCACAATCGGAAAAAAAATAAAATGAACTGATTGTACATTATTTTTCTTCCGCTCATCTGAATTACTGGTTATTACTTTTCATTCTCACTTTATCTTTATTGTGCAAGTGTTTTAGAGAATGCGGCTTTGAAAACATGATAAACAAGGTGAATTTAAAAATCGTGATCGTGGCACAAAACATGAAATGTTGAAACTTACTGATTTTTATTTTATTTTTATCCCTCCTCCTACCCTATTTTGAAAAAATAAAATCCGTAAAACTAAAAATCAAACTTCTGTTGCCTTAGAGTTGTTGGCCGTTTCTGCATATATTAATTCAGATACAAGTATATATATACGTAGTGCCTGGGACATCGTTTGAGTTTAAAATTCCGTCACTAGTTCACCTGAAGAATTGTCGTCCTCCCTTTGGATGTTGATTACAATAAAATAAGGTAAAAATCCCAAGGTGACAAGAACAAGGTAGATGAAGTCAAAGAGAATAGACATATGATATATGACAGACACATGTACTGTTCAGAAATTAATTGTACAACTCAAGGTCAAATTTTGGGGACTTGCAGATGGACAGACATATGAACTTGACTCCACGTCATCCCTCCTTTTCAAAAGTGGGAAACCAAAAAAAAATGTTACTGTAACAGGATTCTATTGTTCACAACCAAATGGAAGACTTGAAAATTAGATAGCATTTTCCAAATGAAATTGGCTTAAAAAGAAAACTTCGCAGGGCAATATTTTCATTTGTTACATGTATAGTATAAAGTAACCCATTTAATAGATTGTTTTAATTAGATTGTTTTGAGAACAGTTTACTTTGAATGTAACTTTTGTTACAAGTGATTATTTATAGTTGTGTTTTCATTCAAGTTTGACGTTTCCATTGGCAACAAATAGTGCTTGAGACAGAGTGATTTTGATTCTGATAATGTTGATGTATAATGAATAAATCTTGTACAAACCAGTGAAAAGAGGGTTTCTTTAAAACTGTAAATGTATGGTACTTGTTTGAAAACAAATAGACCAGTGAAACAAAGAATTTTCTTTAAAACCAGGAATATTTGTTTAAAAACAAATCCTATTTTGCATCAATTCATTGGAAGAATTGTGAAATTGTTACGGGGTACTTGGTTTCTATGGAAACAGCGCTGTTATCTTGAAATGGTATGAAATTGTGTCGTAGCAAAGATGTCAATAATGACCAGAGCAAGTTTCTGTGTTGTCTGTAAAGGATCTGGTCTGATCACTTGTCTTTCTGTCTGTTACACTTGGTGTGTGCATAAAGGATCTGGTCTGATCACTTGTCTTTCTATCTGTTACACTTGGTGTGTGTATAAAGGATCTGGTCTGATCACTTGTCTGTCTATCTGTTACACTTGGTGTGTGTATAAAGGTTCTGGTCTGATCACTTGTCTTTCTGTCTGTTACGCTTGGTGTGTGTATAAAGGATATGGTCTGATCACTTGTCTGTCTATCTGTTACACTTGGTGTGTGTAAAAAGGATCTGGTCTGATCACTTGTCTTTCTGTCTGTTACGCTTGGTGTGTGTGTAAAGGATCTGGTATGATCGCTTGTCTTTCTGTCTGTTACACTTGGTGTGTGTGTAAAGGATCTGGTCTGATCACTTGTCTTTCTGTCTGTTACACTTGGTGTGTGTATAAAGGATCTGGTCTGATCGCTTGTCTTTCTAAGGATCTGGTCTGATCACTTGTCTTTCTGTCTGTTACACATGTTGTGTGTATAACTTAGGATCTGGTCTGATCACTTGTCTTTCTATCTGTTACACTTGGTGTGTGTATAAAGGATCTGGTCTGATCACTTGTCTTTCTGTCTGTTACACTTGGTGTTTGTATAAAGGATCTGGTCTGATCACTTGTTTTTCTGTCTGTTACACTTGGTGTGTGTATAAAGGATCTGGTCTGATCACTTGTCTTTCTATCTGTTACACTTGGTGGGTGTATAAAGGATCTGGTCTGATCACTTGTCTTTCTATCTGTTACACTTGGGGTGTGTGTATAAAGGATCTGGTCTGATCACTTGTCTTTCTGTCTGTTACACTTGGTGTGTCAAGGTTATTGTAATTTATCAAATGCATAAAAGTGGATGACATGGTATAACCTGTTCTTATGGTGCCACACCCATTTTACAACACTGCCACATGCTTTGCTGATGATATTTCAAATACACAAGTTTTCAAATTGCATCAGTAATAATAAGTCTTGGCATTTTCCTGACCAAAGTTCAAGATTACTGGAGAGAATTCTGGTAGAAATTTTTCATAGTCATAAGAGCAAAACATTGAATGTGGTCAAACTTTCCAGTTCACATATGCTGATGTCATAAGCAGATTGAACTGGTAGTTTTTGGAATGGAAACTTTATATGCGCACATTCTCCAGTAGTTCTAATTTTTTGAAAATCTGTACCAATGCTTACAACCCAAGGGTATGTTATGTAATTGAGGCAAGGTCAAAGTCGATGCACTGCATGTGATGGATAACACCATATTGGGGAATAACATTTCATAGAATTGTTGCTCAGGATCCATGATTTGTCATGACCTTGAACAAAGGTCAAGGTCTTGGTGTAAATTTCAAAAAAACAAAATTTTGTCATGGCCATAGCTTCTTCCAAGCTGCATGGATTTCAATCATATATTGCTTATTTGTTGCTTAGTACTTAAGAATATGTTGTGACCTTAAAATCAGGTCAGAGTTAAGGTAGGGGCAACTGTACATTTGATGGTTTATGGCTGTAACTTTTGCCCCTCAAGATTGATCTCCAAATTTTTTCCCAGGATACAAGATACCAAAGTCACAAGGTTCTAATGTATGGGATATTAGCTGCTCTCTTAGATTTCAATATTGCTACACAAAACCGTTTTAGGAATGTCATGACCTCCAACAAAGGTCAAGGTTAAGATAGCAGTGCAATGTATCCGTTGTACAATATTTGTCAATATAATGTCATTTTACATAGCGTTTTTATCATCTCCATTGTAAAGTATAGTAAATTTCATGCCTGGTAAGGTACTATAAACTATATATTTTCTGAAAGGTATTGATGCACTGATTACAGATATAAGACTACAAGGTCTTATATTGTACAAATCAAAGGGGGAAATCTCTTGTACAACTGTATTTTGCATATGTTCTATAGAGAAAATAGACAATTTAAATGCTACATCAGTTATTCCCCTTTGTTTTTCTGGCCCCAAATTATTAATTCTGAGTAGTGGGCATTATAACCTTTAAGAAAATAATTTGTTTCTAGTACCTTACCGGGCATCTAAAAATGCCCTATTGTACATCGGATATCTTAAATAAAAATTGTACCAGGAGCATAGAACTTTTAATTGCTTAAAAGCCCAATGATTCTATAAGATTTTATGATGAAATGTTTGATTAAAAGAAAAAAGAAAAAAAAAAAACATGGCATATTTCAAACCAAGGACTTATCTGTGTGTAAAACTTGATCAAACAAGTAAATGACATATACTTTGGATAGGATCTGTGTATGGTACTCCAAAAGAACTCGCCGAGTGAGTAAAAAAATTGAGTAACTTGTTTTGTTGTACACTATGCAGCTATGATATCTTTAATAGGAAATGGGATCTATAAAACTTATTTGAGATAAATACGTCATTGAAAGCACGCGTCAATTTGGTGCGAATTACTTTGTGTTCGAATCTCCTATAATCAGGAGTTGTCGTTCTTCGAAGGTGACCGAACTCACGTTTTGTAACAAACTAAGCGTAAGTTCTAAAAGGTCTAAAGAGATGAGCGATCATTAACTATCTTTTAACATTCTCAATCTTTGTCTGAAACCTTCACAACAGTATAGATATGGGTAAAATTTGGTCAGAGGAAATTTAGGCCGGGTAACTGGAAAAAAATCAAGGTGGCCTTTTCTATCTATCTCTCTGGACCGACTTGTTTCCCAAAAAGCGGCATGTGACTATGTACGCTGGCTCAAACTAAATTTAGAACTTTACCCGGCAAAGCCACTTGATTCAGTTTTCCGGCGTAATTTTTCAGAGTTTTGTCATTGCAAAGAGGGACAAATCATCAAAAAGGGGGACAAATATAATGCCAAATAAGTCTTATTAATGGGCGCCGTATCATACCTGTCAACTGACCCGATTTCGGCGGGTCAGTCCCGCTTTTTTACCCTTTGACCCGATTATTTTTTATCACCCGCGCGGGTCATGCCTTTCACCCGATTTTTCGTTGCTGACCCGGGAATCACCCGATTCCGATTTGGTTCCGTCTATACTTGGGACTTTAAATTTCCAGCTGTGACTTTTTCATTAAAACACCTGCAGTTACAGGTAAATTGGGTTGTTTGTTTAGTGATATGGGAAGTAATTAGCCACTTTCATGTTGTTTTAACAACCTGGGCTTGGATTATTATGGAAATGTCAATGGGAAGACGATCGTAAACACGGAGATTTATGCAGACGAAAAGGAGTGAATGTTTTTATAGTGTTTAAAACAATTGAAGCAGTGAAATTGTAGAGTTCATTTCACATAAAATCTTCATCATGGTATAGCAATACATGTAACTGAATAAAAATATATTATCTAGCCTAACAAATTCAACTATGAACCTTTAGGCCTTGATTAATGAAGTCCTAAAATTTTACACATGTGCTACAATATCATGATTATGCAGTATTACTTTAAATAAATGCTTTAGATGTCTTACAGTAAAATGAACTTTATTGACCTGACATGTATTTTTTTTTTGGGGGGGGGGGGGTAAATTTTATTCATAATGACACAAGCAAAAGGTCGCGATTTTGGTTCGCGCGCTATGACCCTCTTTTTAATTTCCCAAAGAGGGTCATTGACCCTCTTTGGTCTGAAAAAAGTTGACAGGTATGCGCCGTATACGTAGACGGCTCCTGGTCGGACGCATTTCTAAAAGTGGTGCTTTAGCAAACCCTTTTTAACTTTTCTCTAGGAGTGTTTTAAAAGTTTTTTACTCCATTGTTCATGTTTTATATTCACAACTATTCTTAACATAATTAGTATAGAACACCTGCGTCGTAGGCAACGTTGACGTTGGCGATTTAAAGGAAATACACAATTGATAACTTAACGACTCGGGTATTAAAAACGACACTAAGCTAACGTACTTTGATTGTATTGAGGTTTTTTTGACGTGATAATTACAAAGAGCATATTATAATAACTTTAGCGCGTTCCGTGGTTGCCGTATTTTAATCTTTTTTTTTTATCTTGTTTACATGTTTTACAATTCATTGTTTCTTCTCATGAAAATGAGTTCATATCTTGGCTTATATAACTATTGCTATTGCTTTATTTTATTTCAGTGATTGAGGATTACATGTATCTTAGTCAAAATAGAAATTGCCTCCGTTTTGTTTTGGAACTTCATTCGTAGTCTAACAAGTGGACCCAAGACAATAGTGTGTTCCCACATAGCCATATATTTCCTCTCCCTCCTTGGATTACAACTCTCGGACTTAAGCCATCACTGCTACATGTATGTTAAAATTGCTCTACTTTAACAAATTTTCTCAAGTTTTCACATCGTATACAATGTACATCAATTTCTTGATGAGAATTAAACAACAAGATATTTTTAAGGGATAGTCAGAGGGTTAGTTATGAAATCTCTTCTGAAAATTTGGTTATAAAATTTTTAATGTCAGCATTTTGCATGGTAGATATGGATAATGTCTGAGAGTTGTAATCCAATATGGCGGTAATTTGGAGGTATGTCATCATCATCGGAATACAATATTGCATATCGTTATCTACATTTGAGGTGACAAGTTCTACTACTTTATTCAAAAATTAAGACGAAAAATAAGATACATTGTATGTACAATGTACGTGGATTTTCTAGTGAAATGTGATTTATTTGAAGTCATGACAATAGAGTTTTTGTATTGTTTTTCTTCATCTGGAGGAAATGAAGGGTCTCTACTGCGGCATTCTCTCCCTATAGTGATGGTCTGACTGTTGACACGGAGAATGAAATTATATTTATAGTGGCCTGAAATTAGGTAAAAAAAGTTTTGATTTTGATGGACCTATTTTTGGAGGAGTTATGCTCCTTGATGTCTTGAAAAGTTCTGATGTTTTCAGTTCTTTTTATTATAATGGATAAAGATAATTACGTAATGAGATGAATACTTACAGAGATTTTTCAGGATTGAGATATTTTGAAATTTTTATAGAGAAAGTTAAATTACAATGAATTTGCAGGACTACATTTGATACCATGACTTTTGACCTAATGAGCTTGACCTCTGACCTATATTTATTAAGAAAATCTTTGACCTGGGCTATATCTCATGTACTGTAAAAGGTAGGGTTTTGGTATTTCACATGTTGATTCCTTATGACAAGAGCTTTCCTTTGATATCATAACCCTTGACCTAGTAACCTTGGACTTGACCTTCTTAAAAAAATTACCTTTGCTGTATCGCTATATTTTTTCAAGAGTTAGGATTTTGATATTTCACACTTTGATTCATTGGGACATTAGCTTTCAATCGATACCATGACCTTTGGCCTAGTGATACTGACATATTCAAACTTTTTACTGATAAAAACTAAATGTGCAATATAGCCACATTTTTTTATGCGGCGTTTTATCAAAATTCAATTTTATTAACAATAATAACATATACATGTACCTTAATTTATGAACGGAGTTTCCATACCCATAATGAAAAGACGAAAAAAATCACTATGTAAAAGTTTTGTAGAAATTGTTATAAAGAGATGATTTATAAGTGTACAATGAATAATCAGGCTTTAATCATTTTATTTCTTTCTCAATTTCAGTTGAGTTTTAAACATGATCAGAGAATAATGGTCATGCAGAAATGCAAGTAGCACAGCAATTTGAAAGGAGGCTTTTATGCCAGGTCCTGAGTATTTTGAGGTTGCATCAGGTTAAGCATCAAAGTCAGCTACGATTGGTCAGTCTACTCGCACAGAGACCAAAGTACCGAGAAATTCAACGTACTTTACATGTGTCTGCCATCAGAAACTCTCGATCCAATAGAAATGAAGTTGAGGAGAAAGACACGCATAGCAAAAGGAACAATGGTAGGGTAGATGAGGAAAAAAATCAAGAGGAAATACAGTCAAATTTAGAAAGCGGAGACAAACCTTTAAACCAGGAGGTTGAAAGAAATTTACCGCAAAATGACAGTATAGACATACTGCCAGGAAAACCTGCGTCAGGTATGCCACCAGACGTACTGAAGAAGAAACCTCCAAAACTAGCCAGCACTTTGGAAGATAGAGGATACCTGCTGTCTGATGAAATATTCTCGGCAGTTGAGAATATGAAGGGTAAAACGGAAGATGGCTTCACGCTGGCCATCGAACATTACAAAAGACAGTCGGGAAAGTATCGCAGAGGACATATAGAATTTATAGACACGGCAACCAAGAAATTAAAGGATTACAACTTGCATCAAGATATAAAAATGTATAAGCGTGTTTTTTCGCTTTTTCCGGAAAAGGAGTACATTCCCCCCACGAGGATGATGGAGGAATTCTACCACATGCCACGTCATCAAGATGCTGCCATACAAATTCTCCAGGAAATGGAAGATAATGGTACGTATTTATATGATTTATGGCCCTGCATTGAAATGTAGGAATTGCCTTTTCCATCTATCAATTTATCTGTCTTTCTTTAAATACCAGTACAGGTAATGTTTGATTTTGGTTATTACAGAAAGTCTGAATAATCCCCCCCCCCCCCCCCCCCCCCCCCCACACACACACACATACACCCTCACACACACAAGGAAAAGATATACCCCTGTGTTTCGCAATCACATCTTGTTGAAAGTAGAATCAGAAAACAGAAAAAAAAATGACAAAACAAAGTTTAAAAATTAAGTGTAAAATTCAAGAAAAATGAATTGGAATAGACAAATAGGGTTGTTTTAATGTACCTGTTTGTACCTAAAACCATTCCAATGCTATCTAGTAGAGTTGTTGGAAGAATTTTGATTTATTCAAAAATTTCGCTATTGAGTCGATTGCCTGCTTATTTCCCCCTCATATGGGCCCTAATCCTCTTTCCCCAAAAGTGAGGAAAAACATTGTATTCTGTCTAGGTTTGAATAAATTGTAAAAAAAATTCTTCTTTTAGGATTGATCCCAGACTCTGAGATCCGTGACATGATAAAGGATCGATTTTCTGAGAATTCTGAGGTCATGTACAAATTTCAGCGGATGGTATATTGGATGTCAAAGTTTGCCAATGCAAATCCATGGCCTGTACCTTATCACCCACCGGATGATCGTATCGAGCTGGCAAAAGCTGCTCTGCGTAGAATGTCTTTTGATATCAACACCAAGATAGATGTTTGGACGGTATGTTAGATAAAACGATAAAAATTCATATTAGGCCATAGTCATAAAAAATTTTGTTTTACAATGTACGTCTGCAGGCTGGTACCTTTTAGGAAAATTACTAAGAAGAATAACACACATAGAGAAGCATTTTTCAGGTAGAAAAAAAGACAAGATCTTGAATACCATAAAATGCCTAATCCATCATTAATATCAGGAGATAATGGTGATTTTTCCAAAAATGAAGTCAGAATTATGCACCTCAATTTATGAAAAATATTTTTCTTTTGATGTATTTACAATATTCCTTTCCAAATTCCTTCATATTGATTATTAGCTCTACTGGTCTCTGACCAGTCGAGCTTATGTCATCACCCTTCGTCCGGCGTTCGTCCGTCCGTCCGTAAACAATTCTTGTGCTCGCAACTCCTCTGAAAGTATAAGAGATAGAAATGTAACTCTTTTTGCCTTACACTTGGTCTTTGGTCTAGTTGTGCACCTGACATTTTGTTTGAGCCCCTGACCACCAGGGTCTTAGAAAAAGGGTGTGGTCATTTTCTCCTATATAACTCTATGTAATCTTGTGCTCCCAACTCCTCTGACACTATAAATGATGGAGACTTAACTCTTTTTGTAATATGATGGGTCTGTGGTCTAGTTGTGCACCTGATATTTTGTTTGAGCCCCTGACCCCCAGAATTTTAAAAAAAGGTTGTGGTCATTTTTTCCTATACAACTCTATGTAATCTTGTGCTCGCAACTCCTCTGACACTATACATGATAGAGACTTAATTCTTTTTGCAATATGATGGGTCTGTGGTTTAGTTGTGCACCTGATATTTTGTTTGAGCCCCTGACCCCCAGGGTCTTAGAAAACGGGTGTGGTCATTTTCCAGTTTATAGTTGTGCTCTCAAGTCCTCTAAAGCTATTAATGATGGAAACTTAGTTGTTTTTGCAATATAATGGATCTGTAGTCTTATTGTGTCATTGATAGTTCATTTGAGCTAGCAGCCCCTGACCCCTAGGATCTTTAAAAATTGGTATGGCATTATTTTTTGAGATCCTTTATCTTGAATATTAAAAATTATATGAGTGGTATTCTTGTTGCAGTCTAATGGATTTGTTATTTTTTGTGCAACTTATAATTTGTCAGAGCGCCTGCTCGCTATGGTCTTTAGTTTTAAATAAAATAGAAATTGTTATTATTGTATATGTATCTTATTCACTTGTCAATGAGTGAATAAAACAAAACAACCAGGAGAGCTACAGTCTCGTCAGAGACTTCTGGTGTTTTTGTGTATTTTCATCCCTTGCGGGAGGGCACCTTTTAGAAAAAGTTCAGGACGTTAATTAGAATATTTATTTACTGTGGCCTTATTTATATACATGTATATAACCAAGTACATGTATTCTGAATAGTTGTTATTTATTCCCAATTTGTAAAGAGTGAGCTGAAATCTTGGTCTACCTTAAACTTATTTTATGGAGACAGAAAATTCAAATCTATGTACAATGATACAGTTGTCCTTCTTCTTTTTTCATGGTACTGTAAACTGTCTTTTATTTGTGGCGTCTTAAGTTCGCGAACACGATTGAGGTGACTGGTTCGCAGCATTTTATTTTTGCGTCATCATACATACCTATCTTACTACACATGTGCTGAGATAAATTGGCGGAGTTTTATTTTCGCAAATCGGAGGACCTCGCGGATATGGCAAAAATAAAACACTCGCGGATAAAAGATGGTTTACAGTATATCCATCCAACAACAACAAAATTGAATGAATATGTTCGCCAACAGATGGGATGTTGGGCATTGGGCAATCCCTCAGTCATGTTAATTAGTGCACTCTTAATAGAGCTAACTCCACTACTGTCTGTGCAGCTCACTTCAGAAATGGGAAAAATGAAGTTTTGTCTCAATTGTCCAAATAATTTCCAATTGAAATTCATATTGGAGGACAGATCTTAATTTCTCTTAACTAATGATGCAAATTATATGTTGACGTCCTCCATAGACTCAATGCTACACATCGGCGACCTTACGCTAAAACTAACATAGAAACTCCCCATCTAAAACTATAAATCTTTCACTGTGAGCGTTGTATATAACGTACACTGTTAGTTACCAGAGTATGAGATCTATCCCCCTATAAAAATTTCTTATTGGGGCTGAGCGGTTTTATCGTGGTACCGGTATATTGCGGTACGAGGTACGCAATACGTACCACGGTATTTGTTTTCAAAAACCGTTTATTTACGATATTTTTTTATCGTCATATTTTCATGTTGTTTCTTTGAAAATTATGAGTGAACGCGAATTACTTCTGAAAATACATCAATAGGGCCATTTAAATTGATAAAGGTTATCGTTTCTGTGTCGTTATGATATCTCGCATTTAAGTTACATGTATGACCTTAAAGTTTCCATGTTTCGTCCGATAACAGCGGTGATAAAATTATGATCCATTCTACAATTTTCTGACTAGAACCTTTTAAACTAGACGAAGTGTCCGTACTATGCTACACAGCCTGATAGACTCCAAGAAATAAATAAATAATGCCTGTTGACCTTTGAAAACGTGCATCAGCACACTCCACATATTAAGGACAAAAGTAAAGAATCATTGGTATACTAATTTGCAAAAAAGACTTGACCATGCATGTTAGCATGACTAGTTTATGATTGGCATATTGTTTACGTTTACAACATTGTGGTGTCTTGAAATGCACGCACGTTCGCTTTACCAGTCATTGATTTAATAACGGTAATTTAATATAATGGCACCATTTTCAGACCTTTAAATAAAATTTTGAAAGAAAAGTTTGAAAGCAAAATTGAAGTTGAAAAATGAAAATCATAAGGAATCTTGATGTTATGAAATATTGCAATATATTGCGATATTTTTCCAAATGTCGCAATATATTGCAATACAAATTTGACCTGCGATACTCAGCCCTAATTTCTATCGGTAAATTTGTCAACAAAGAAGACATGTATTTCTCTTTTTCAATTTCTGAAGCAAGTTGCGCGGACAGTAAAATATGAATCCCTGCTAAAATTGTTCACATACAGTAAAAATACTTTCACCGTCTACTTTGTAGGCAGAGAATGTTGAGGACTTGAAAGTGGAGGATGAGGGTGAGGAAGATGATTTCATTGTTAGTGCACAAAGTCCAGAGCAGCAGGACCTAATAGCCGCTCATCCTACAGATAAACCCATTTATGTGGAAGGAAGACATTACGTTTATTTAGGAAGTGCCAGAATGACTTATCACGTACTGAGGACTGATCCTCCACAAGAAGGTAGCGAGTTTTACGGAATCGCACCCGATGAAAAGGAAGAGGAATTCTGGTCAGACGGTATGTGTTATTTGCTATTTGGTTATACATGTATTTCTTTTAAGGAAAATCACTAAAGCATACCTGTCAACTCTCCCTCTTTTTGATCTCATCTCCCTCTTTTGGAATTTCTTCCTCTTTTTGGCCCAATCTCCCTCTTTCTCCCTCTTTTGGCATATTTACCAAAGAAAATCACTCTAAGTAGCGACATTCAGAGTATTATTGAGGAATTGCATGCCAAAATGTAAGAAAAGATGTATAGAATGCAATAAACTATTGATACATGTTTCATAGTGTATAAATGTTTTAGCATTGAAATGTCAGAACAATGAAATTATTTGAAAATCGGTTTTGCACAAAATGTCACGATTTATTTAAAATGTAGCAAAATAAGTTCACGTGCAATCTCCCTCTTTTTCAAGTGCCAAGGAGGGAAATCTCAAAGTTGACAGGTATGCTAAAGGTTTACTAAAACTAGCCTCTCCAACCCTTATTAAGGATGCGCGCTACTTTGATTTTCGAACTTTCCGCGCATCTAAGATGTCTGAAATATAATATGTATAGCTCGTATAATCAAAAGTGATGTGGTTCCAAGAATTCATGCGCAGGTGGCAATACCTTGGTTTTAGATACATATACTCGCTTTATTGAAGCCATGTGAAATTAAACTACAGTACATGTATATCTTATTTGTCACTGATCATAAAGTTTTGTTGCAATTTAATCCATTCAAGGTCACATAGCCACATAACATTCTGCACTTTTGAAACCTTGAGATATATGTAAATATTTTTCAGATTTTGATTCTTGGAATTTTTTCGCAGCAGAAGAGCAGACGGCCATTGTTCCAGAGAAATCTATTCACGAACAAGAAGACGGCACTATACTCAGCATGTGTATTACTGGATCGCCTTCCCAGAATACATTGGTCACTTGGTTACGATGTCTGCAAGATACGAATCCAAATTTAGAAAATGTGACTGTAGTTTTCAAATTACAAGAACCTGACGCTATTTTAAACTATGCAGAAAATCATGTAAAAGAGGGAGGTCCTAGTTGATATTGAAATTTTTTATAGTGTTGAAGAAATAAATTTTAAATTATTGTTGATTTTGTACTTAATTTTTTGTGTCCTCTGCTAAGCATAGTGACACCTAAGGATCACGTTGTCCGTCTGTCTGTCACACTTGGATGTCACACCCTATAAAAGTGATTCCTGAGTGTCCCTATGTTTCGCAGGCGACACATGCATTCCTTGGAATGATTTTTTGCCAAATATATTATGGGCATGTAAATTTAGTTCTGTCTGTCTGTTTGACTGTGAAAAGCTGTGATATTGGGTATAACTTTAGCCTCATAAGTCATAGAGCTGTCATTTGTAGCTTTCCTTGATGAGTGTCCGGACATTTACAATGCATTGTTTGAACCTAGACGTCAGCATTGGGTTTGTGTCCATATCACTGTTCACAAAAACGTTGGCATATATTGTACTGTAAAAGGTTGGACTTCCCTTTGTTTTTTACACTGGTCTTTTTTTTCCAAGACAAGACATATTATGATATGGCATTATCAGGCTGGCGTTTGGCATTTGTGTCAGTCCTGTATATCTTGTCAGAGGCATAAATTTTCCCCCTCGGCATGAATTTCAGTAGTATTTCACAGAATTATTGTTTTAAAATATCCAAAGATTTGTCATGACCTTGAGCCAAGGTCATTAGTCAGAGATCTAGGTCACAAGACACTTTATGTGTAAAATCTTTTCCAGGCCATAACTTCTTCCTGTCTGTTTGGATTTCAAAAATATATCACATGCTTAGCACTCAATGGGTTTCATGACCTTGAACCAGGGTCAAGGTCATAGTACCAGACCTGCCTACTTTTTGATTTTGGCTTAATTTTTGTGTCGCCTGCGAAGCATAGCGACACTTAGGGATCACTTTGTCCGTTGTCCGTCTGTCCGTCCGTCCGTCTGTCAGTCTGTCTGTCTGTCACACTTTGGGTGTCACAGCCCATAACTTTTGATTGGTAAGTGATAGGGCTTTGATATTTCACATGTGTATTCCTTGTGACAAGACCTTCCTACGCATACCATAATTTTTGACCTAGTGACCTTGACCTACATATTTGACCTACTTTTCAAAAAAATTAAGAATGGATATATCTTTTGATTTGTAGGTGACAGGGCTTTGATATTTCACATGTGCAATCCTTGTGGCAAGACCTTTCAACACATACCATAATTTTTGACCTTGTGACCTTGACCTAGATATTTGACCTACTTTTGAAAAAAAGATAAGATTCGCTATATCTTTTGATTGGTAAGTGATAGGGCTTTGATATTTCACATGTGTATTCCTTGTGACAAGACCTTCCTACTCATACAATAATTTTTGACCTAGTGACCTTGACCTACATATTTGACCTACTTTTCAAAAAAATTAAGAATGGATATATCTTTTGATTTGTAGATGATAGGGCTTTGATATTTCACATGTGCAATCCTTGTGGCAAGACCTTTCAACACATACCATAATTTTTGACCTTGTGACCTTGACCTAGATATTTGACCTCCTTTTGAAAAAAAGATAAGATTCGCTATATCTTTTGATTGGTAAGTGATAGGGCTTTGATATTTCACATGTGTATTCCTTGTGACAAGACCTTCCTACACAGACCTTTAAATTTGACCTTTTGACCTTGATATAGATAGTTGACCTACTTTTCAAGAAAAGTAATATTGGCTATATCTTTTGATTGGTAGGTGATAGGACTTTGATATTTCGCATGTATTTTCCTTGTAACAATGCCATTCTACAAATACCATAATTTTTTTACCTTTTGACCTTGACCTACATATTTGACCTACTTTTCAAAAAAATGAAGAATTGATATATCTTTTGATTGGTAAGTGATAGGGCTTTGGTATTTCACATGACATTGTATTCCTTGTGACAAGACCTTCCTACACAGACCATAAAATTTGACCTTTTGACCTTGATCTAGATATTTGACCTACTTGTCAAGAAAAGTAATATTGGCTATATCTTTTGATTGGTAGGTGATAGGGCTTTGATATTTCACATGTATTTTCCTTGTATTAATGCCAGTCTACAAATACCATAATTTTTTTACCTTTTGACCTTGACCTAGCTATTTGACCTTCTTTTCTAAGGTTGTAAATTGGCAGGTGATAGGTTTTTAATATTTCTTATGATGAGACCTTTTTGTTACCAATTTTTACGTAGTGACCTTGACCTAGATGATTGACACTCTTTTCTGAAAATTTGAGAATGACCATATCTTTTAATTTGTAATTAAGAGGTCTGATATTTCAAATGAATTTCATATGACAAGACTTTTCTACTGATACCAATAATTTTGATCCACTTTCTAGAATAATAATCAAACCGCTTCGCAGGCGACACAAGCATTCCTTGGATTGCTATTTTTATGATTTTTGAGCTACAAATATGCTGTACTCTTTTACTGCTCATTTTTACGCCTTAAGCATATTTCCATTCAGAATTTCTTTTAGAAATATTTTAAACAAACGAATAGACTCACCTAGACAAATTCAGTGAAAGTTGATGGTTCAATATCGTATAAGCAATTCTGTAAATGATTAAAATTTGTAAAATGTCAATGTAGGGAAAAGGCAATGTTTTTTTCGTCAACATTACAATCAATTGTTTATATTACACTTTTAAACGTCCCTGAAATTACACTTTCTTTTTAAAAATGTAACATTTTTTGGTAAGAAATGGGTAGGCAGGTCTGTAGTTCACTTCATTAGTAAAACCCTGGCATCGGATTAACTCTTCTAATTCCCATTTCAAAATTTTTTTCTTGGAATTGTTGCTTAGGACCCAAGGGTCCAAGGTCAAAGATCAAGGTCACAATAAACGATATTGGTAGAAAGTTGTCTGTGCCATTACTTCTTTCCCACATCATTGATTTCAATAATAATTCACAGAATTATTGTTAAGGTCCTAAGGATGTGCCTTGAAAAAAGGTCATGGTCACTGTACACTTCATGGTTAAAACCTTGTATTCTCATTTCATAGCTTTCAATGTTATGTCTTCAAATTCAGAGCATCATTTGCAGCATGGACTGGACATGCACATTTCGGGTGCTTAACCCTTGTCAGTAAAAATCAATCTAAACAATGAATATGTTCAAAGACTGTGAAAGTTATGTTCCAAAAATACAGAAAGTCGTACCAGGATGGATGGGATATGATATTCCACATGATTGTTCCTTTGGGCAAGGTTATGTTATGGCCTTGACGCAAGGTCAAGGTCACAGTACACTTCATAGATTAAACCTTGTCTTGGCCATTACTTTGATCGTTCCCTCTATATGGGTTTTAATAATATTTCAGAGTTGCTGCTTAGCAACCAAGGGTGTGTTATGACCTTGAACCAAGGTCATAGATCTAGCTCACAGTGCACTTGATAGGCAAAACCTTGTCCAGACAATAACTTTTCAATAATATTTTACAAAATTATTGCTCGGGACCAAAAGATGTGTCATGACCTCAAATCAAGGTCAAAGGTTACTAATTAAATCATGAAATGTAACCTTGACCATTACTATACACTGGATCTGATGAAGGAATGTCACACAGAATTGTTGCTCAACATCAATCAATGTGTCAAAGATGCATCAGTGGTTTCAAGATAATTGCAGAGTGTACATATCACCTCTCATTATGAAATTTCCTTGAAATAGTTCCCATAAGTCCAGGATGCACTCTTTTGTTTTATGGGATCAAAAGGTCAAGGGCATAGGGCTGTCATTTAAAATGATTTCTTCAAGATAAGGGAGTGTGTTTTGCACCTATCACCATGAAACATTAGTCGAAGGTGTGCCATTCTAATTTCTGGGTGCAATGGTAAAGGACATAGAATTTTGATGCTTAAGAATTGTTTCCAGATCAGAACTGAATACTGTGTGTATTGTACCTACTATGACGGGGCTTCATAAATGTGTTCCCTATCACTGCCCTGTAGATTTAAAGGGTTAGGGCTTTGATTGTCGATTCCTCATTTCCAGACCTTTCATTTTTGACCTTGACTTGTGACCTTGACCATGGAGTCTTGACAGACTGTCTCCTACCGGTATAACATACATTGTGTTTTTCATAACAATTAAACATGCATTATGACTACTAGTCGGCGGGCAATGTTGTCTTCTGACAAATCTGTCATAAAGTTTATAGATTGACAGTTCAATATTCCTTGAAATCTCTGGAAGCAAATTACGTTCCTTTTATTCGTCATTCTCTGTCTTGCACGTCACGTTTCCTAATCAACCCGTAAATCAGAAAATCTCAAAAGGACATTGGATACCGGTATGTCGCCGTATTGTATGTTATTTCATGTTTGATTGCTTCCAAGAGAGAAGGAAAAAATAATTATGTTTTCAAAACTCAGTCAGTCTAATTAAAGTCGGTGCGATGTTTAGATCACTGTTTGAGCAGCCGACATCTTTACAACTTAGTAAGCACTGCACCTGTGACCAGGGGCGGAAAATGTCTGAAATTGCCGCATTGAATATAAACTAAGCCAGATTAAGTAAATATGAAGTAATATTCAGCAGGAAGGCAAAGAGAGTGATTAGAGTCACTTTTGGTGCATAAATCGATGTTCCGCAATGCAGTGACAGAGAATGGCTAAATTAGCAGACGATATTATACATGTACGTCTTTTCAGTCCCAAAGCATAAGAATTACAAAAGGTTGATAAACTTTCCGAAAGATTAAGACTTATAAAATTCTTTTAATACGCTTCTTCATAGAGCCTGAACAAAAAGAGAATAAAGTACCAATATCGCCAAACATGTATGTCATGTGCCCTAAATAATTGTCCCCCGCTTTCGTGAAAGCGCGGGGACATTAAAACCGGTTCGTCTGTCCGTCCGTCTGTCCGTCACTCCACAGGCCGAAAGGTCGCCTGGCAATTATTCGTATGTGCCTCTAAAAAAAATACGAATAACAGAACGATTTTTCCGCCTATGCGTCACTCAGAAAAACTTTAACCTTTTCCATAACTTTTGAATGGTAAGTGATAGGGCTTTGATATTTCACATTTGTACTCCTTGAAGCACGGATACCAATTTTTTTTACCTTTTGGCCTTGACCTTGGAATTTGACCTTATCAAAAACTTTAACCTTGAATTGGGAATTACTGGACAACAAACCACAGCTAGTTAGTTGTTATTTCTTTTAAGCACTAAGAGAGAAAGAACAAAAATAGAATAAATTGAGACACAACCAATAGGGATTGAGGTAACCGAATTACACGTCTCTGGAACCTACTTATGGCTGGATCACAATTTATATGCACTCTTGGAACATCGTTCAAACGAGCTATCAAGAAACTCTAATAATAACATGAAGAATGTAATTTACAGTTGCTGATAATCTCTCCAAGCTCTTTGTCAGACATTATTTGCACGAAACAAAATATAGAAATATGTTTTTAACTTCAACTCGAGCGATGAATTAGACCCAAATTACCTTCACAAACAAACGCAAATTCTCAAATCGTTTTCTTACGTCATAAACGCTTCTTTCTCTCCAACATCAAAAAATGATAATACATTTTGCTTCTGTAAGAGACATTTATAAAGATCACCTTGTTTCTCTCATACTCCAAGGGTTTTTCTCATTGTTTCCTCTATCTTGAATGTCAAGCTCTGTTGAATGAGCTGCCTTCTCGCGTTAATCTTACGACTAATGCTCAGGTGTAGTTTAGCTGAAATGTCAAGTTGAATACCTGATCTCAACACAAATGAAATTATTACATTTCATCGTGTAGTCTGAATTTATATTCTACAGTCATAGAGCGAATCCTTCCTTGCTTCGTCCGGCGTCGTCCATCCTGCGTAAACTTTTCGAATTTTCGACTTCTGACAGCTCTGATCACGAGATTTACAGAGTACACGATTCAAAATCCTCTACGAAAATTGAGTTTCTATCAATTCTGTAAATCAAGAAGGCCACCGATGAGTCGGATTGACTGAAGCATTTTAACTGATCTTCTCCGACTGAAGTAAGACAGTCATTACTTATATTCCCATTTGTACTAAATATCAGACACCCCGTTCAGCATTAATAATGTGCATGGGTTAACCTCAGCATCCAAAGATGAATCACTTGTGCAAGTTTGGTTACTGTAGCATCAGTACTTTGCCAAATACTGAGCTACCCCAAACTTCTTAACCGGACGCGGACGCGGACACGGACGCGGACGCGCGGGGGTATAGCATAAGCTCACTCAACTTCGTCGAGATGAGTTAAAAATGAAGAATATATTATATCTGTAAAAGAACATCCTTTCTTAAAGTATACACATTTTCTAAACATTTCACCCAAATATATATTTTCAAATGATTTTTACTATTTAGTAGATTTTCAGAGTATTTAAAAACCCATAACTCTAACGACAAATCGGATGAACCTAATCGTAAGGCGGCTTCCTCTCCACAATCTAACCACAGTATATAAATCCGTTGGCACATATTTAAGTTATTGCGTTCCATAAGCAGACGGACGGACATCGCCATATTTTCACAATATTTAAAAAAAAATGCAAGTCTCATTAACTCTGTAACGACACATCGGATGAACAATCTGATAACAGTGTACAAATATCGTGAAAATCGATCGACGCACAATCAAGTTATTCCGTTCCATGTGCCTATAATTTGCCCTTAGGTTAAACATGTGCATATACCCCCCCCCCCCCCCCCCCCCCCCCCCCCCCCATTACAGATAATTTCTCAATTATGCGACATAAAAATAATAATAATAAAAACTCGTTACATATGTAAAGGAAAATCCTTTTTGTCGTCGTCGTCGTCCGTAAACAAAACATTAACCTGGGCTATATATCTTGAACTATAAGGGGTAAGGCTTTGATATTTCACACGTAGATACCTTGTGACGGGACCTTTCATTTGAGACCTTGACCTTTGACCTACTAACCTGGACCTTGGACTTTGACCTACTTTTCAAAAACTTTAACTTGGTTTCTGACAAAAACCTGTATAGGCGAGCTATGTAATCTTTGATTACCCTAGGTTTCTTAAAATATACAAATTTTCAAAACATGACAAATATGGACAATGAACAATACACAGTACAAAATCGATAATTCAGGAAATCACAAACCAAAGGCATACGAAATCAGGATAAAACAGGAACCAAAGCAAACAAACAAAAACCTCCACCATAAAAAGAAGCGAACCCCCAATTAGGAGTGAGACCAGGTGCCCGGGAAGAGTCAGCATCTCCTGCTTGTATGCAACACACCTCGCTTCAATTCGGTAGGAATATCACATCCGGTTACTTCTATTTCGGGAGATATAAGTATAGTCTGTAGTTTGATGGTTCAAATGGTCTAATACAGAATATCATTCACCATTCTGGACAATGGGACATCATAGTGTATGACGAGTTCCCCGTATTGACCCCAAAATAGATTTTGAACTATTTTAGTAGAAAATTTAATAACTCGTAGTCCCATAGCCCTGTAACGACATATCGGATGAATCTGAAAATCGAAAGGCGACTTCCTCTTCACTTTCTGATCACAGTGTATAAATATCATGAAAATCCGTTAAATATTGCGTTCCATAAGCGGACGAACAGACCATAATACCATAATATGGCCTAAGCCATCAGATGATTTTGTCGAGCATATTCAGTTACTTTTGTCTTCTAACAGTAGTTATGATAATGAGATTCCACATGAAGAAATAAATATGATATATGAGGAATTAGATGAAGAAATTTCTGAAGACGAAATTAAAAATGCTATAGATAACTTAAAAAGTAACAAAACTAGTAGCGAGGATTATATTTTCAATGAAATTTTCATAGAAGGTAAAATTTTGATTTTACCTATTTTGTTTAAACTTTTTAATTCAATATTTAAATCTGGATATTTTCCTAGTACTTGGACACAAGGATGTATTGTACCTATTTTTAGAAAGGAAATAAGAATGATACGAATAACTAAGGGGTATATCCTTAGTAAGTTGTTTTGGCAGGTTTTTCACATCAGTTTTAATCAGAAGAATAACATTCAGATGTTAAACTTTCTGATCGACAACATTTTTGTGGTGTTTGGAGGAAAGGTCTTCCAGCAAATTGTCGGAATTCCAATTGTGCCCCACTCCTTGCCGATATTTTCCTTTACTCGTGCGCAGCTGAATTAATTCAATCTTTGGTCTCTGAAGGGAAAAGATACTTAGCTTCTGTCTTTAACTAACTTCGCTTACAGATACATAGACGATATGTTGTCCATCAATAATCCAAAATTCGCCGATTACCTCAGCAGTATCTATCCCCCGGAGCTTGAAGTCAAAGAAACTACAGAGACATATAATTAAGCATCCTATTTGGACATAATGTTGTCTTACGACACTGATGGTCACATGAACACCTCACTCTATCACAAACGTGACGACTTCAATTTCAGCATTACAAACTTTCCTCTTCTGAGTAGCAACATCCCTTCATCGGCTGCTTATGGCGTGTTCATATCTCAGTTGATACGCTAAGCCAGAGCAAGTACAAAATATACGGATTTGTTCTGAGAGCTAGGCGTCTTTCAGATAAGCTTCTCAGTCAGGGATGTGTATGTGACCGACTAACATCGTCACTGAGGAAGTTCTACGGTCGATATGGGGAACTCGTCATACACTATGATGTCTTACTCTCCAGAATGGTGGATGATATTCTGTCATGGACCATTTGAACCATCCAACCAAAGATTGTACTCTATGTCTTCCGAAATGGAAGTAACCGGATGTGACAGTTCTACCGAACTGAAGCGGTGGGTGTTGCATGCAAGCAGGAGATGCTTACTCTTCCAGGGCACCTGGTCTCGCTCCCATATCGGGAGTTCGCTACTTTTCATATGGTGGAGGTTTTTGTTTGTTTGCTTTGGTTCCTGTTTTATCCTGTTTTTGTATGCCTTCGGTTTCTGATTTTCTGAATTATCGATTTTGTGCTGTATATAGGGATATGGTCATTATCCATTTTTGTCATTATGGGAACAAAAGTATAGTACACCGCCATCCATAAATAACTATAGAAACAAGAACATCATTCTAAATTCTTTATAATCTTATCTTTATTTTTTTTCCATTCTGAACTTTAAAGAATCATAATAATTGGTTTCACATCATTCAAAATTATGAATTGCGATAACAAAAATGCATATAGGAACTTTTTTTATTAGCACAATTTTTCTTGCAAAAATTGTCATTTATTTATAAAAAAAGAATGAAAATTCAAAAATGTATATTTTCGAAACTTTATTTTCTAACAGCAACGTGAACAGAGATGTGTATACTTATTTATGGACGGCAGTGTATATTAACCGATGCGCACTTTGGGTTTAGAAATGGTATGTCAACTATAGACGCAATATTTGCTCTCCAAATGAGTTAAAGAAGATCCTGACGATAATCTCAACAGCACTCACAATAGAACACCAAATGGAGCATCGACGGAACATTCATTAACACAAATCTGAAAAAGAAGAAAAAACTATTTGCTGTTTTATCTATTTTCAAAAGGCGTTCGATTATGTTGATAGGATTAAATTATGGACTAAACTCATTAGTGTTGATGTAAAATGTTAAAAATTATCAAATCATTATATTGTAGCATAAAGTATAATATATCTCCATACACAGCACAAAATCGATAATTCAGAATCATTTAATTTCCATTGTCATTTTCAAGAAACGAAGATTCTGATTGGCTGAGAAATTTTGTTGATACATCGATCAACACAATTTTTCACGGAAGTCTATTTATAGCACTATTTTTAGAACTGGGGGTTCCCTCAAACACGAATGAACTCGTTGCTGAAAATACAATTTGTAGATATTTGTTTATCATTTCAAGGGTACCATTTCTTTTCTACTTACTCAAAAATTAACAGTGCATGTAGAATTTGCTCAAACTAGTCCTTATTCCAAAGATATAGAGAGACGACCGTTCGCTGTTTGAATCATGGCGGCTGCCATAACTTGTTTTGGCAGACGTATCACTGCGAAATCTTTCGACTTACGAAATAAAGTGCGGTGATTGATCGTTCTTAGATCCAAGAAAACAGTCTGTTTTCCATAATTAAATGATAAGAAATGAATCTTATATTTTTTCTGTTGATGCAGGTATCACCCGAAAAATTGGACAGAAAACTTTTGCATCAACGCGCTACGCGCATTGATGCAGTTTTCTGTCCAATTTTTCGGGTGATACCTGCATCAACAGAAAAAATATAAGATTCATTTCTTAAATATCATAAACCGTAGGCATACCAGAGAAAACAAACAAAAACCTCCGCCACATGAAAAGAAGCGAACTCCCAACATGGGAGTGAGTCCAGGTGCCAAGAAAGAGTCAGCATCTCCTGCTTGCGTGCAACAACCGTTGATTCCATTCGGTGGAATTGTCACATCCGGTTACTTCCATTTCGGAAGATATAAGTATATTCTGTGGTTGAATGGTTCAAATGGTCTAATACAGATTGTTATACCCTTGTCAGTATCTCTATATAAAAACCCCATAGGAAAAATGCCTATAAATTCGAATATTTGACCAAGCGGTCAATATTTACATCAATATTGGCCCTAGGGCAATATTTCAAAAAAATATTGACCGATAAACGGTACATCGTTTGTGACGTCACGTCATTGATGACGCTACTAGCTCTACCTATTTTTCCGCGCTCTTTCTCTTGTAGAAGAAAATGAACGTAAACATGCCGGGTTAATCGGTTAGTTGCTGCAGTATTGATGTAAGGTATAACAAAACAATTATTGACTGAGAATTCGGGCAATATATGATTTGTTGGACCTTCAGACAAAATATAGCCCTCGGCCTCCGGCCTCGGGCAATATTTTATCTTCAGGTCCAACAAATCATATATTGCCCTCATTCCCAGTCAATAATTGTATAATATCATCCACCATTCTGGACAATGGGACATCATAGTGTATGACGAGCTCCCCTTATCGACCGTAGAACTTCCTCAGTGACGATGTTAGGCGGTCACATGAGAAGCTTATCTGAAAGACGCATAGTTCTCACTCGCTTACGTCGCGAGACAAAAGTAAAAACGTAGACGTAGCAGTTTGAGAATTCCTTGTCTCACACTCCACGTGACTCCTATTATGAAGTCATAGTCTCATAGAACGTAACGTCACGTCATCGTAAGATTTGTGTAGGTTTTGGTATCGATTCTAGTTTTAAAAAATCATTATACTGATGATAAAATGAGGTGAGTGAAAAAAAATAATCAATCACGATGTTACGACTGAGACAGGGGAATCTCATCCTCGTGCAAAAGATTTGCTACATCGACGACTCGACAAGCCTGGATTGCAAATCTTCTACACTCGGATGAGACTCCCCTGTCTCAGTCGCAACGTTGTGATAGATTCTATTACTCTCAGAACAAAATCCGTGTATTTGGTAATTGGTCTGGCATAATGTATCAATTGAGATATGAACACGCCATAAGCAGGCGATGAAGGGATTTTGCTACTCAGAAGAGGAAAGTTTGTGATGCTGAAATTGAAGTCGTCATGTGACCATTAGGGTCGATGGGCAGCATTATGTTCAAATAGGATGCTGAATAATTTGTCTCTGTGGTTTCTTTGATTTCAAGCTCCGAATGATAGATTCTGCTAAGGTAATCCAAGAATTTTGGATTATTGATGGACAGCACATCGTCTATATACATGTATTTGTAGGTGAAGTACCTTTTCCCTTCAGATACCAAAAATTGAATGAATTCAGCTTCGTACGATCAATCAAATCAATCATTGATTTAATGGACAAATTTAAGGGTAAGCAAATAAAACAAAACAAAATGATAATGATGAACCCCTCCCCCCCCAAAAAAAAAAAACAAAAACAAAAAAGAGAAAAATCTCAAGATCTTTTTGATTTACAGAAGACTAGTAGATCTACCAGAAGTTTCATCCTCAGTGTCTGTGATCAAGATGATGTTAAAGATGTTCCTGATTTCCTATAGTTCCCTCAGATACGATCTCCGCCTTATAGTATTGCAGTACAAACGCCTTCGTATTGACGATCGGAGATGATGTGCTTATGACAAGCTGTATAATTATCTCCTATAAATTTGGTTGCGAATGCAATTTTCTCCTATTTTCCTAAACAAACCGGTTAGAACTATATAATACTGGACAGGTGTTTTAAACCTGCGGGAAATAACATTACGTCCGAAAAGTGTGTATTGGCTTTGTGATAGTTTCTTAGAAATCAGAACGAGCAGAATTCGCCACCATGCTTACAGACAATGCGAAAATGAACTGCGTGAATAAGGTAAGAAAAGATTTTTTAAAAATCTTTTGAGCACGCTTTATTTGATTTTCTTTTGCACTTTTCTTTTCAATTGCTTTTTTTCTTTTTCTCCTTTTTGTTCGTTTCCTTTCTTTCTTTCTTTCTTTCTTTCTTCCTTTTCTTTTTAAATATTTTGAGTACGCTTTATATGAATTTCCTCTGCATTTTCCTTCTCAATTGTTTTTTCATTTCTCTTTTTGTTCGTTTTCTTTCTTTTTTTCTTTCTTTCTTTTTTTCTTTCTTTCTTTCTTTCTTTCTTTCTTTCTTTCTTTCTTTCTTTCTTTCTCTTTCTTTCTTTCTTTCTTTCTTTCTTTCTTTCTTCCTTTCTTTCTTTCTTTCTTTCTTTTTAAATATTTCCTCTGCACTTTTCTTCTCAATTGTTTTTTTCATTTCTCTTTTTGTTCGTTTTCTTTCTTTCTATCTTTTTATAATTTTTATTTTTCCTACCTTTTTCATGAAAATCCTCGTTGATTTTATATACTTTGGTATCACATGTTTTATATCTGCATTAAAAAAACCACTTATATTATCTTTCTCAATCATTTTGACCATTGAAGTTTGATATTTTTTTCTCTTTAGAATTTAACACATTTTTTATGTTTATTCTGTTTTGCGTCCTTTTCAGAAACGAAAAAAAAAAAAACTACTAGCAAGGATAAATTATACAAACATATGATACTATTTATCCATATTTGACGAAAAGAAATTCTATATAAAAATTAAATTGATGAAAATATTTAATTGAAGTTTTTATTTATCTTCATCTTTCATTTAACACGTAACATTTTTATCGAGTATGAAGAGATTTTGGTTTGTTTTCATTGGTGTGGGGTTTCTAAACCCACCAACAACAGAAATCAACCCCCTTTTCAGAAATGATCCAAGCAGGCGTTGGAACCATATAGCAATTCTAGAATTGAAATAGTCCTTTATTAATCTAAAATGAAATGTCTCTCTTGTTATTTTTGCAAGCCGTATGCTATTGTAAAACTACAGAACATCTTGGAATAAAAACCCCAAAAAAGCAAAACAAACCAAAAAAAAAAAAAAAAAAAAATGAAAACCCATGCAGACAAACACATCACTAATATAAAGATAACTACATTGGATATACGAGGGCTGATTGATATATTGTGAGCCTCGTATTGAAGGATTTGAATTTTATCAGACATTTTGCATTATTTTTCTACATAATCCCCTTCAGTATCTATACACTTTTGCCATCGGTGTTTAAGGGCCTCAATACCACTTTTAAAGAACTCCTTATCTTAACTGGTCAGAAAGCCATCGTCGGACTCAAAGTGAGTTCCAGGAAGAGCTGCTTTCAATTTGGGGAAATGGAGCAAGATCAGGTGAATAAGGCAGATGCTCAATCAAACTAAAGCCATAATCATGAATGGCAGCCATGGCAGTGACAGACTTGTGAACAGGAGGATTGTCCTGATGGAACAACACACCTTCAACTAGTGGGCTTTCCGCGGCTCTTAAGTTTAATAATTTTCCGTAACTGTGTCAGAAGTGAAACATAGTATGTGCCATAAATTGTTTGTCCTTTTTGGATATAATCTATCAGCAGAATATCTTCTGCATCCCAGAAAACCAAGGTTCACAAACATATTAATCAGACCTCGTAAACAAACATAGATAAGACATAAGATGAAAAATGAAAACATATACCTGTAACTCATTCGAGTCATTGTTTTGTTTTTATTTTGTTGGGTTAGAATCTTAGGAAGACAGTCACAACAATTTTAAGGGTTTAATTTCCACACAACCGTTCTTGGTTTGGCATTTACGTAATAAGTGCATCAATCCAGAGGCAGCAGGTGCTCTGACTTTATTATTAAATACGTCATTTTATTTTTGAGAACTTGGCAAGACGTTACCTAAATAGAAATATTTTTCACTTAAAAATCAAAGGTTTAAAAATTAAAGCAACCAGGTTAAAATATTTGGATTCTTCTTAGACAGAGGCGACAAATTCCGAGAATATGAAAGATGAATTTTAAAGGTCGATCTTTAAATACATATCGCGGCGTTTCCCATTGGACCAAACTCACTGGGATTAATCAAGTATAGAATCTTAATATGTCTGCACTTTCCATGTTCTTGAGATGTTTGGAAAGATTCCCGGAATCTTCTTAATCTTCTATAATCCGTTAAAATCCAAGGACTCTATTGGTCTAACAGCTTATAAGGCTTTATAATTCATAATATCCGATTATAAAGAAAAAAATCAGATAAGAGTTTCATCAAATGTAGTATGCATAAATCTTTATTAATGATTTCTCTGAATCCTAATCCATCCTCGCATGATTAAATGAAGACAGATGTGAGGGAAGTTTTAAATACATTGTACTCTAAAACCAAGCGACTCAAGTTTCCCTTAATTCTCAGCGCCTTTTATAAATAGCGCCTTTCAAGTTTCCCTTAATTCTCAGCGCCTTTTATAAAAAGCGCCTTTCAAGTTTCCCTTAATTTTCAGTGCCTTTTAAAAAGCGTCTTTCAAGTTCCCTTTAAATTCTTAGAACAAATGAAACTTCATTTGCAGTATTTAAGTTGTATAATGTGAATAAAAGACTGATCAAGTTATTCCAAACTCCATTTTTACAGCATACGGAGGAAGGTAAACACAGAGCTTACGGAAGAATTATCTGACTAAAATTTGAAATTTATCAAAACACAACCCCCCCCCCCCCCCAAGGGATGGGGGAATGGGTGAAGAAACTTACCATAGTGCAATAGGGACACATGCAAGAAACATTTTATATTACTTACAAGCCTGTTAGCTTTCAGTTTAATACCTATTTGCCTGATTCAGGCGTCGAAGTTCTTATTCTATAAGATATATGATTTTTTTTAGTGCCAGGGTAACTATCTTTCTTTAATCATGTTAATCTCGCTTGCTTATCAAAACTTCATCTCTTGAGAACAGTTGCTTTCATTTCAAATGAACAAAGTGTGCTCCCTATCATTGAAAGGTATAAATAATTCATGAAATGAGTGGGATTGGGGTTGGGGGGTTCTTGGTTTTTGTGAGAACTTTATTTAACCTTTTCCCCCTTTTTTTCAAGTTTGTTCTCTTACATTTTGATTGTGTTTAATTTAATTATTCTGAATTTCTTTGAATATATTTGAGTATATTTTCTGTGGAATTCTACTAAATTGTTTCCACTTTTTAATCATCCCATTATAATGCTGTATCTATAGATTAATTTGAAAAAAAAAATCTTGGTAAATATCTATGAGCTTTCAAGGAACTCATCTCCGTTCGTATATAAAGTAATGCACCTTGCCTGAAATTAATCTAATATTAGTTAGTTTTTAAATTACATGTACTATGTTTTGTTGTTGTTGTTGTACATTTCACGAGGCTTAATTCAAAATTTCAGACACTCCTTGAAAGATCAGAAGGAAGTTATGTGAGATTTTTAGTTTGTTTGGCGCGACTCACATTAATTTCAGCAGCGCCATCTACAATGAATGTCTACTGTATAATATATTCAGAACTATGGAGATAAAAATTTGTATGTACTTGGCTCTATCTGTATTAAAACTATTAAAATATTTTATCATGAAATTTCACAAAGGTCTAAGCAGGAAAGTTAGACGAATATTAGAAAAGAAAATCCCCAAGAGAAGTCGACCAATTTTATGTAAGTACCACACAGTAAACTGGAACCTTTATCAAGGGCGTAAAATTAAAACTACATGTTGAGCAAGTTACCATATTTCGCCGTAATTTTCGTACATTTCTTCGAAAATCTCAAAACCTAGAGGCCATTTCAATAGTTGCTTTCGCTAGAATTTAATTTAACTCCATTCTCGATTGAAAAACTACAAAAAGAATTTATTTTATGCAATTCATTGTTTCCTTATAAAACGTCAAAATATTTCGTTTCCATGTTTTCGGGGGTGACCATATTTCGCCGTTTTTGTTGATACATGTATGTATCTTATTTACACACAAGCGGACAAAATTGTGATTTCTCATTTTCAGGAAATGTTACGTCACCACTACTTCTATGAAATCATGCAAATAAGATGTTTTCTTTTTTTGGTTTTTGTAAAAATTTCTGATGTTTACGTCTAAAATTTTGACTACTAGTATTAAACGGCAAAATATGGTCACCGGCGAAATATGGTTCCTCGCTCTGTATAATCGATAGAACAATGAAAACCAAAGAATAAATTAAAACCATAGATTCAATGAAAATCACAGAATAAAAGAAAACACAAAATTGATGTAAACTACAAGATCAATAGAAAAATGAAAGCAGTAGAATAAATGAAAGAAATCAGGATAAAACAGGAACCAAAGCAAGCAAACAAAAACCTCCACCATATGAAGCGAACTCCCAATTAAGAGTGAGACCAGGTGCCCAGGAAGAGTCAGCATCTCCTGCTTGCATGCAACACCCGTCGCTTTAATTCGGCAGAAATATCATATCAGGTTACTTCCATTTCGGAAGATGAAAGTATAGTCTGTGGTTGGATGGCTCGAATGGTTATCATTTACCATTTTGGACAATGGGACATCATAGTGTATGACGAGTTCCCCGTATCGACCGTAGAACTTCCTCAGTGACGATGTTAGTCGATAACAAACGTATCCCTGACTGAGAAGCTTATCTGAAAGTCTAGCTCTCAGAACAAAATCTGTATATTTGCTTCTTGCTCTGGCATAACGTATCAATTGTGATATCAACATGCCATAAGTAGGCGATGAAGGGATGTTGCTACTCAGAAAAGGGAAGTTTGTGATGCTTTAACTGAAATCCATGGATCAACGAAAATGATATACAATCGTTAAAAACTATAAAATGAATGACTCTCGAAGAAACCATTCAATCAATGAAAATCATAGAATCTATGAAAACTACTAGTATTGAATCAATGAAAATAATAGAATTTATGAAAATTTATAGAATTAATTTCATTTAATTCTAAAGCCATATAATCCAATCACCGAAAACCACAGAACAGATCAAAACCATAGAATAAAATAGATTAAAACCATAGAATAGGTTAATTAAAACCACAGAATCAATGAAAATCATAGAATAGATTAAAACCATAGAATCACTGAAACCATAGAATCAATGAAACCAAAGAATCAATGAAACCATAGAATCAATGGAAACTATGAAACCCATGGGTCAACGAAAATGAAATACAATCAATGGAAACTTTAAAATGAATGACTCGACGAAATCATAACATCAATGAAAATCATAGAATCTATGAAAACTACTAGTATTGAATCAATGAAAATCATAGAATTTATTAAAACCATAGAATTAATTTCATTTAATTCTAAAGCCATATAATCCAATCACCGAAAACCACAGAATAGATTAAAACCATAGAATAGAATAGATTAAAACCATATAATAGAATAGATTTAAACCATAGAATAGAATAGATTTAAACCATAGAATAGAACCATAGAATCACTGAAACCATAGAATCACTGAAACCAAAGAATCAATGAAACCATAGAATCAATGAAAACTATTAAATCCATGGGTCAACGAAAATGATATACAATCAATGGAAACTATAAAATGAATGACTCTCGACGAAATCATAACATCAATGAAAATCATAGAATCTATGAAAACTACTAGTATTGAATCAATGAAAATCATAGAATTTATGAAACCATTGAATTAATTAAAAAATGCTTGATATTCAAAAATGCGTAGTTTACAAAATTTTACCGAGATGTGGCCACTGATTTCAGATTAAATAAACAACTCAAAATTGAGGATCAAGATATTCGGAATATGCAAGCAAAGTGCTCCTTTTGTTTGATGTTTTTTACGTCTCTCTCGATCAACTTCGGTTGATCGTCAGTCTCTTTAACGCATTTGAAATTTTCTGTGACAAAATTTCTTGAAATTTCTAAAAAGTGGGTCCTGTAGCATCATATCCCACCCATTCTGCTACGTCTTCTGGTACATTTTTGGACATAATTTTCATACTTTTTGGCCATTTTACATTGTTTAGACTGAGGATCACTGACGAGGGCTTAGTACCCGAAACGTGCATGTCTGGTCCAAGCTGTAAATTTATCAGGTCTTAAATGATGCTATTGAATTTGAAGACGTTTAACATCTCTACTTTTTTTCGTTAACAAAACTGTATGTACAAAAAGCATTTATCTTTTTTCACATGTCACACGATACTCATTATAAAAAATAACAGTGCATGATAAACTGATATTATCATTTAACAATCACCTTTACTTAGAAAATATCATATTTCCCTAGCCCTAATCGGATTACAGTAACTCTTTCAACCTGCACTTTTATCATTTTTCTTGGAAAAAGAAAAATAGGAAAAATGACATATGACCTAAGCCCTGAATCCTGTTCTCCCAGTTCACCAAGACAATGAGACATGTTCATCACGCTCCTTTCATATTTTCTCTCTGTTGTAAGTAAATGAAATGTAATAATTTCATCTTACCTGAGGATAATTTCCTCCAATATAAATGATTCTCTTGACCACTGAACCCAAATATCATATGAAATTGAACGGCTGTGTTTCGTGATAAGGAATGCTTTATTAATTTTTGTCGCCTTAAACTCGTTGAGATCAAGAGAAAAAAGAAATTCGTTTAGTCCGAGGTTTTTTTTTATTCATTAATTATATTAAGGTTACAGCATACCTTCTTAAGAGCACGAATCGGTCAAATAATGGTAAAAATATTAAGTTCAATATAAAACAATATATTTAAATATATTTACATTTGTCCTTTAGACGTCCGCCATTAGATAATTTTGAATTATTTCAGTTTGGTTGTTCTTGCACATGTAAAGGTTCGTTTCATATTTGTACGTTTGGTTTTGTTGCTAAGGAAGCTTGTTAGTAAAGCTTATTAAAGCAGTACTATGACATATTATCTATGACTGAGATGTGATACACCGTCTTCATTACGACATTTTGTCAAAGAAGGTTGTCTTATCAAGATGACCATATGATGCAATTAGGGCGAAAGTTGGGACGGCTTACATCATAAAAGAGAACGCACAACCTCCGTCGTATGCACTAAAGTAAATGTACTAACGTATATAGAATAGCATTCATGTGACAGAAGCTTACAAGGAAAATTATATTTTTCTAAAATAACTACATTCATGTACATCTAGCCTTACAATTATTTAGTCCAGAGGGGAGATTCTGAGCATCCAAATAACCACACCATCTGCCATTGCCGTTCTGATACGGTTCTGATTTAGGAGAAGCCTATTTGTCTATTCAGTTTATGTATGTTCTTATGAGTACAAGGGACGAGGTTATGACTGTCTTACTTCTTTTGGTCGTTGTAGTTAGGACTTGTTGGTGATGCCTTAAAATTCTTTATACAATAATACTTTCATTTTGCAGACATTTGACAACATGACGCTCTCAAAAGCGATGGAGGATTCAATGTGTGACGACAAAGACATCACACATGTTCACACCAGGCCCCTCTTGGAGACCGATCTACACATGGCTATGATATACATCGTCATCATGGCTGTAGCTTTGCTGATAGGCGTCTGTGGCAACGCCATGATACTTGTTGTGTCTACATGTGTAAGAGGCATCAACAAGATAGGAAAAGAGTTCATCATTAATCTTGCCTTGGCAGACCTGTGTGTTACGGCCGTTGCAGACCCAATGTGTATTGTTGGTAAGATATATGTCCATGTCGGTATTTCTGCTCAATTTGTTACACAATTCAACAAAACACCATCATCTCTTTCAAAAGAACACTCACATGATTTAAGATTTTAAATGACGAAATTCTACAATTATGGGTATATCATATGAGATAGACAGACAAGGAAAGAATCAGTTAAGTATCGTTTATGATGATTTTCTTTCTTCAAACTTCAAAAGCGAATTAATTGCTATCAGAATTAATACCCACAACTTTCAAAATATGTAATAGATAAAATCTCATAATTGTCTCAACGTTGAAGTTTCTATCTTTTTTCTATCTTTATAATTTGCAGGTGTAGTAAAAGGAGAGATGTTCTTTGACGACAAGTTTATCCTGTGTCAGGTGATTGCCAGCATGTGTCTGACGGCGTGTTTCTGCGCCTTTATGAGTCTAACCATGGTGACGATGAATCGTTACATCTACCTATGCCACAATGAGATCTACGACAAGCTGTACAAACGGTCCTCCTGCATCATTATGTGTTGCCTATGCTGGATCATAGCATTTTTCTGCGAGTTCCCGAACTTCATCGGCTGGGGCGGTCACTACTTCGACATCAAGAACCACCAGTGTATCTGGGACAGGACCGCGAGTTACTCCTATACACTCTTCGTTGCTGGAGCCCTTATTGGTGGACCCCTCCTGCTCATGGGGATTTGCTATTTTCTTATCTTCAAGAAAATTTGGGAAACGAAGCGAGATGTATACATGTTGGAGAAGGACAACCCAAAACGAGGCCAGCTGGCATGGAACGAGACTGTAAAGGCTTCTCGCACACTATTCGTCATCTTTGTCGTTTTTGTCGTCTGCTGGACGCCATATGCCGTCCTGATTGCCTTTGACGTAGAAAACACGCTTTCTGTAGAAGTCCACCTCTTCGTTACCCTTCTTGCACATCTGCATTCAAGCTGCAACTGTGTCATCTACATCGTCTTCAACAGGAAGTTTCGGACAAAATTGGCCAAACTTCTTGGATGTTGGCGACGTGATGGTTCAACTGGAAAGACCGACAGCACCTCGAAGACTAAGACGGAGGTCCATCAGATATTTTCATCTGTCAGCGAAAAAGTTTCTTCATCAGAGCCAGTATGCAAGGGCTTTGTCTCTAGTAATGCCCGTAACACGCTTTGATGTGATTTGGACAATATTTTTGTGTATACTTGGTACATTGTGCACAATATTCAGGAAACAGTTACAATATGGAGCATGAAGCATGACACATAAAAAAGTGAGAAAGAATCGGTGGCATATGGTTGAACAAAACATTCGTCCTAACTTTACCTTATTTACCTTTAGTTTGTTATTCATGTACTCCCACCTAAAAAGTAAAAGAACGTTGTGAAGATATAATCGTACATGTACATGTATTTCCAAAATATTCCATTCAAAATGCATACCTGAGTGACATAGGCTTGGTAGGCGTGGTATACCGTCTTTGAAGATAACGCTGTCTGCGAGCGGCGTGTTACATCAAAGACATACCAACAGGTAATCCTTTTATTATGCTAAAGAGATACCCGAGTCTCATCTGTTTTAAGCTGTCAATCAAAAATCGATAGGGGTAAAAGGATTAAAAGGAACCAATCAGATACCAATTAGAGATGTTAACCCTATAGTGGTTAGTGAGGAAATGATAGAAAGTTTACCTGTCCCCTTATCTAGTCCCCTGTCGGCCTTTGAAATTGAAAGAAAAAGTATTACGTACCCACGAATTATAACACCTTTTATTTTGCCTCGGACTACTTCGAACCAATCAGAGTGCGTAAATCGCGTCACGTGCACGCCGTCTAAATTTCATGTAAATGAAAGAACAAGAGAATTTTCGACCGACATTAACTTGAAACCTCTACAATTACTCCAACCTACATTTTTATTAATTGTACCTCATGAAGTTTTCCTACTTACTGAAAAGTAATTGCTTCCACAATCTCATTTTACTGCATTGTGTATAATTATGTTCCCATCCTCTTGTGATCATTTAATACTGCAGTCATTAATTTCCAATTATGAGATAAATTGAAGAAAGCGAGTTGTTTTACCCGTTATTTTTTCTTTTTCTTTCATTTATTTCATTCGTCTTGAAAACTTACTTTTTATTACTAGTATGTTTTGTCATCTTGGTCTCCAAGACTCTTCTCATTCCGCTAGGCGCTTCATTACAATATGAGAACATAGTGAAGCTATGACGTTGTGACGCAAGACGATGTTTTGTGTCAAATAAAATTAAAAGAAAAAGGAGAGGGGTCTCGTGGCCCTACACCTTTCGTTATCTATTAGTCATCTATTTTTTTTCTTTTTTGAAAGCTACTGAGATGACGAAATTTTGAAAGCAACCAAAGTTGCTTTCGAAAAAGCAGATAACGATAATTCTTGGACTTTTTTTCTTGTAATAAAACAATGTTTGATTATGTCATATATAGTATCACCATCATATATTTGTGTTGTATCTATAAGCTGTATGGCTTTTGAATAAATTGAATTGAACTGAATTAACTAATTCATCAACTTCGGCTGATCGTCTCTTCAATGCATTGGAAAATTTCTGTTATCAAAATTTCTTGAAATTTCTAAAAAGTGGGTCCTGTAGCATCATATCCCATCCATCCTGCTACGTCTTTCGGTAAATATTTGGACATTATAACTTTCAATAAATATTGCTCAGTCCCAACGTTTCGACCGAAGCCTTCTTCAGGGTGGAATCCTTTTCGCTGGATCCATAATTTTGGAATAAAAAGATAGAATATTATAACTTTCACTCTCTTTGGTCATATTACAAAGTTTAGATTGAGGATCACTGACGAGGGTTAAGTACCCGAAACGTGCGCGTGTGGTCCATGCTGCAAATTTATCTGTTCTTAAATGATGCTATTGAAGTTGAAGAAGTTTAACATTTTTTAACGAAATTTTGAAAGGTATGAACTGTCAAATTTTTGTCATCTCAGAGCGTTCAAAATTTTGAAAGCAATCGCTGACGAAATTTTGAAAGCTGGTGTTAACGATATTTTGAAAGTTTTGTAAATTAACGGTTTGGAGGATGAAAGAAGTCGTCTCATTATTGGCGTGGGATTTTAAAACTCACCTATTGTGAAACATCTTTCAAAGCTTCCGACAGTCACAGTGCAGCCAGGCTTCGTCGAACAGTGTTTCACTGGATATACAGCATCAAAACATGTGTTATTTGTTAAATCTAGTCCGAACTCGGAAACACGGAAAAACTTATATAATAAGAAATTAATAAAACAAAATGCAATATTTCATTTACTCCAAGAATATATATTTTTAATAATTTAATCTGAATAAACATCATTATTATTATTAATAATCAAGCAAATTATGACGATGATTGCTTTGATTTCGGCCATCTTGGTTTTCTCGACTCAAAATAGCTAAGGAAAAGCTTTCAAAATTTTGAAAGCTAGTTATTTCGTCAGCGATTAGCTTTCAACGTTTTGAAAGCTAGGAAATCGCTGACGAAAAGTAGTTAACGAGAATTCGCTTTCTAAATTTTGAAAGCGGCTTTCAAAACTTCGAACGCTCCGAGTTTTCAAAATTTCGTCATCTCTCGACTTTTCAAAATTTGAAAGCAATCTCTAACGAATTTTGAACGCTAAGCTTTAAAAAATATTAAAATTCGACTAGTTGGAACTGTACAATGCATTCTACAATGACTTCCGCACTTGCACTGGAGACGGTTCGTTAGATAAGTTGCCCTTCGTGTTTCTGTTGGGCTTATGTCATAGTCTCCGTCTGTTTGTCTTATTTTTTTTTCGCAAGGGGAAGGTCTGTTTTGTATTTTTTCCAAATTCATAAGCCTTTCGATTGTGGTTTTTGGAATATGCTTTCGGATTTCGTTTTTTACTTTTATTCACTGATCAACAAAGGAGGTGATCTCCGACAACACCAGGTTGTAGCACCCACAGCAAAACCCCAAAACACCCAATGCAAAAACACAAAGCAGACAAGCACAAAAAGAGACGCGCAAGGGACAAGAAACGTCACCGCACAACACAGAAACATCAAACACAAAGGACTATACATAAACCAACGAGACCACAGCAAGCGACAATTAAGAACACTTCTCCAATAGAAGGAACAACAAAGAAATTTACCAAGCAAAGCCACTTGTGAAAGACTGGGGACTGAAACAAAAAACGGACTCCATGTAAAACAAACTACACAATCGCACAGCCGGTAAAATGTAAATGAATAACAACATGTAAAAAGAATGAAGTCAAATGTATCCGTAACCGAAATATCCCGTCTTTTCGATATGCAGAGTTACTTCCTATTTGGGACTGTATTTGACGTAAACGCATTATGACGTTATGATTAAAGCACGTTTTCCCTGAATTTTATGCTTGTTCCCATAGAATTTGATGACGTCACAATCAATTTACGTCAGATACCGTCCCAAATGAGAAGGGAACGAAACTCGGAAAAGACCGAATTCGGACGGCAATATTAGATTCTGTATCCATACTAAATGGAGTAGTTATCAGGATCACTTGCATATACCAGTAATCTTCCGACCTAAGCCAGACGAATAGATGTCTCATTTAACGCCTGTTGTTTGATGAACAATGTAACATTGTAAAGTTACAACACAACTTAGACAGTTAGATGCAGGGACCCTTGATACCGAATTTACTATGCACTACTATGTGATTACAAAAAAATGGGTATACGAAAACAGTTCTTAAAAACTGGCGAGAAATTGAGACACACATACAAGTCAAACTTTAAGAAAGAATTTTTTCCCTCAATTCCTAGTTCGACTTCTACCAATTGTTGAAGTGTTATACATAACCTTTTTATTAGAATTAATTTATTTAGTGCTATAATGTTATTTATTGTACATAAAACATAATCATCATATACATGTAAAATACATTAAAAAGCATTGTGAAGAATATTTTTCCAACCTGTTGTTATTGTTCATTGTAGACTACTCAAATGTGTTTTTTCTATTAAAATTCTTAAATTCCATGATTGTTCATTGTTATTTCTTAGACTTAAAAATTGAAATATATATTGTATATCCCCCAGCTTCTTCACGTATTTATAAGCGTACATGTTGAAGGAGCGACAACTCTTCAAGAAGAGGATGTAGTATTGTTTGATCTTCTAAATGTTTGTAAAAGGCGCTTTCCTCATTCTTACATGCAAACGCCGCATAGAGTTCTTGTTTCGTTTTATGCACATTTTAAATTTAGGTGATCATAGTACAGTTTTTTCCTTCATAGTTCATTGTAGCTCAAAGGTCCACAAAAGTAATTCCACCAGTTATTTCGCAATGAGACTTCACACATCCAATAAATGACCGTTTTCCCATAAAATACTTGAGTGCCGTAAAAATTTAATATTTTTGACACCCTTATTTAGCCAATAAACAAAACAAACCATGTGGCCTCAGCTCGGGGTATGAACTTGTGTATTCTTCCGCCAACTTTGTCACATACTAATGTCAACATGTAGGAATCACACATCAATAAAAATATTTTTATAATTTTTTTTCAACCTTTATTTAGAAAACTTGCATACTTAACATGTTTAATTTCACATTATAACATGCAAAAATAAATAACCAAAGGTTGCATACAGAATACTCATAGGGACTATACAGGTGGTCAATGAATCAAGGGAGAAAACTGCATGTATACTATGATCACGAGGTCAGGCACGTCATGAGGTCAGGCAATAAGATCACTGGACAGAAAGAACCGACCTGAACATTTTGCAAAAAAAAAAAGCAAAAGTGAATCCCCAATACAGATGAGAACAGGAGCCCGAGCAGCTCCTGCTTCCTGGTAACACCCGCTACTTTAGCCGTTCAAAAACAAATTAATACAGGTGTACATGTATGTATCAAGTCCCGTGTACGAGGGCTGTTCCGAAAGTTCATGGACAACGCAAATTAAGGAAAGATCTAGAGAATTTGCTAAGAATCATGTTGATTTCCTTATATAACGGACAATTTTGAATTCATAAACGAATTTTCATTACGATTGGTCAATATACTAAATTTTCAAATCTCCGTTTGAACAACGTAAGGTTCTAGGTCACGGAGCAGCTAACAACGTAACGACGTCGTCAGATGTCCAGCATAAATTTGACATTTTAAAAGAAATAAAACATCTGTACAAAATTCAAAAATATCTTTTCATGTATTTTGATAAGGAAGACATGTTCTACTTTCATGTGCATTTCTACCTCTATATCATGATGTACTTTCATCTTTGAATCATTCAAAGTCAGGTAACCATGAAGGGAGAAAACGGCATCACTTAATTTACTTATTTCCGTTTACTTTTTGTACAACTTCTATCAAAATTGCGTGTTTATGTATCTATTCATCATAAAAACACATCCTCCTACCTTAACAACATAAGTTTTGATGTTTTTGGTCCATATCAAGATGTATTTATCAGCTGTTAAGTCTCCGTCTGTTTTATTCAACCGAAATTCAAAACTGAATGACTGTCTGGTGCTCCGTAAAGAACTCTGACGACATCAATTTTTGGTTTGTTCGATCAACAGTATCATGAATAAATCCTCATAAAAGTCGTAAATCAGGTCCAAAACTTCGCAGTGGTCAAGAAAAATTATAGTATTAATGATATAGAAAGTTTAATTGATAGTCGCGTATTTTTTCTTATTTTATTTAGCAATATAACGAAAGGGATGGGTTCGTTTCAACAACTCAAATTTCACTGCTCCATAGCCTCTACCATTCATGTATAAAGGTGACAATTATGCCCTTTTTGTAAATCATTTTAACCTGATATTTTTATTATCTCTTTCTGAATGTATCCCTTTCATTTCTAGAAAATTTCATTCGCATACGACTTCATATGTGATTTTAAGGCATGTGTCCACGAACTTTTGGAAAGGCCCTCGTATGTATCAAATTCCATGCTTACAATCATTTTTGGTACTTGTCTTGATCTGGGTTCAAATTTTTCTACTAACTTAGATTCTATATTTGTGTAAGATATTTCAAATGATTCATGTGATATCCGAGTACAAGCTTGTATGTTAGAACTTTGTAAACCAGCTCATTTTGAACAGCGCCACCGACAGTTCATTCCGCACTTGCACTAGACTCTGGAGACTGTTCATTCCTTCGTGTTTCTATGGAGCTGTGTTGGTGTTTCCGTCTGTTTGTCCGATTGCCTTTCCGATTGAGAAAGTTATGTTTTATATTATTTAAGAATTTGTAACCTTTCTATTGTGATTTTTAAAATAATCTGATTTCGGCTTTTGTGTTTAACTTTCGTTCACTGAGTCGAATGGTTTTTACCTTGAATATTTTTCAACATTATAATGAACAACGATATGTTATAGTCTTTATATTTTCATAACAAGTTCCTCGGTTAGTCACCATGTCCTCAGAAGGAAGTCGTTGTAGTTTGAGCTTTGCTCTAGAACATCTAATGAATTGCGATATTGGTACACTATAGGAGGGGGACTAAGGAATGTTTCAGGAAAGGGAAAGTTGTAGTCGTCACATTATCATTGAAGTATTATTTAAGAAATGAATCTGATATTTTTTTCTGTTGATGAAGGTATTACCCGAAAAATTGGACAGAAATCTGCATCAATGCGCGTATCATTTTATTATCATCTATTTATGAAAAACAGACTGTTTTCTTGGATCTAAAACCAATCAATCACCACACTATATTTCGTAAGTCGGAGGGTTTCGCAGTGATACGTGTGCCACAACAAGTTATGGCAGCCGCCAAGATTCAAACAGCGAACGATCGTCTTTCTATATCTTTGGAATAAGAACCAGTTTGAGCAAATTCTACATGCACTGTTAATTTTTGAGTAAGTAGAAAAGAAATGGTACCATTGAAATGATAAGCAAACATCAACAAATTGTATTTTCAGCAACGAGTTCATTCGTGTTTGAGGGAACCCCCGGTTCTTAAAATAGTGCTATAAATAGACTTCCATGAAAAGTTGTGCTGATCGAAGTATCAACAAAATTTCTCAGCCAATCAGGATCTTCGTTTCTTGAAAATGACAATGGAAATTAAATGATTATGAAAAGACAATGTATGGTTTCTGTTTCTATTGGTACCGTTAAATCGACTTCTCCAAAATTATTGTTGTTATCAATCTTAGAAAGAGAACTATGTAAAGAATGAAGTCGTTTTACTTTGAGCTTGCTCTGGAATATCCAGAGCAAGCTCAAACTACAATTGGGATATGGATATACCATAGGGAGGGGTCTTAAGGTGGGTCCCTACCTGTTTTTTTTTTTTTATTATTTACCAGTTGTTATTATGGTTGAATCCAAATATTTTTTACTATTACATTTACTTCTGACCAATATACGAGTGAGTTAAATAATATTCTGACGATAATCTCAACAGCACTCCAATTGAGTACCATATTGAGCATCGACGGACCCCTAGCTAGTGGTGGGACCAGGTGCCCGGGAGGAGTGTACATTGTACATTGTTTTACCCGACAATTTTGTCTATTGAAGAATATCGAAAATTTCATAATTGTTTTATGACTGTCTATGTTGCAAATGTATAATAAACATATTTGGAATTTTATGGGATATTCTAATCTATTATCCCAAATATCTTTCATAAGGTATATTTTATACTAATATTAAACTCTTTAAATTTAATAGCATCATTTTCAAATTCAATAGCGTCTTAAATAATGCTTTTGAATTTAAAGACGTTTAACATTTGAACTACTTGGTGAGTGTCACTGCTGGTGGACCAAGAGTCCCCGAGGGCACATGTAGCCAAGTTCGATCAACTTCGGTTGATCGTCTGTCTCATCAACGCATTTGAAATTTTCTGTTACAAAATTTCTTGAAATTCCTAAAACGTGGGTCCTGTAGCATCATATCCCACCCATTCTGCTACATTTTTCGGTACACTTTTGGACAAAATAATTTCACACTTTTTGATAATATTACATTAATAAGACTGAGGATCACTGACGAGGGTTAAGTACCCGAAACGTGAATGTCTGGTCCATCCTGTAAATTTATCTGGTCTTAAATGATGCTATTGAATTTAAAGACGTTTAACATTTAGAACAGATAAATTTACAGGATTTTCGGGTACTTAACCCTCGTCAGTGATCCTCAATCTAAACAATGTAATATGGTAAAAGGTTGTGAATGTTATTATGTCTAAAATGTACCCAAAGACGGTTGGGATATGATTCTACAGGACCCACGTTTTAGTGATAACAGAAATTTTCGAATGCGTTGAAGAAACGATCAACCGAAGTTGATCGAACTTGGCTACATGTGCCCTCGGGGACTCCTGGTCCACCAGCAGTGACTCACCAAGTGGTAGAAATGTTAAACGTCTTCAAATTCAATAGCATGTTTGGTCTTTTTCGAAAGGTAATATTTTGATCTAATGAAAGAAAGTACAATTGACAAATATGGATAATGACCATATCCCTGTATACAGCACAAAATCGATAATTCAGAAAATCAGATACCGAAGGCATACAAAAACAGGATAAAACAGAAACCAAAGCAAACAAACAAAAACCTCCACCACATGAAAAGAAGCGACCTCCCGATATGGGAGTGAGACCAGATGCCCAGGAAGAGTAAGCATCTCCTGCGTGCATGCAACACCCACCGCTTCAATTCGGTAGAACTGTCACATCCGGTTACTTCCATTTCGGAAGACATAGAGTACAATCTTTGGTTGGATGGTTCAAATGGTCTATGACAGAATATCATTCACCATTCTGGAGAGTGGGACATCATAGTGTATTACAAGTTCCCCATATCGACTGAAACTTCCTCAGTGACGATGTTAGTCGGTCACAATCATATCCCTGACTGAGAGGCTTATCTGAAAGACGCGTAGCTCTCAGAACAAAATCCGTATATTTGGTACTTGCTCTGGCATAGCGTATCAACTGAGATATGAACACGCCATAAGCAGGCGATGAAGGGATGTTGCTACTCAGAAGAGGAAAGTTTGTAATGCTGAAATTGAAGTCGTTACGTTTGTCATAGAGTGAGGTGTTCATGTGACCATCAGTGTCGTAGGACAACATAATGTCCAAATAGGATGCTGAATTATTTGTCTCTGTAGTTTCTTTGACTTCAAGCTCCGAAGAATAGATGCTGCTGAGTAATCCGCGAAATTTGGATTATTGATGGATAACACATCGTCTATGCATCTGTAAGTGAAGTTGAAGTCAGAAGCTAAGTATCTTTTCCCTTCAGAGACCAAAGATTGAATGAATTCAGCTTCGTATCTTATCAGTAAAGGAAAATGTCGGCAACAATTGGTCCCCATTGGAATTCCGACAATTTGCTGGAAGACCTTTCCTCCAAACACCACAAAAATGTTGTCGATCAGAAAGTTTAACATCTGAATAATATCTGTTTCAGTGTACTTATTTTCAGAATCGGACTTTTCTTTTACAAAGTAGGTTTTGTCATAGTTAACAACAATAAATTTGTATTTGCGATTACCGTTATTACTTGTAAACGCATTACTTATAACTTTTGCGAGGTCTTTCCAACAATTTCGAATGTGGAATTGTAGTGTAAAGTGTCGAAAAATCATAGGTTTTGATCGAATGGACTCTACTAAAATGAGTGGATTTCAGATGTTCTAAAAGCTCATTTGAATTCTTTAAAATCTGGTTGATTCCACTGCGAGAATATACTGTCGAACAATATTTTTGAAGCCCAGATTTGATTTCAGATAAAACTTTGGTAAGTAAGGTCGATACAGATTTGGTAGAACATTTTTAGAAACCAGCGATGAAACGTTGTTTGTACGGATTCTTATGCATTTTAGGTATGCAGTATAAGTATGGTAAATCTAAATCTAATTTGTTAGTGTTGAAGCCAAAGGAAGCAAGAGCTGAGCAAGGAAGCAAGAGCTGATACAAATCATGCATATTGCTGAGCTGATACAAAGGAAGGAAGAGCTGAGTAAGGAAGCAAGAGCTGATACAAATCATACATATTGAACCGTGTATTCTTGTTAGATGGTTAATATATCGAAATTGCCAAGAAATTTAGGGGTACCCTTATATTTGGATAAACATCAAAGAAGCACCGATCAGTCACCCAGTCCCAAAGTCGAGAAGGCAAGGCAAAAGCATTTGATTTTCCATAGGAACGATTGCGAACCCCGGAATGAACAGCATACCGATGGGAGACCAGGTGCCCGGGGAGAGTCAGCGTCTCCTGATTGCATGCAGCACCCGTCGCGACAGCTCCATGGAAACTTGTCAAATTCGGTAATTGTCTCGATGTACATATTGGTGTTCACATCAGGTAAGTCTTGTTTGTTGATGATGACAGCCATTCAATCACAATCTAGAATGTTACTAATCATTCTGGAAAGGGGGATCTGATATTCTTTTATTATATCACCATAGCGACCGAAGAACTTCCTCAAAGATGATTTCAGCCGTTCTGGCTCTATTGATGAAATATTCATATTTAGAACATGTCCTGGCGTACCGTATGAGCTGGGAAACAAAAACGCCATAAGCAGTAGAAGACGGAATGTTGCTACTCACGAAAGGGAAGTTAGTTATGTGGAAGCTGAAATCATCATGCTTGTCATACAGTGAGGTGTTCAAATGGCCGTTTGCGTCGAAAGTTAAAAGTACATCAAAGTACGAAGCAGATTTGTCGCTCTCGGTTGTTTCATTGATCTCTAGTTCATGAGGATAGATTTCATGAAGAGATTCGGATTCTAGATGGACAACACGTCATCTATGTAGTTGAAGGTAAATTTAAACTGAGATGCGAGGTGCTTTCGCCCATTCAAGAGCAAGGTCTGGATGAAGTCAGCTTCGTATGAATATAAAAATAAGTCAACAAGCAGTGGGGCGCAATTGGTAATTTAAAAAAGCAAAACTATTAGTCTTGGTCTTATTTTTCCTGAGCTTGTAGGGTTTTATATTCCTAAATCATTAAAATGTGCAAGGGTACCTTTCTAAAATATACTGTAAAATTTAGCAGTGATTCTAATATTTACCCATTTTAATTATTTCCGATGGAACGTGCCGCTTTAATTATTGCAAATGGGTAACTCCCTCTTGGATAGCTGTGCCCTCAATGTTTTCTTTGAAATACGTTTCAAATATTTTTATTGTTAGTATTTTCTATTACCATGCTATAAAGACACAGTAGATCCATTATGTGAAGAAATGTGTATATGCACTCTTCAATAGTACATTGTTAAAATCTTTAACATATAGATTTGATAGATATTTGAACGATAGGATTGTGTTTTTTGTGTCTTTTGCTCTTTAGAATAAACCGTAATATTCACCTACGCGCAGCTCACTTCAGAGATAGGAAAATGAAGTTTTGTCCCATTTGTCGGAATCATTTCAGATTAAAATTAAAATTGGAGGATATGTCTCGAACTCTCATAACTAACGGTATAAGGTATTAATGTCCGTGCGACTAATACTAAGCTCATAGTGAAAAATTATAGTTTTAGATGGGGAGTTTTAGCGTGACGTTGTTTACGTCCTCCACATACATGTACTCATTGTTAAACATCGGCGACGTCACGCTAAAATTAGCATAGAAAACTCCCCATCTAAAATTATGAGCTGTCGCCGAGAGCGTAGCATTGGTCGTATTGACATATAATATGAGAATTCGAGATCTATCTCCTTATATGAATTTCAATCAAAAAATTTGCCGACAAAGTAGAGAAAACTTCAATTATCCGAATTCATAATTGTGCTGCGCGGATCGTAGAACACAAATGAAGAGACAGAAAGCATTAATCGTGTGGATATTTTATCAAACTATAGTGTGAAAGGTTTGAAGTATTTTAAGTTACCTGCAAATACTGACACACGGCTACTCGTTTAGTCATTAAGATTGACAAAATAGGGGGACTTCCTTTCTGGCTATCAGATTACAAAATACTTCTGTCACTACGAATGTAATTGCATAATCATGATAATAGAATCTATACTTGTGGTTTTATTTAAATCCATCTTCACCTTAAAATTATTGGTGGTGGTCGAAAGATAACAAGTGTTTTACGATATAAACTTGATACACATTACATTAAGATACCTACCCTCACGATGGCAGGAGAAAAACAGTACAGCTTTCAAACTGGGACTTACAGCAAATTCAGTACTGTAGACTATGTCTTATTCGGACTTATTCTTGTTGTGTCTGCTGCAATCGGATTTTACTTTGCTATCAAGGATCGTAGGCGCAATAACACAAAGACGTTCCTGATGGCAGGAGGGAACATGAACCCCATTCCTGTAGCCTTGTCGCTGCTCGCTAGCTTCATGTCTGCCATAACGCTCCTAGGAACACCTGCTGAGATGTATAACTATACTACCATGTATTGGTGGATAGGATTATCCTACTTCTTTGTTGCTTTTGGTGCCGCCCATGTCTTCATGCCGATATTCTATCGTCTGCATGTCACAAGTGCTTATGAGGTATGTCTCAAATTATTCTACACATTAAAACTTGAAGCTATCGTTGAATTAAAACATACATTTTCACTACATGTTGGGAATATATTATATTAAGCTTTTAGGGAAATTTAAGATTATTTTTTGCTCAAGCTAATATGTTTTAGCTACCAAAAATGTGTTTGTTTGTTGCCTCTTTGAGTCAAGACATAGACAATGACACAGCACCATAGAAATATGATAGCGACGTTAGCCGATCAAAATATAGAAAACAATACATAAAATCTCATTTTTGAGCGCTTTTAGACAGTAGGAGAAAAATAATCAATCACCAGATGTGATCAGGGACAGGGAAATCCAACCCTCGTGTCCAGGATTTGCTTATGTCCAAGCCTCGTCGTGGTTCAAGCAAATTCTGGACACTCGGGTTGGATTTCCTTGTCCCTGAACACATCTGGGAATAGATTCTATTAATCTTATGAACGTTCTCCAGATTACAGTGCATGTTTCATACATATATATATGATGCAAGCCACAGCATCTAAGATAGTAGGACCGAAAAGGTACATATATAGTGCAAGGTATAACATCTAAGTAAGCTTAAAAAGCTTATATTATTTTTCTCGCTGTATTTTTCAAAAACAAGGCGAATTTCGCTCATTGGCCATACATTAGAGTCTAATAATAAGAATTATCAAAAATCCTTTGTTAGTGGAGCCGGCCTGAATAAATTCTATGAGGAAATAAAATTGATGTACAAATTATAGTTTAAGACATATATTCGTCGGGAAAAAAATATGCACCATTTAAGCATTTCAACAATGTCTCATCAGTGATGCAAAGGACTGAAAGACCGAAGTAGCTGTAAGGAAACCCAAAACAAGGGAAAGCGTTACTCGTGTACCCTGTATGATTAATCCTTCTTAAACAGAGCACTAAATGAGACAGTGTTATGCTAAGCAAACCCTTCAGTTAAACAGAAGCAATGCAGATCATGTGTTGCATGTATCCGAAAGCCTCTGGATTTTAGCGAGCATTTTGAAATGCCATTATGAATTTAGATATATCTGTGAACAACTTGAATTTTTTGAATGGGCCTAGCCACAATCTGATAGAGTTATTCGTAATGATATTGCTATTGTTCCAGAGAACCCAGATATCATAACTCCCATAGTGGGCTTTGAACCTTCCATACTTACTAAAAGTCGGTTAGAATTGACGTGAAATGACGCACAATAAAGTTTTGACTGCAAGTTATGGCTATTTAATGATGTTCGAGGCCGAAACGAAGAAAATAACGTAGATCTATCAATATTTGAAGAACTCTCTTCTCCAAATATGTCTAGTAAGCACTTCTTAACCGAAGAGTACTGGCTAAGTACAGTTATAACCCTATAAAAATGTTGAGTTGATGCCGTCAATGCTCTTTTTTTTTACATTTAAATTGATACATTTGATAGTTTAAAACTAGTGCTTAAGCACGTTCTTAAGGACACCTACGTCTTTGCGTTCATGTTTTATGGGTCTCATAAATTATACTCACGTTTAGTATCTAACGGCTTAAAAAGGTGAATGATCTTCAGTGTTTCTTTACATCAGGTGAACATAAGAAATTCAAAGATCAAGATATCTTGTAATGTTCCCTGTTTAGTGTTTACAATATTTATCACGCCTCGTACTAATGCCATCGCAGTTAAACGGTCGCGTATGTTCTTTTTTGACACCGAAGATGGTCACTAAATTTTCTAACGTAAAATACTACAAAGAAAACGTTAAAAATGGTTCTCGGTATGATAAATTCGCTAATGATTTGTTCCTGTCATACTTCCTACTCAAAGTAGGTGTGTTAATATGTATAATTCTATGGGCTGCTGGAAAAGATGCGTCTTAACTATGTCTTTTATAACTAAGCATCTTTTTTCTCTGTATGACAGTAAGTGTTCATGGTAAACACACGATGCAAATCGGTAACGTTTTAAATATTTGTAGAAATAAGTACTTGTACTAGACTACTAGTGTTTGAGAAGTCGAAACTCTATACAGTATGGTTTTACCTTGACCGTAACAAATCGAAAGGCAACATCTTTGAGACTCAATGAAGATTCGAGAGATGCAACATTATACGTTTTTTCATGTGAGAGTAAAATGGATGGTAATTGCGCAGAAATTTGGAATGATTGTAGAAAGACCAAATTAAACGGATTTCGCCAATGGCCATCGGATAAGGAGAGCAATTAGTCAAAGAAAAATTGAAATAAAGTTAAGATATATCAGTACTTGTTCAGCAAAGAAATTATCAACGTAAAGAAGGCGACACAAATCTTAAAAAGAATAAGGCTCTTCTAGAATTAACAACATCAAACTGAAACATAAAACAGAGGATATTATCCTGAAAAAGGAGATGTGTCAAAATATAATATGGGAGAGATCCATGAGATGACCAAGCTTAAACTGAGGAGGAAACCAATGTGTAAGAAATCGCCCCAAACAACAAAGAAGTACTCTTTTCGCTGCTATAACTATCCATCAGTTATGCCGAGGGACTAAGCATTCGCGGTCATCCGCAAAACACAACGCTTCGTCCGGCGGGGATGTTCACCAGAGAGTTATGTATAGAATTCGGAACTTTGGTATTAAAGCGGCACCGCATTAGTTTGAGTGACACCATTGCATATCCTCACCGGACGGCGCGTTGTGTTGTGCGGCTGACCGCGAATGCTTAGTCCCGCGGCATCAGTCATGGATAGTTAGTAGCGAAAAGATTACTTCTTTGTCGTTTTGGGCGATTTTTGCACATTGGTTTCGTATCTATGATAAATTTCGTTTTACATTGGAGTCTGTGGAGATTGCTCATTAGTGTCTACATGTATCTTTGGTGTGATGGTATTATCTCCGTATCTCCATTTTCTCTTCTCGTGAGAGAATGTTCCACTATTTTTACTGTAGGAGATCTCCTATTTTTGTTTTGTTTTGTTTCATATTTTTCGAGAACTTGTTTTCTTATTGATTGTGATTTTTGGGGTAATGATTTCGAGTTTCGTGTTTGGCATTCATTTGAGAACTTTTTTTTTCATTTTAGAACTTACTCGAATGTAACGCCCAGTTTTCATGTACTTAGATTGATTCAACTGATTATGGATACACGTCTAAACCATCTAGTAGTTTTAAATTCAAGATAAACTTGTTGTTCTGTTGAAAGTACAACTGCTGTCCTTGATAACTTGTACTTGTACTTCCTGGTTACATTTTAAAGATGATAAAAAATCGGAGAGTAAAATCGGACGGGATAGTCTGGCGCATGTCCTACCTTATGTTACAAAAAAAAAGAATCCTTTGTGTGAAATTATATATAGTAGCTGAAATATGCTTCAGGCTAATCAATTTTGAAGCCAGCCAGTCCTTAACTAAAGATCTTAAAGTGCGCAAGTACCGATGACTTCGTAGGCGGGTCTTTATTTATTATATCACATTACAATTTGTTACATAATTGCAACAAAGGTTGACAATGGCTTATGGGATGTTCAGATCGTTTCTTACAATATCGTTACATTCTCCCAACATTTTGTGTAATCGATTTCGTCCCTTTTTGTGTGTTATCCTTATTGTTTCAATTTTTGTTATATCTTGCTTGTTGGATGGTTTGATGTTATTATTTAAAGAGGTGCTACTAAGATAAATTTAGCTGCGTCTGAAAATCACTTTGGCTGGAAGCACCACTGATGAGGATTTACTAACAGAAACACGTGTCTGATGCGTTAAAATTGGTTTGAAATATGGTTTAAGAAGGTAGAGAGTTGTCCGACATTTCAATGTTGTTATTATTGTGTCTGTATATTTTTTGTAATCGACATTTCAATGTCGTAATTATTGTCTCTGTATAGTTTTTGTCTTGGTGGTTTTGTGTGCGGTTCTCCCTTATGTTGTATCCGCTTGTCAGCGTGACATCGTCATTAGGGGATTTTCTCTTTGTCTTTTCACAAAATAGGTATACAACAAAAACAACATCGTAATCAATCAACATATATATAGATATAGAAGTTGATGACCAAATACTTGAAATTAAATACAGTATTGTTTTCTTAGCTTTATATTCGAGTTTTCGCTGTTTCCGAAAACCAGAGTTAATTCCCATTTGAGACGGTATCTGACATAGACTGATCATGACGTCATCAATTTCTTTGGAAACATTCCTAAATGTCTGGGAAATAACGGTATAAAATCAACGTTACAATACCATTTTCATGACGTCATAATGGTTTTTACGTCAGATACCGTCTGTAAGGGGAAAATACTGTGTATTCCGCAAACACTCAATTGAAGTGTTTGGTTTCCTATAAATAGAAGTGAAGTGTAAAAAATGAAAATTAAATGCAAAAAATATAAAGAGCTTTATAAGAGTAAAGAATCTGATGTTTTCATCAAATGTGTTGTTGCATCCAAATGCTTGACAATAGACGATTTTCACATTACCGCAATTGACTTTTATTTTACACGTCGGGAGTGTCGGGTCTTAGAATTTCTAAAATGCAAGCCTACTGGTAATGTAATGGAAGGTCTATTGGAGGCCTGAAGGCCTGTAAATCTTAAGCATCGTTATTTTACAGTGAAGAGTGTCATTTTGATTCAAAAATAAGGATTATCTATATCACTGGTGTTAAACCGATGATAGTAACTTTATATGTATTTATGTCAGTGCAGTTGGGGTGGTTCGAGGATTGTGTGACGTCAATACCCAGTTCCAAAATATAAGATCATTACGTAATATTGCCTTTATTGTTTGCAGATGTTGAAAATAGTATGTTTAACAAATGTTCAATTAACCCTTCAATTTTTAGAACATTCTAGTTTGTCATACAAGTTTTTCGCTCGTTTTTGGCTAAGAATAGATGTATATAATTTTTTGTATCTAAATTTGCAGTATAAGCCTTGAAAATAATGGTAGAAATTCCTTAAAATTTGGTACACTTAAAATTTGTTTCACTTAAAACATGTAAATTATGAAAAAGGTACCTTGCAGAGGGGGGGGGGGGGGGTTAAACTTTTATTAAAGGGCATATGAATATAATCTCTGACACATTTCTTCATCAAATATTAGCCCTAAATGTTGACAGTTTATTACCATTTCGTTGATATTTCTCAAAATTTTGTAGTTGTCTTGTCTTCTATTGCTTTTACCGTGTGTCTGCTATTCTTAAACAATCTTTATTGGTTAGATTAGTCGACATTAGATGCCTTAAATTCATTTTCGTTCAGTTTTCCTCGGATATGTAGATAAGTTCGATCAACTTCGGTTGATCGTCTGTCTCTTCAAGGCATTCGAAAATTTCTATTACCAAATTCTTGAAATTTCTAAAACGTGGGTCCTGTAGCATCATATCCCACCCATCCTGCTATGTCTTTCGGTACAGTTTGGACATCAACATTTTCATACCCTTTGGCCATATTACATTGGTAAGATTGAGGATCAATGTAACCGAAACGTGCATGTCTGGTCCATGCTGCAAATTTATCTGTTCTTAAATGATGCTATTGAATTTGAAGACGTTTAACATAAACTAAATTTGGGGAAAATAGGATTTTGCAATAAAATTGACTAACTTTGTTCAATAATTAGACATAAGAAATGCCTTGTGCCATACAAATACTTTCTATGTTTTAGATGACATGAATGTAGATCTTTAATTTAGATAAAAAAAAATAAAGAAAGTTTGACCATTAAAACATTGTCAATATAACAGTACTCGAACCCCTTAAAGAGAATCAAAATAATGAATATATGAAGAGCGAAGGGACATTACTTAAAATCTATGACAAAGATTGAGTTGGGTACAAAGCTACGTATCCAGGGAGATACTTATAATTTTAGAATAATTTCATCGAAGTTAGTAACAGATTGTTTACAAATATGATGAAGATATTGCAAAAACTAAAGGGTGCAAACTCGTTAATTATCTCATTAATTGATAACTTGTGTTAAAAAAATGCATAAATTGAAATTCAAAAAATTACTTGAGGGCGCTACTAAATACATTTGACTGTTTGAAAATCACTTCGGCATTTAGATAAGAATCATTGATGAGAATTTACCATCCAAAACACGTGTCTGGTACATTAAAATTGGTTTGAAATTTGTTCTAGATGGTAAAGAGTTGGAATACTTCCATATTGTTAAAAAGAAAGGGAAACAGGCTTTGAAGTTCAAAGCTTATCGGGTTCTGCTTGACTTAAAGCTTTAGAATTTTCAGGAGTTGTAGAAATAACATTTCTGAATTGAATTAATAATAGTTTTTTAATTAGCGTTTTTTAAATTATTAATACACTAAAAAATGAGTGATCGGCAAACTTTTTCCCTTTCTCTTTTTAAACAATACGGAATACAGAAGTGTTCAAACTCTATACCTTCTTGACGAAAATTTCAAACCAATTTTGATTTTAATTTCATGGTTGAGTTCAGTGATCGGCGAACTCCGGGGTTTGATCTTGTTTCCCTTTCTTTTTAAGCCACATTATTAATTAATGGACTAAATAATTTACGAGCTTAAACCCTTTGGCAGAAACACAGTGCAACTATGCAACCATTAATTTTGGTGACTTACATTTCACCAGCTGAGATAAGAACCTAGTGGTTGAAATCATCAACATTGAAGTATACTTCTTATGATCATCATTTCAGTGCACCGTATGCGCACGTAATATAAACATCAAAGAAGTACCAATTAGTTATTCAGTCTCAAAGTCGAGAAGGCAAGGCAAAATCATTAGAATTTCCATTGGAACGGTTGCGACTCTCGGTATGAACAACATTCCGAAGTGAAACGGGGAGAGTAAGCGTCGCCTGATTGCATGCAACAACCGTCGCACAGCTAAATGAAAACTTGTCATATTCGGTAAACAATATCTCGTAACTAATGTTCGAGACGGAAAAAGAGGAAATTCATATACTAGTAGTGAATTATGAAAGGCAAAATTCTTATAATCTCCTTAAATATATATTCAAAAGAGTGAGCCAAAAAGATATGCACCATTGATGGAGATACCCCTTTCTCTTAAGAATAATTTCTCAGAAGTTGCTTCTTAGAAATATTAATCATAAGGGATAATTTCTGTGTTGCATGCAATCAGAAGACGCTGACTCTCCCCGGGGTTCGCAGCCGTTCCGATGGGAATTCTCACAATTTGGCCTTGCCTTCTTGACTTTGAGACTGAATAACTAATTGGTACTTCTTTGATATTTATATAACATGCGCATACGGTGCACTGAAATGATGATCACAAGAAGTAAACTTCAATATTGATGATTTCAACCACTTCTTTTATGTTTATTCAAACATTTGCCTGGTACAAATCCATGATTTGATGTTAGGGGTCACAAAAAAAAATTAAATTGAATAAGTTGCCACAGTGTCCCTATGAGCCCTCTTTTTAACACTAAGCACAATGAAGTCTCTAGTGGTCATTCGAATTGGATCTTCTGCACTACTTTCTGTTTTTTGAAAAAGTCCTTTGATGTTGGCAATAATTTGGATTATTCATAGGTTTAATTCTTTTATACTGGCGGACAGAGCACGCCGGAAAATGTATACATGCATTTATGTAACAAGTTGTAATACGATACAATAGACACAGAACTGCATAGAAAGTCATTAGAACTTGCGCACTTTGAAATCTTTAGTTAAGGACGGCCAGTCCTCAAAGTTGAATTATATGATGAATGCTTCACCAACTTTCATAAAATTGGATCCTTTTGTAACGTACGGATTGTGGGTCAGACTAAACGTTTTACCCCGATTTAATTTTCCTATATTTTCATCTTCAAAATGTAACCAGGAAGTACTAATAGATAAGATCAATGGGTAATGAGAAGCAATGGGGTATCCGTTAATGGGGTCCTGAGATCTTAAATCACAGCGTAATTGAAATATAAGAATCAAGTAAAAACTTATTACCAATGGGATTTTGAAAAACTGATTTATGGGTCCTTACAGTTTTCATTGAACTCTATGAGAATATGATATAAAGAAGATCCTGACGACAACATCAACAACACTCCCAATAGAGCACTAAATTGAGCATCGACGAACCCCTAGCAAGCTAGAGGTAGCACCAGGATGCATCCCCTGTTTGGCTAGCCGCACCGACCGTCGATTTATAATGAATAATACGGAAGAGTTCCAACTCTATACCTTCCGTGGAAAATTTCAAACTTTATTATGCAGCAGACACGTGTTTCGGATATTAAATCCTCATAAGTGATGCTTCCATCCAAAGATATTTTAAGACACAGCCAAAATTCATTTAAGTAGCGCATGAAAATGAAAACAATATTTAAAAAGCATGCACTGTCTGAGGTTTTATCAACACAAAAAGTGCTATGGCGACCATGTAAGGAGAAAACATGTTATTTTTTAGCAAATTTTTTAACAGAAAAATGGGGTATCAAAGTGACAAATATGGATAATGACCATATCCATGTATATAGCACAAAATCGATAATTCAGAAACCGAAGGCATACAACATCAGGATAAAACAGGAACCAAAGCAAACAAACAAAAACCTCCACCATATGAAAAGAAGCGAACTCCCGATATGGGAGTGAGCCCAGGTGCCCAGGAAGAGTAAGCATCTCCTGCTTGCATGCAACACCCGCCGCTTTAATTCGGTAGAAATGTCACATCCGGTTACTTCCATTTCGGAAGACATAGAGTACAATCTTTGGTTGGATGGTTCAAATGGTCTATGACAGAATATCATCCACCATTCTGGAGAGTGGGACATCATAGTGTATGACGAGTTCCCCATATCGACCGTAGAACTTCCTCAGTGACGATGTTAGTCGGTCACAAAGAAGCTTATCTGAAAGACACCTATCTCTCAGAACAAAATCCGTATATTTGGAACTTGCTCTGGCATAGCGTATCAACTGAGATATGAACACGCCATAAGCTGGCGATGAAGGGATGTTGCTACTCAGAAAAGGAAAGTTTGTAATTCTGAAATTGAAGTCGTCACGTTTGTCATAGAGTGAGGTGTTCATGTGACCATCAGTGTCGTAGGACAACATTATGTCTAAATAGGATGCTGAATTATTTGTCTATGTAGTTTCTTTGACTTCAAGCTCTGAAGGATAGATACTGCTCAGGTAATCCGCGAATTTTGGATTATTGATGGACAACACATCGTCTATGTATCTGTACGTGAAGTTGAAGTTAGAAGCTAAGTATCTTTTCCCTTCAGAGACCAAAGTTTGAATGAATTTAGCTTCGTACGAGTAAAGGAAAATGTCGGCAAGGAGTGGGGCACAATTGGTCCCCATTTGAATTCCGACAATTTGCTGGAAGACCTTTCCTCCAAACACCACAAAAATGTTGTCGATCAAAAAGTTTAACATCTGAATAATATCTGTTTCAGTGTACTTATTTTCAGAATAGGACTTTTCTTTTACAAAGTAGGTTTTGTCATAGTTCACAACAATAAATTTGTATTTGCGATTACCGTTCTTACTTGTAAACGCATTACTTATAATTTTTGCGAGTCTTTCTTTCAATTTAGAATGTGGGATTGTAGTGTAAAGTGTCGAAAAATCAAAGGCTTTGATCGAATGGACTTTACTAAAATGAGTGGATTTCAGATGCTCTAAAAGTTCCTTCGAATTCTTTAAAATCCACATCTGGTTGATACCACTGCGAGAATATACTGTCGAACTATATTTTTGAAGCCCAGATTTGATTTCAGATAAAACTTTGGTGAGTAAGATCGATACAGATTTGGTAGAACGTTTTGAGGAACCAGCGATGAAACGTTGTTTGTACGGATTCTTATGCCTTTTAGGTACGCATCATAAGTATGGTAAATCTAAATCTAAATTGTTAGTGTTGAAGCCAAAGGAAGCAAGAGCTGATTTGTGGTTATCTATTATTTCAGAGGTTGAAAGGTTTGTTGGGGTGTAAGTGGGATTTCCAGGTGTCGAATTTAAACCCAACTCTTTAACAAGACTGTCGAAATAGTACTTTTTGCAAGTAAATGTGTAATTATTTGAGGCTTTGTCCGCTGGTGTGATGACATAATGTTCTTGGAGGAAGGTAAGCTCTGTGATAACATCAGGGTCTTTAAATATAGACTCGAATCTGGTGTTCACAGTTGATTTTAATTGGTTAATTCTAGATAAAAGTAACCCTCTGATGGATTTTATCCGTTCGGAAAGGTTGTCGAGTTGTACATCCTCTTTCTTTGCCCAACGTCTTGCATATTCCTCACAAGAGTCCATGATAATTTTGAAATTTTGGTTCCATGTAAAGGACATACTTTCTCTGTATTTCGGACCCTTTTTTAACAATTCTCTCAACTTGTCGATCTTGACTATACTAAGGTCACCAGTAATGACATGTCCACAAGGAGAGTAGTTGAAATCCGATGAAGAACATTCGCAAGGAAGTGGATGTAGTGAGGGATTACTTAAATCAATACACTGCAAGAATCGCTTGTAATTGTAAATTTTAGATGCAACTGTTGAGGTGTAGCTATAGGAAATACAAGGAGTTTCTTTTCTTTTGAAATATGGCGGGATTTTTTCTGTGACAGTTTTGTGATTCAAAATTTGACCTTGATTCAATTTATCAATACCTTTGCTTGCAAATCTTACTTTAATGAAAGGACGGTTTGTTTTCTCCTCTGATTTATCTGATCTAACTGCTTGAAATTAACGGAAAGTAGAAATGTCCAAGATGACTCTTTGTAGTCTGTATTCTGGGTAACGTGTATCGGTATATGTGAGGTCCTTCGTATATTCGTAGATTTCGTGTAACTTCCGTAAAGGAACAGAATATAATTTGGTACGAATATAATGCAGGCCTAGAGGCTCATTCAAAAATGGAACCAAGTCATCGAAGGAGAAACTATGTATCTCAGGCCTATTATATTTACGAATACCATGACTTCGAGGTCTTCATTGTGGTTTGTTGAATAAGCTAGTCACATTTACCGATTGACAACCGATATCGATAGGTAAACAATTTCTTAAAATTAATTTAATCTGAATTTTTCACGAAATAACCATTGCAACATTGCGCAAGGGAGTAATTTTGACGAAATAGGGGGTATATCTTAAGTTTTATAAACTGGTTGTATATTTCATGCGTGGGTTTATTTTGACGATCATTATACAGTTGCTAAGATCTTCCTTGTTCTTATAGAACTAAAACTGCTGCCAATCATTTTATTTTAGAGTTCCTTTGTATATGATGCAGAGATGTATTTTATGTTCTTTAAAATGTCCACAAAGATGTTCTTACGTATTAAATATTCATTATACCAAGTCGCAACTCTGAAGTAATTCTAGCTAAGAGTAATGCGTTACTGCGTAACTCCTAAACTCTTGAATGTTAAGCGTCTTCAAATTCAATAGCATCATTTAAGAACAGATGAATTTGAAGCTTGGACCAGACATGCACGTTTCGGGTACTTAACCCTCATCAGTGATCCTTAATCTGAATATTGTAATATGGCCAAAGAGTATGAAAATTATGATGTCCAAACATGTATCGAAAGACGTAGCAGGATGGGTGGGATATGATCCTACAGGACCCATGTTTTAAAAATTTCAAGAAATTTGGTAGCAGAAATTTTAGAATGCGTAAAAGAGACAGACAATTGACCAAAGTTGATCGAACTTGGCTACATGTAAGAGATGATATGCATATTCGTCAGCAATCGCAAGGCTTTAGGTGTGTCGAAAAACCTATCGGGAATTTAAGCTCTTTGTGCTTTTTTTCTCAGAAGTGGATCAGAAGTTAAATTTAACTTATTTTCTTTATAGACAACTACGATTTTCAATTATCAATCAGCAACTGAAATAAGAATCATCTCATATACCCTTTATATGTATGCTCGTTCCCGATTTTAAACTCGAAAATTGCAAAATGACTTCGCAAAACGATCATTACAAAAATATTACTACATAGAAGTTTACAATTTGTTTTGAAACTTCCCCGATCGTCAACTTTTGAAAGATCAACATACTGAATTGTAATCTGATGTAATAGGTATATGTACACAATCCTTAAACCCAGTTCACACAAAGACGTTTCTAAGGCATTCTCGCGGTGTCCTGATTATATGAAAAACGCCTTAGATAACTCGCAATGAACGCCGTGTCATCGCATGCTCAAGAACGCGGTCGATTTAGAGCGCAGTAGGGTCTCGCCGTGACAGTGCAGTAAAGTAGTTGTTGCAGCGCATTGAGCTATCAAACAATGCAATGAGAACTGCGATAGCGAAAGGAATAAACTCACGTTTTCACAGCGACCTTACGCCTGCGATTACAGAGATACTTCTGCGCTATTACTACATTCATCTCGTTTTGAATTTAATGCTGGGTGCAGCGAGAGCGCCGCTTAAACGAAAAATTAATTTTTCCTTTGATCCCGCGATTCTCTAATAAATATAGAATGCTATGCACATGTCATTGGAGCGCGTAGCTAAATCGACATGGGCATAGCTTTTGGTTGTGGGCTGTCATTCAAGGCGGTCGGCCCATAACTAAAGAACGGATAGTGCAGAAGTTTTTAGAAATAGGATAACCACACCATTTATTACTAGCGTGGCAGTTTGTCGTCCTAAATCGACATCGTTTGCCCTTTATTTTCGTTGGTTTATGTGTAATATATTGTGTTTGATGTTTTGACCTCGTATATGGTTTTTCTGGTCCCTTTTGTGTCTCCTCTTGTGTATGTTTACTCTCTGTTCTCGCTTTGGGATGTTTCGATGTTTTGCTTGTTTGAGATCCCCTCCTTCCTTAATATTACACCATACTACACTGATGTACCAAAAGAAGAAGATAAGTAATTCGTCAATGTCAACAAACATAGGCATCATTCGAAAAAAAAAAAAACACACCATCTGTTACTAACGCGGCTGATGGCCGTCCTGAGTCGGCACCGATTGCCCATATATGTGTGGTCTTTTGTGTTCGATGTCTGATGTCTCGCTTGCTGTTCCTTGTCTCTTGCTGTGTGTGTCTTCTCTGTGTTTTCACTTGGGACGTTTGGTGTGTTGCTGTTGGTGCTACATCCGAGTCTTGTTGGAGATCTCCTCCTTTCTTGATAATGTATGCATTTTGCAAAGGTGTATCTGAGACGGTCATTTGGTAATTTGTTTGATTAAAATCGTACTTGAACAAAAAGAAATTAACAAAAAAAATTCGTTGTGTTTAATTTCAATTCTTAGGCGTGGTTAGAATCTAATAAAATTGTTTAAGTGCTGAAATGAGTATGAAAGTTACATCTTCAAATTCATAGCACCATTAAAAACAGATAGATTTGCCAGACATACATGTTTTCGGTACTTAACCCGCGTCAGTGACCCTCTGTTCAAACAATGGAACATATCCAAAGACTATGAAATTTATGTTTTAAAAAAAGTTGAATGACGTAGCATGATGGGTGGTTTATGATGCTGCAGGACCCAATTTTCAGAAATTCCGAGAAGAGTTTTTGAACTGAAATTTTCGTATGCGTTTGAAGAAGCGATCAACCGAAGTTGATCGGACTTGGCTACATGTGCCCTCGGGGACTCCTGGACTTCATACGGGTTATACGATTGATGCAAAACGCCATTTTATCAATAGCATATCATTTTTTTCTCACCAGTTAACAGTGTCGTTTTATGGAGTTTTGGGTAGACATCCGGAAGAACTAAATTATCCATGTTTACAATACGATTTACATGACTCTTATTCAAATTCAAAGATTTCTTAAGTACATGATGTACATAAACAGATTTTTGAATTGGAACACGAGATTAAAAAATAGGGCTTTTAAAAGTAAAAGCAAAAGTAAAAAGAGTATTCTATGATATTTTCAATATTGAAATATATGTTCAATAGTATTAATTTTGTTGTACTAGACACGTGTTTCGGATATTTTAATCCTCGTCAGTAGTACTTCATGCCAAACAGTTAAAATAAAGCCGAAGTAAATTTTCCTGGCGCCATCTACAATACAGAGTTTTAATTTCCTCTTGCCAAAATGAGCGCCTTCACATTTTGTGAAGGGTTTATTCAGAAGCGTATTTAAGTAAAGAATATGGCCAAAATCGTTGGAGGGTAGGCGCAAGGAGCTTAAGTCTAAACATGACCGAAAAAATATGCCGAAACCCCAACTAAGGACAGAGCTATGCAATGAGGGAGATACTCCTTAGTTTTAGAAATTAAGGTCTAATTTGATGACAGGAAATTTAGACTATATTTCAATACAGTGCGTAAACACTAAAACTAGGTGAGCGATATCCTCGGGGACTTACATGTTTAACGTACAATTCTTTTATCAGTGATGCTGATGTTACCTGTAAGAAGGTTTACAGCTTTTTTTCAACAACACCACGCCTGAATTAGACTTATCTGTAAATTCCATTTCTGTGTATACATAATTACCCTTGGATATCAAGTTCAAATTGTGAACTTACTTTGGGGAAATTATTCTTTCCAACTCTGTCTATACAAAACTTCTTGCTTCCTGAAAGATGTACCGACTGAGGAATTCAAGGTCCGTCTTCCACGATAAGACCACGTGTTTATTATTCAGACATGATATTTTTCGTACAAAAACCTTGAATAAGACAACCTATCTCTAGATAAACGATATTTGGAATGGGAAAGATTTTTATGATATTTGGATTCGGATAGACTTTTTTAAATAAATCTGGATAGATTTTGTTTACGAAGGGGACCAGATTCATTGATTATCATCACGAGGTCAACTGCTTCATGAAATGGATTGTGAGGACAAAACTGCGTGATCCTGCAAGCCTCATTCCCTTGATCGAACCCTAGATTCTGAAAAAAATAAGATGGTCGCTCGCCCAGTCTCAGGAAGATTTGGAAAATTTTGTTCATGGTAGCAAATATATCACAGACATGTCATTTTGTTTCTAAAATGTGTTATGAAAATAAAAGCTACTTTTGTTTCTAAATGTGTTGTGAAAATTATTTAATATCATCGTATTATTCGAAAAAAATGTTTTTGGCAAAACATTTATTTATACTGAACACAAAACCTGTTTAGATCTTGCACAAAATTGAAAAATTATTGTATTATTCGTTGTGGAAGAATTCCGTAATAGCTGATTCCACAAGTCATTATTATGTTTGCTTCTTTCAATCATTAATTCTTGTTCTATGTTACCATACCGCGGCCAATGACCGAAGCTCCCCCTTATTTTTGGAAAATAAACGATACGTAGATAGAAATCTGAAAGAAAGTTTTCAGCTTCATATTTGGTCTACTTACTTAGAAACTATAATTTACATCATGTAACCAAGTTCGATCAATTTCGGTTGGTCGTTTCTACAAACGCATTCCAAAATTTCTGTTTACAAATTTTCTCAAAGTTATTAAACCCGGGTCCTGTAGCATCATATCCCACCCATCCTGCTACGTCTTTCGATACATTTTTTGAACATAATAACATTCACACTCTTTGGCCATATTACATTGTTTAGATTGAGGATCAGTGACGAGCGTTAAGTACCCGAAACGTGCATGTCTGGTCCATGCTGTAAATTCATCTGCTTTTAAATGATGCTATTGAATTTGAAGACGTTTTACATCGTATATTTAACTTGATTCATGTGATATTTGAATATGTTTAAACTGTACTTATTTTACACCACAATTGTACGTTCTTCGAGACCTCTGGATAGTCCGAAAAGTGGGAGGGTTGTGCGCATGTAATCCAGGATAACCACACCTTCTGCTATTTACGTGGCAGATGGCCGTCCTAAGTCGGCACCGGTTTCCCATTGGTCTCGTTGGTTTATGTGTAGTCCTTTGTGTTTGATGTTTCTGTGCTGTGCGTTGACGTTCCTTGTCCCTTATGCGTCCCTCTCCGTGCTTGTCTGCTTTGTGTTTTTGCATTGGGTGTTTTGGGGTTATGCTGTGGGTGCTGCAACCTGGTGTTGTTGGAGATCCCCTCCTTTGTTTTATTAGCACGGGACCGCTATTATAGCGCCACCTACAATGCATTCCGTACATGCTTTGGACTCTGGAGATTTTTCATTAGACTAAATTGTTCTTCATTTTTCTACGATGCTGTTTCACTTTCTTCGTCCTTTGTCATATTTTCTTTTCTCATGAGGAAGTTCTATTATGTATTTTTCAAAGAGTTTTTAAGCCTTTTGATTGTGAATCTGGAGTCTGATTTCGATTGTGAATCTGGAGTCTGATTTCGATTGTGAATCTGGAGTCTGATTTCGATTGTGAATCTGGAGTCTGATTTCGATTGTGAATCTGGAGTCTGATTTCGATTGTGAATCTGGAGTCTGATTTCGATTGTGAATCTGGAGTCTGATTTCAATTGTGAATCTGGAGTCTGATTTCGATTGTGAATCTGGAGTCTGATTTCGATTGTGAATCTGGAGTCTGATTTCGATTGTGAATCTGGAGTCTGATTTCGATTGTGAATCTGGAGTCTGATTTCGATTGTGAATCTGGAGTCTGATTTCGATTGTGAATCTGGAGTCTGATTTCGATTGTGAATCTGGAGTCTGATTTCGATTGTGAATCTGGAGTCTGATTTCGATTGTGAATCTGGAGTCTGATTTCGATTGTGAATCTGGAGTCTGATTTCGGGTTTTGTGTTTGACTGTCATTCACTGATTGAAATTTAACAGAAATAATGGTTGGACGTTTCTTCAAACGCATTCAAAAATTCCTGATAACAAAATTTTCTTACATTTCTTAAACCTGGGTCCTGTAGCATCATACCCCAGCCATCTTGTTATGTCTCTCGGTATATTTTCAACATAATTTTCACAACTTTTGACCATATGTCATTGTTTAGATCGAGGATCACTGACGATGGTTAAATGCCAGAGTTCCCGAGGGAACATGTTGCCAAGTTCGATCAATTTCGGTTGGTCGTTTCTTCAAATGCAATCGAAAGTTCCTGTTGACAAAATTTTCTTAAATTTCTGAAACTTGGGTCCTGTAGCATCATATCCCAGCCATCTTTTTATGTCTTCCGTTATTGTTTTTTTGTATTAGACTTTCATTCAATGATTGGACGCTGTATACTTCAGCAACAGGTGGAATTATTCAGTTAAGTAATAAATATTGTATTTCATTATTATTTTTTATTTTTTTGGAAGAAATTATTTGCATTTGTTAATGCGTTTGTTTTCATATGATTAAGGTATTTGGGGTTTTCTTTGGGGGGAATGTATGTGATCAGCATATTTATGTATCTAATCATAAATGATTTGCTGTAACAGTTGGTGATTTTTCCTTCCTCGTCTTGCAACAAACTGGTTGATCTGATAAAATGTGATGAGATTAAATATAGAAATACGTGACATAAAAAAAAAAGAAAAAAAAGAAATACGTGTCATGCGGTCTTTTGTTGTTGTTGTTGTTGTTGATGATGTTTTTGCTATTTTAATTTAACAAATAATTACACTGATCCTTTCTTACCTTTCAAAACTGAAAACCCAATATTACAAAAATGCATGTTAAAATATATACCTAAATTGAATACAAAAGAACAATGATAAAACAGGATTATGCCGTAGATTAAGAAAAAAAAATAATAAGAAATTTTGTCAAAGTATGTTCAGAAAAAAAAATTATGAATAAGAACCATCTCGTAGGGGGCTCATACTCAGAAAGTTACAATACGAGAAATATAAAAGTTAGTATTAAAATAAATTACCCTCATTATCGATATTGTACGGGCTACTGATGCCTTGGTGTCTGAAGTACACAAATATTTTAGATAGAATGAACATTTCTTTTGATTTTTTTTTAGCTGAGAGAGCGCTTGGTGGGGAGTATTATAAAAAGGAGGAACTGAATGTTACATCACGACAATCAACATCTCTAAGATGATTGGTTGACACTGATTGACTGACATTTATCAGAACATGTACATTACATGCCACTCTGTAATCAGTTTATAGCTGACGAGTTGTCTAGATCTTGTTTGCCTTGTTGGTCCAGGGTAAATAAAACAATGAATTAAACATCATCAAATGGTGATAATGAAGGCGTCAAATACTTATTAGCTTTCATTTTTGACACGATAAGTAAAGATACTTGAGATATCCTGTTGAACTTCTGTGTTGATAATCACGAATAGAAGTCATTTAAAAATTATTATATAATTTTGATATGTCCTTATTTTTCATACCATATCATATTTAGTCTAGAATCAATGATAAAATTATTAGGAATAATAAAGTATTTTAAAAGAAAATGAAATGTTATTCAATATTCATCCGATATTCCGTCATTTCGATTTTACAGGCCTGTGTTCTATTTGTGACATCATTAAATTTCTTTGAAAACGTCACATTTGTAACAGTGTTTCCCTGAATGTTATGCTGGTTTCCATAAAATTTGATGACGCCACAATACGTTGACGTCAGATACTGCACAAATGGGAAGTAACTCTGTATTTCGAATTTACTTGAGCCCCTGCGTTTAGCTGTTTGTGTCGTCATTCTACAATAAGGAGGCTATTATACACAAAATTGTGTGTTTTTGGAGACCGATGGGTAACCGAACCAGTGTTGGTTGTCCTCATTGAATCCGGATAACCACACTATTTGCACCTACCGTGACAGGTTCGTCGTAAGTCGGCGCCGTCCGGTTGCTCGTTGGTTTCATTGGTTTATATGTAAAATTTCATGTTTAATGCTTCGATGTCGTCTTTGATGTTTGATCTTCTTGACCCCTTGGTGCCTGTTACTTTGCTTGTCTTCTCTGTTTTCGAATTTGAGTTGGGGGGTGTTATTGTTATTGTTTTGTTTTGTTTTTGTTTTTGTTTTTGTTTTTTGTTTTTTGCTGTGGATGCTACAGCCGAGTCCTGCTAGAGATTCTTAAATTTCCTTTCTGTTACATTAAGACGAATATACTTTCAGCCAAAGCGATTTACAAACACCGCCAAAATTCATTTCAGTAGCGCCCTCTAGTTTGATTTTCTTGAATTTAAATTATGCATTTACTTTTCAAAGAGTTTAGGGTCTAATCAGTACCAAAGTTAGATAAAATTTATGATTAAAAGAGTATTGGAGGTATGGTGCTAGGATGATAACCTCCTTTAATCTCGATAGTATCTTTAATGAAATGACAACTTTCCGAAATAGCAAAATAATGAATATGATGTCAAATTTATGAAGGACCAAAACGAAGCTTCTTTCAGGAAACAGACCTTGAAAGTAGTAATTATTGCAACCTTAAACATTCATTCTAATGCACTCTGTTTGTAACGCGCATTTTGATTGGTTAGGCGATGAAAAAACTGCAAGGGGATTCACGTTTCACTGCAGTTTTTGCTATGACGTCATACGTTCCCATAGCGACGTCGTTAAAAGCAGACGTTTTCTAGCACATTACTGACCATTTGCATTAGAATAGGGTTACCATACTGATGTTTTACAATAACTGACAGGGTATCGGCGAATCCCCTGTCAGAAATATCCGTTTTACCGCTCGGCTGACGCCTCTCGGTAAAACTCAATTTCTGACAGGGGATTCGCCGATACCCTGTCAGTTTTTGTAAAACACACGCATGGTAACCCCTGAATCACGTGGAACATGGTGTTCCACAAACACATCCTACAATCGCACGTGATAGGGGTGAGCTACTAAAGACAGGGAAAATCAACTCAACTGGAAATTAGTGCTTCCCTATATATCCTTTGGGGACAAAATGTTGCGTTTAGTCAGAAATAGTCACTATGAAACATACAATTTAATAAATTCATAAACATGATTTTTGTTGCTGCACGAAATGAATATTTGCCAGCTCAATATTCAGGTAAATTATCAACGCAAAATTATTGATCAATATTTCAGGGTCAAAGTTGCACATTTTTATTGCAAATAACAAGGTAGCTTAAATTTCACATGCATTTTTCAAACCTATTTGCTGTAATAAATACACGGAAAAAAGAACCGGGTCAACAGATTGGTTTCTGTATATATTATCGGAATGTTTTATAGAACATTTTTGATAAATGGATCTATCTCACTCTTTATTGTACTTATAATTGAAATTAAAATTGCACTATATCATCTCTACAATAAAGAATTTTTTTACAACACGTTTACAATTAGGGGATAAACGTACTGTGTTTTGTGGTTCCGACAGGTATATGTTGGATATACTGTTGGAAACGCAGTTATACCGTCGGGGCTTGTCCCCGACGGTATAACGTATGTTTCCAACAGTATATCCAACATATACCTGTCGGAACCACAAAACACAGTACGTTTATCCCTATTCTAATTAATGCGACATATTTTAATTTTTCATACCCCTCAGAGTGTCTCACGTATCGCTTTAGTTGTGACGTTGCTACGGAGGACTTACAACGACCAACAGAAGTTATTGCGCTGCACAATAAGAAATACAACTTCTTCGTATTTATTACAATGGCGAAAAATCAATGTGTAATCAATAATAAACTTACTTGCTCTGTTGTTTACATGTGGAGAACGCCATTTACAAGCTCATACCTTGTAGTTTTACGTCACAGTATGACGTCACAGGAGCGAAGAACAAAGGGAAGCATGACGTCATACGCAAAAAGTGCACGAAAGCTTGTTACGTGCAAATTTACGTAGGGATACGTTTTTAAGTATATCAGGTGAGTCGGTTTGCGGCATGTATATCGTCGTTATACATACTTGTAGAAATCCTGTGAACCAATCAGAATGCGTGAAACAAACAGAATGAATTAGAATAATTGATTTTTAAATCCTTATTTTAGTGTCTACTTATAATTTCAAACCGTCTCCTATTGATAAAGCTCTATTGAGCGTAGCGCAAGATGCACAAGTTTTCCCTCAATTTTTGGTGTTGATACCTCGATCAACCAAAAAATATTACATTGATTACTTATCATTTCATTTCGTCGCTTTTCAACGTTTATTTGCAGCTTTGAAATCGTGTTGCTAACGACGTTGCTTATGACGTTGCTAAGTGCGTACTTCCGTTTTGTGTTGATACAGGTATCAACAAAATTTATCGGCCAATCAGAATCGTTGTTTCTTAATAATAACAATGGACATTAAATGATTACGTGATCACAATCCTCCCATTGTCCGGTTACCCAGTGGTCTCAAAGAAGACACGCCTGTTATGTGTAAAAGCCTCCTTGTCGTAAGATGACATAACAAACAAGGCAGCAAAAGGTCAGAAGCCCAAGTACTGCACAGATGAATATGTAAATGGATACCAAATACGTAGGACATATGTATGTAATCTTAACCTATATGAGCAATTACAGCACTGCATCTTATAAAACTTCTTTTTTTTTCAATTTTCAGTACTTAGAGCGTCGTTTCAGTAGGGGCGTCAGGACGGCAGGATCAATGACATTTTGTATTCAAATGGTAAGATTTTCTCCGAACTTAACCTTCAAATTTTCTTTTTGCCTACACTGGGGTTTTCATGTCAAATCTTCTTTCCATTTTGGATATGTATGACTGAAAATCATAGTATATAGAGTCAAATTCGATTATGATTTTCAGTCTCTTGTCGGACAGTCCTCAGTCCTTCTTTGATATGAATAGATTAAACAAAAAGTGTTTGAATTTCATTCATTGATTTGATGGAAATCAACGTTTGTCTTTTAATATCTTAATGAATTATCTATTTTTTAACCTATCAAGTCTCATACAGATATTTGGTTCGTATTTATCATTTTTTAATGGTACATATGTTTTTTGTTCAATTTCAGTTATTGTACATGGCTTTAGTCTTATATGCCCCATCACTTGCTTTGAATGCAGGTAAGTTATTGAATCTTTTCGAGAAATATTGTTAATAATGCAGAAAAGATATTTCCCTTGTTAAATAACTCATCGTTATTTAAAAAACAATTTTCCCGAAACATGTCAACATATGTTGGGATAGTTCAATCGAAGGAGTGTCAACTTCAGATGAAATCTCTTTCAGAGACATTTAGTATCGATCTAGAAAAACATTCATGAATTTTAACTAAAAGGAGATTCTATCAACTAAATATAATACGGACGTGTTCCAACTCTATACCTTCTTGAAGAAAAGATCCAGATTCGGGCATTAACCCTTTTTTAATTTAATAGTTTTTTCTCCGATTTCCTGACACGAGACAGATGGTGACCAACTAAACTTATCATCTTTGTAATTCTCTAAGGTCTTCGATCCAACATGCCAGAAAGACGACATATATTAATTTCTGATGTCGTAAGTTCTCTTTCAGTTACCGGTTTTACATTATGGGGATCCGTCATTTCAGTTGGAATAGTGTGCACAATCTATACAACCATAGTGAGTGATACAAAATCAACATTTATAAAGAAGGAGTAAAGGACGCATGTGAAAAAAAGATTTTACAATTTTTTTTTTACAATAATGTTTTTTTTTCCAATTTTAGATAATTTTTTAAACGACCGAAAGTAAAATTTGCCATTTTTTAAAATGATATTATGCCATTTATCGTATCTTAAATTGTGTAAGACATGAAGCGTTAAACAAAATTTGTGAACTGAAAACTAATAATTATTAAAGATTGCAGCCTCAATTCGATAGAATTACCGTATCCAACCTGTTAACATTTTTCGTTTTCCCTATTTTGTGCTTTGTTTCAGGGCGGTATGAAAGCTGTACTTCTTACAGACTCTTTCCAAGTGTTTATGATGTTCGCCGGGCTCCTGGCCATCCTGATCAGAGGGAGTATGGATTTAGGCGGATTCTCTGAGGCGTGGAGTAAGGCTTACGATAGCGGAAGAATCTACTTTACAGAGTTAGTGGAAATAATACGGAAGTGTTCCAACTCTATACCTTCCCGAGGAAAAATTCAAACAAATTTATTATGCACCAGTCATGACACTGTTTCAGATATTAAATCCTCAGACGTTTCGCGCATTTAGCATTTTACATCTATTGTTAATACAATTGTAGGAGGACCAAGTTTGTGTGCAAAGAATTTTCTTGGTTTTTTTTACCGTATCAAATACATAAAGGATAATATATTTGCAAAGTATGCAACTTTCTTATCTGAAATCAAAGTTACCAATGATTATCAATTGATTACGACCAATGGTATCAAAATTCAGTGACCAATATACGCACTTAAACAAATAATATTCATCAGTAACCAACTAGTAAATATGTGAAGAGCAAACTCTAAATACGACCTGATGTTTTACCAAACAGCTTGCTAAGGACAGAGAGTCTTCAAGGAGATTTCTTTTAGTATTAGAATAGTCTGTCAAATTCAGAACGTGAGAAAGGGGTAGGGGCAAAATCTGCCGTTGTTGGCCCCTTTTTTTATATTTTCAAAAATTGTTTCCTACTGTTTTTTATCTTTCAAATAGGGCAGAGATTTTGTTAAGTATTGAAATTGAATGGAAAATAGATACATTATCAATTAATAAGAGTATTATTTCCTGCCCATATTGCCCACCTCTAGCGAAAGCAGTGGTAAAATGATAACAACCAATTTCAGCAATATAGTTTATAGTATATATAGAGCCAGCGCATGTAACAAAGTTATACTTTCCATGTACATTCAGAATATAAAAAGGAATATCCAATATGAGTTTGAACCTGTTACATGCCCTTGCTTTGGGACTTACATTTGTAGGTATGTGTGTCCCTTGCTGAAATCTGAATTTCTAATGTATAGACATCAAGCTCAATTTTCAATAATTTTGCCCTAAAAGGTGGGTTTTTTTTTGAGTAATCAAAAATGTTTGTCCTTTCTTGTTTGGAAGAAGTATAATGATTAGGAAAATAGAAATATTTTTAAAAATTTTATTGGGGCTAAAAATGGTCACTTTTGCCCCAACCCCTTTCAATTTAAAATAGAAATACCATGGAACTAGGTGAACCATATCCAAAGGCCTGACAGTTCACCAATCTCATTTAAACCATGGAATGTGTTATTCGTTATTATTTTCTCCGCACGCATTACACAAAGTCGAACTCATCTTGAAAAGTACATATAAAATGTTTTGAAGGTGTATCAAACAATGTTGTAAATCCAGTTTCAGTCCAGATCCTGCCACGCGTCACAGTGCATGGTCACTGGTGATTGGAGGAACGTTTACATGGGTGGCAATCTATGGTGTGAACCAAGCACAAGTCCAAAGATATTGTACATGTCCGTCTCTCAAGAAAGCACAACTGTAAGAGTTTATTGGTATCATTATTTTTTGTATTTCAATGCCAATTATAGTGCACTCCATCTGTAAAGCGCATTCTGATTGGTTGAGCGATGAAAAAAAATGCAAGGGGATTCTCGTTTCACTGCAGTTTTTGCCATGACGTCATGCGTTCCTATGGCGGCGTCGTTGTAAACAGACGTTTTCTAGCTCCTTACTGACCAAAGCATTAGAATAGGGTTACCACATTGATGTTTTACAAAAACTGACAGGGTATCGGCGAATCCTCTGTCAGAAATATATGTTTTACCGCACGACTGACGCCTCGCGATAAAATTCTGACAGTAAATTTCTGACAGGGGATTCGCCGATACCCTGTAAATTTTTGTAAAACACACGCATGATAACCCCTAATTCAAGATACGTTACGGTCAAATGTGCGGATAAAGAAGGGGGCAGAGGTGTATCACAAAAATAGTTTTTTTTTATCAATTCCCCATTGAATTTACAAAATAATGTTGTACCAATTGTTGAACAATTCAAACATTGCCTTAGATGGACACCCAATTTAGATTTTTTTAAAAAATGTTTCATCTAATTCAGATTTAAACATTTTGCAGTCATGTTAAATTTCAAAGTTTTAATCACTTTAGCAAGTCAGTCAAATTAATAAGGAGCAAAAGCTTAAATCAAATCAACATACATTTAGCTTCGACAGGTTTTATTTATTTATTTTTTTTGATCGGGTAATCAGGTGATTGATTAAGGTCCACTTAGGCGTCTTGTTTTTTCTTCTAGTGCTATATGGTTGAATTTCCCTGGACTGTGTCTGATCCTGTACTTATCCTGTCTCATTGGTATGGTGGTATATGGACTATATAGTCAGTGTGATCCATTCAAGTTTGGACTGGTCACAACGTCCGATCAGGTAATTCATTTGAAAAAACAATTCTATCTATTTTTGGCGTCAGCTATATTGGGATGGCAGTTACAAACATTACTATCGTCGGTTTAACCTCTGTGAGTGGTCAGTATCAAATACTAGTAATACGAAGTGTCTATTTACAAACAAAAAGCAAACAAAAACAAAAATAAAACAACGAATTAAGTCTGATGCTGAGAGGATTTCCAGCAATGTCACCTTTAATTTCAAAAAAATATAACCAGATGGCGCTTTTAAAAGTGTATTTTGGCAGAATCTAAAAATCACTTTAGATGGAAGCATCACTTATGAGGATATTTAAGGAGGTATTGAACACTTGGACGCCAAATTCAATTTTTCTCAAATTTTCTGAAATTATATTTCTTGTCTGTTCTTGATTATGCAAACTTACATATGATTCTATCCACAGGAAAATTTTCTATGAGGCTTTGAAATATGCATTAATCGATGTTTTCGTGAATTTCTTGATGACGTCATAATATTGAAAGAGTCATTCCAGTTCTCGTAAAGCTATCGGAAATTAATTATGATTTATCTTCCAAAATCTTCATAAATGCATTGCACTTACATATTGAAAAGAGGAGATTAATTGTGTTTTAAACAAAGACAGGATACTGGAATAAAAGTTGACACTGTTGCTCTAAAAAATGCGATTTCTAGCCAATTGACTGTAGTTGATACTTAATTATTAGAAATCCTGTGGATGAATCTTTGTCAAAAATTAACAAAATTATCAACAATGTCCAGAGGTGATTTCATGATTAAATGAGAAAAATTGAATTTTGGATAAAAATATTACAAAGCATTATATTTTCTAATTTTTCTTTCGAAAATTGTCTATTTTCAATGAAGTGACACCCGCTTTCCTGTAATTCTAATTTGTGAACGAATTCACTGTGATGAAGATTGAATTTTCTATTTTATGCATGCAAAGTTTTAATGCGATACGTTTGGTATTAATGCTTTATTGCATTTTGAATGCGAATGTTTGTGACGCCATTTTCCCCGATTACGTCGAAATGACATCGTGGTTTGCTCGTGGATAAAACTCCCAAAATCCACAAATTTGAAAATCGCTTTAATTTCTTCAAATGACGTCGGAAATTATTCAAACTTCATCAGGGTACTCAAATGCGTATATCAATCAGCGTATCAAATGTTTTAAGGAAGTTAAAACTGTGCTTTTCCTAGGAAGTGAGAAAACAAATAATGCCGCCGCCATCTTGGTGTTCAAACCCTCCTTAATATCCGAAACACGTGTCTGTTGCAAATAAAATTGGTTTGAAATTTTCTTCGGGAAGGTATAGAGTTGGGACACTTCCGTATTATTGTACCGACCACAGTGGAACACAACTGCCAGAGTGCAATTAGCCTCCATAATGGGCATAGACAAAACACTTTCAACGAACGGACAAACAAGACACATAACACCTATATACACCAAAATCACAATTCAAACTGGAGAAAAAAATTGGATATGCTCCTTCCAGTGAAATATTTTATTCATTATTGAGTAAACTAATAATTTGATTTTGATTAAATGATGACCACTTTTCAGCTTTTACCTCTGTTTGTAATGGACGTGCTAGGATACCTTACGGGATTTCCAGGACTTTTCGTTGCTTGCCTATTCAGTGGAGCTCTAAGGTAAAAGCACTGTACGTAATATTGTCATTAGATAAGAGCTAGGGATAGATATTCTCGGCAGCAAAAACTATGAAAATTTTGACATATAACAAATAATTCTAATGATATCTTCTTTAATTTGTTGGGAATAATATACATACATGTATTGATTTCAGTACAGTGTCGTCTGGTTTGAGTGCATTGGCAGCCGTGGTCCTTGAAGATGTTCTGAAAACTTACATCTGGAAGGACATGTCCGAAAGCAAGGCAACAATGGCCTCTAAAATACTGGGTAAGGTTAATGGCCTCTAAAATACTCGGAAAGAGTTGTTGTTGTCTGCAATTTACAAAATAGATACACAAAATTTAAACTAGAGGGCGCTACTAAATAAATTTGGCTTATCTAAAAATCGATGTCACTTAAGTTTGGCCTAAAATACTCCTATCCGAAACACGTGTCTGGTGTATAAAAAAATATTGCTCATGATGGTTACGAGCTGGATGACTTCAATTTTCTAATAAAGTGTCATTTTGCTATTTCGGGAATTTGTCATTTTGTTCAAAAATATCATCGAAATTAAAGGAGGTTAACATCTTAGCACCATCCCTCCTATGCTATTTTGAACATAGAATTTTTTTATATGCTACTGAATCGACCCCACAGGAAATTGGGAGCTGCGCACTCTCTGCAAATTGCACAAATTTAATTTTTAAAAAATACAACCAGAGGGCGTTACTAAAATAAATTTTGGCTGAGTCTAAAAATCACTTTGTATGGAAGCATTACTGATGAGGATTTGATATCCGAAGCACATGTCTGGTGCATAATAAATTTGTTTAAAATTTTCTTCGGGAAAGTATAGAGTTGGAACACTTCGGCATATTTCAGATGAAAAGGAAAACGGTTTGTAGCAAAATTAATTATTGTACACAAATGTCACTTTCATACTGATATTTAAAAAAAGTACAAGTCATCATACTATCTTGAAATATTCCACGTTCTTTGGAGGTTTTGGATTTTTCAGATGTGTCTTGCTTATTGAAAATGATTTTTATGAATTTATTGAATCAGAAAATTTATTGTTTAAATTTTGGAACTTATTTTGATAAATGCCCAAGTTAAAATATTACAATATATTCAATTTGATCAAATGATTTGATAGATAATTACATTTTTTTTATTTCAGCGTTGATATTCGGTATAATTTGTCTTGGACTGACCTACATTGCATCTTTGCTTGGTGGCGTCCTACAGGTTTGTATATTCACATAAGCTTCAAACATGATCATCATACGTAACACTGCAAAAGTATTAATCCATTTAAAATAATTCATATACAAGCAATAAAGAATACAGTTGCCATACCAGTGGATTGAGAGGACAGAATTAAGGTAAAGACCTTCAATTGACCACTTTTTCATTATCATTTTTTTCTGGTTACAATCAAGGACCTCATTTAGGGTAAACAGGAATATTTGAGACTGAAAGTGGTAAAAAAGTACTTAATTGACTAAAAACCTGAAAGTTTATGTTTGTCAACAATGCATAATGTATGTCCAACATATTAGAATCACATGACCATAACTTGTACGTTTTGCAACCCATTCATTCAATAGATTTAGAAAATAAGTTAGTATATTCTGTTCCCTATCTTAACGCTTTGAATGAGGGTGTTTTATGTAAATACAGGAGGTTATAAATTCTGGCGATGATACTTGAAAGAATACAGATGCTTCAAATTACGATTCGAGTGTTGTAAACACTAGGTAGATAAGGTAGATATTAACCAGGTGCGAGGGCCATTTATTCTTTTATCACCCTTCTTCAAATACTGATGACGTTTTTAACGGTACAGAACTTAACTAGCTAAAAAAGTAACAAGAATCAATCAAACAAACAAACATACAGAACTATCCTACAGACTTGGACTTTTTAATTCAAACTCATCATAGGTGGCGCCACTCAGATAAACTTAAACAGCGCAGCGCAATTAAAAATGGTTCAAATAAGTGAGAGAAAGGAGGGGATCTCCAACAACACTAGCTTGCAGCACCCACAGCAAAACCCCAAAATACCCAATGCAAAAAAACACAGAACAGAGACCCACAGAAAGAAACTCAAAAGGGACAAGGAACACCAACTTACACCATAGAAACATTAAACATAAAAGACCACACACAAACCAACGAGACGAATGGGCAACCGGTGCCGACTTAGGACAGCCATCTGCCACGTAACTAGCAGACGGTATGCTTATCCTGCATTACGTGCGCACAACCCTCTCAGTATTCCGATTTCCCAGAGCTCTCGAAGAAAGCACAATTATGGTGTGAAACAACCTCCTCACTGTTAGATGACCACGCACAAACAACACCGTAAAACGCAGGGGTCCAAGCAACACAGCTGAATATGTAAATGGATATAAAAAGAGGACGTGCGTAATACAGTCCGTGCTCTGTCGGCTTTAGCGAGCTCATATATGTTATCACCCGAGGAGTCCGACTGACATTCAGAGAGGACAGGTGGTCGGAGCCCTGTCTTTTCTAAAGAGGTTTTGACAGGGCCTGTCATGGAGTCCTGTCGTCACAGTCAGTTAGAATGCAATTCTTAAGAATGCGCTGGTACAAGGCTATTAATTCGTCCAGTACCAATGTTAAACGTCTTCAAATTCAATAGCATCATTTAAGCACAGATGAAATTTGCAGCATGGACCAGACATGCACGTTTCGGGTACTTAACCCTCGTCATTGATCCTCAATTCTAAACAATGTGATACGACCAAATATTGATAAAGTTATTATGTCCAAAATGTACCGAAAGACGTAGCAGTATAAACGTCTTCAAATTGAATAGCATCATTTAAGAACAAATAAATTGGCAACGTGGACCAGACATGCACGTTTCGGGTACTTAACCCTCATCAGTGATCCTTAATCCTAAATCTAAACAATGTAATATGCCAAAAAGTATGAAAGTTACTATGTCGAAAAAGGGTACCGAAAGACGTAGCAGGATGGGTGGGATATGATGCTACAGGACCCACTTTTTAGAAATTTCAAGAAATTTTGATAACAGAAATTTAGATTGCGTTGAAGAAACGATCAACCGAAATTGATCGAACTTGGCTACATGTGCCCTCGGGGACTCCTGGTCCACCAGCAGTGACACTCGCCAAGTGGTATAAATATAAACGTCTTCAAATTGAATAGCATCATTTAAGAACAAATAAATTGGCAACGTGGACCAGACATGCACGTTTCGGGTACTTAACCCTCATCAGTGATCCTTAATCCTAAATCTAAACAATGTAATATGCCAAAAAGTATGAAAGTTACTATGTCGAAAAAGGGTACCGAAAGACGTAGCAGGATGGGTGGGATATGATGCTACAGGACCCACTTTTTAGAAATTTCAAGAAATTTTGATAACAGAAATTTAGATTGCGTTGAAGAAACGATCAACCGAAATTGATCGAACTTGGCTACATGTGCCCTCGGGGACTCCTGGTCCACCAGCAGTGACACTCGCCAAGTGGTATAAATATAAACGTCTTCAAATTGAATAGCATCATTTAAGAACAAATAAATTGGCAACGTGGACCAGACATGCACGTTTCGGGTACTTAACCCTCATCAGTGATCCTTAATCCTAAATCTAAACAATGTAATATGCCAAAAAGTATGAAAGTTACTATGTCGAAAAAGGGTACCGAAAGACGTAGCAGGATGGGTGGGATATGATGCTACAGGACCCACTTTTTAGAAATTTCAAGAAATTTTGATAACAGAAATTTAGATTGCGTTGAAGAAACGATCAACCGAAATTGATCGAACTTGGCTACATGTGCCCTCGGGGACTCCTGGTCCACCAGCAGTGACACTCGCCAAGTGGTATAAATATAAACGTCTTCAAATTGAATAGCATCATTTAAGAACAAATAAATTGGCAACGTGGACCAGACATGCACGTTTCGGGTACTTAACCCTCATCAGTGATCCTTAATCCTAAATCTAAACAATGTAATATGCCAAAAAGTATGAAAGTTACTATGTCGAAAAAGGGTACCGAAAGACGTAGCAGGATGGGTGGGATATGATGCTACAGGACCCACTTTTTAGAAATTTCAAGAAATTTTGATAACAGAAATTTAGATTGCGTTGAAGAAACGATCAACCGAAATTGATCGAACTTGGCTACATGTGCCCTCGGGGACTCCTGGTCCACCAGCAGTGACACTCGCCAAGTGGTATAAATATAAACGTCTTCAAATTGAATAGCATCATTTAAGAACAAATAAATTGGCAACGTGGGCCAGACATGCACGTTTCGGGTACTTAACCCTCATCAGTGATCCTTAATCCTAAATCTAAACAATGTAATATGCCAAAAAGTATGAAAGTTACTATGTCGAAAAAGGGTACCGAAAGACGTAGCAGGATGGGTGGGATATGATGCTACAGGACCCACTTTTTAGAAATTTCAAGAAATTTTGATAACAGAAATTTAGATTGCGTTGAAGAAACGATCAACCGAAATTGATCGAACTTGGCTACATGTGCCCTCGGGGACTCCTGGTCCACCAGCAGTGACACTCGCCAAGTGGTATAAATATAAACGTCTTCAAATTGAATAGCATCATTTAAGAACAAATAAATTGGCAACGTGGACCAGACATGCACGTTTCGGGTACTTAACCCTCATCAGTGATCCTTAATCCTAAATCTAAACAATGTAATATGCCAAAAAGTATGAAAGTTACTATGTCGAAAAAGGGTACCGAAAGACGTAGCAGGATGGGTGGGATATGATGCTACAGGACCCACTTTTTAGAAATTTCAAGAAATTTTGATAACAGAAATTTAGATTGCGTTGAAGAAACGATCAACCGAAATTGATCGAACTTGGCTACATGTGCCCTCGGGGACTCCTGGTCCACCAGGTGGGAAATGATGCTACAGGACCCACTTTTTAGAAATTTCAAGTAATTTTGATCACAGAAATTTTCGAATGCGTTGAAGAAACGATCAACCGAAGTTGATCGAACTTGGCTACATGTGCCCTCGGGGACTCCTGGTCCACCAGCAGTGACACTCACCAAGTGGTACAAATGTTAAACGTCTTCAAATTCAATAGCATCATTCAAGCACAGTTGAAATTTGCAGCATGGACCAGACATGAACGTTTCAGGTACTTAACCCTCGTCAGTGATCCTCAATTCTAAACAATGTGATACGACCAAATATTGATAAAGTTATTATGTCCAAAATGTACCGAAAGACGTAGCAGGATGGGGAGGGATATGATGCTACAGGACCCACTTTTTAGAAATTTCAAGTAATTTTGATCACAGAAATTTTCGAATGCGTTGAAGAAACGATCAACCGAAGTTGATCGAACTTGGCTACATGTGACCTCGGGGACTCCTGGTCCACCAGCAGTGACACTCACCAAGTGGTACAAATGTTAAACGTCTTCAAATGTGTCCGCCTTGTGACAGAAGGATCATATCCACGGTATAAAAAGCGTTTGATGATTCTGACACAATTTCGATGGTAATTCTGTCCACCTTTGAACCATCTTAAAGTCTGTACAAGTTTGTGAAAGCGAAAACCTTGAACTAAAAATTTCTTCTTTATTTGTAAATTTCTACTATGAAAATAAATCTAAAACATCAGTACATGCTCTAACATACCGAATGAGCTGTGAAATGTAGATACCAAATGACGGTATTCTAGGAACATCACCGTCAAGCCAGGGAAAATTTACAATGTTGGATCCAAAATCATGTCTTTTGTCATATATACATGTATGAATCTCTCCATTAACAATTTTTACATTAAGGTCCAAAAATGATGTTCCTTTGTTTGTAACGTTTGCCTTGTTAAAATGATTATGGTGTCGTTGGCTGCTTTATTTGCAGGAGCGAACACATAGTTTCATGTATCTTTCAGATTAAGAACTTGGATTTTCAAAAAGATGAGGATTTTTGTGGAAGTTATCTATGCGAATATCAGTAATATCCAAAATGAGGTTTTTTCAGTCATTCAGAGAATGCGATTCGACTCCTTCCGATATACACAATCGTTTGGTATAGTTATCTAAGGCTTCCTTGAGTGCTTCGCGACTTTAAGGGACTTATTCCTGTTGTCAGATCACTCTACAAAGAAGATAAAGGGAAAGAAATCAATGAAATCAATCGAATTTATGTTGTAACATGGATTAGCTTTTTGATTGATAAAAATATTTATGTACTATTATTTTAATTGCAGGCAGCATTGTCCCTTTTTGGTATGATTGGAGGACCATTACTTGGGCTTTTTATCCTCGGCATGATGTTTCCTTGGTCAAATAAATGGGTGGGTAAAGCACGTCTTCGTTTAATGAATTCAACTTTGAAATCACTTTTTTTTAAAGGCAAAGGAATTAACATGATTCTTTGAGTTCTCCAATTAGAAAAAATAAAAGCACCACGACTAAGAGAGAAATTACCCAGCAAAGGGTATATTTTAATGCGAATGGCTTTGTCACGACAAAAATTTTATGGACGATGCAATGGAAATATAAGTAATCATCATTTTATCGTCTAAAACGAATATGACACATTAAAAATGACTTTCTTACGTCGTAAATGACGAGTGTTGAGAACATGCGGGAGATTCTTACCCTCCCTAGGCAGCTGAGTCCATCTCCAAATCTGCTCCTAGCATATTGTCTTTAATTGTTATGCTTCGTTTTGTATTATTCATTTGTATACACCGTTGGTAATGATTCTGTATTTGACTTTCATTCCCTGATTCGGAAGTAACGTCCACGTGTTGACATGATTGCTTTTAAATCGTGTTAATCATTGCTAGTACGAATAAGATTTATGCGCAGTTCTTCGATAACGTGGAATGTTATATGACAAGCAAATGCCTCATATTCCGGTTGTTTGAATAGTTTTAGGTTAATTCTGGTTTGTGCAAATTTATCTGCAAGAAATACATAAGATATGTAATTTGTTGAACCACATTTTGCAGCCTTTAAAGAGTTTACATGTATATTAATAGTGGTGCCATGACCTGGATAATACGCAGTGAAATATAATTTTCTTTTCTAGGGTGCATATGCAGGATTATTCCTAGGATTGATATTTATGTTCTGGATAGGGGTAGGAGCTCAAATATATCCGCCAAATAATCCAAAAGCAAGTATAAGTACCAAAGGGTGTAACTGGAACCTTACTACGACACTATCAACTCCCGGTATGCATAACATGTATAATACGACATCATCGACAGACATGACAGCGATTTTTCATAATACTACCCTATCTCCAGCCGAAGATGTTGATGACGGGTATGTAGAAGAAAGCAATATTTCCATGTAATGTTCCACTGTAGAATGCTCTTTATTTATAATCAAATAACGTTTTCACAGGAAAAAAATGCATTTCGCCTCAATTGCACATCAGTAATTTTTTAATCCCCAGGGACCTATGTTAAAAATAAACAATTATTTGAAATCTTAGATATAAGTAGTGTTAACCAAGGAACCAAATTCTATCTGAAAATACCAGAAAATGCCGTTGCACTATCTAAAAACTATTAAGGGTACGAAATGCGTGATGAAACTACCGATATTTTTTATATGTGAAGGTTACCGAAAATCCAGTTTTAAGCAGTCGAGTTATTCAACTACCATAACTAATTGTATTGTAATGTGAAGTTATCGAAGATGTAGTATTTCTCTCATACCCGCGTATGTGTTACAGAGTAGGCCCATGAAATACAGCTACGTGAGCTACTTCTGTATAACATATCATGTGACAGCTGTATCACATATCACGTGACGCTATTGTTTCGATTGTTTACGCTATTGTGACGTCATGATTTCAGCCCGCAAAACAAACAAGCTAGCGGCGACGTCGCCATAAAATTTCGATTTTAAGATCATTTTTCATATACTCTTGCGTTTTATTTTGAAAAAATTTTTGCGATTAGATCAACTTGACATTTTTTCAAATTTCGTCCCTTTTCTTTCAGTTTTGTTTTGACCCTTAGATATGAGAGAAAAATACTCTTTCATGTTCTTCTATGAAAGATACATCGTTTCCACCCTCGGGGTCTCAAAATTTTGCAAAACCCTTGGCAAGCCTCGGGTTTTACATGATTTTGAGACCCCTCGGGTGGAACCGATGTATCTTTCATAGAAGACCATGAAAGAGTCTTATAATCAAATGTATTGTAACTCCAGAAATCAATAAAACTGTAGAGGGAAGAGCATAAAACTGCATTAAACTTGAAACTCCCGAAAACCAAGTGTATTAAACGAATCGTGGGGCAGCCGAAAATTGAAAGTAAGGCGTCTGCAGTCATCTACAAGAATAATGATGATAATATGGAAGTGTTCCAACTCTTTACCTTCTTGAAGAAAACTTTTTTGATGCACCAGGCACGTGTTTTAGATAGTAAATCCTCATAAGTGATGTTACCAGCTAAAATGATTTTTAGATACAGCCAAAATTCATGTTAGGAAAGTTTGTTTATTTGCTTATTCGTGTCGTATTGAACAGAGAGGAGGGGGTCCCCAACAAGACTAGGGTACGGCACTCACAGCAAAACACTGAAACACCCAAAGCGAAAACACGTTTGACATACACATCCAAAGACGGAAAAGGGACAAGAAACACTACAAACCACATCAAAGACTACAAATAAACTAACGAAATCAATGGGCAATCGGTGCAATTTTGGACGGTCATCTGCCACGCTAGTAGCAAATTGTTATGCGGATTACATGCGCACAAAAGTCCCACTTCTCCGGTTACTCAGAGTTCCCGAAGAACGCACAATGGTTGTGTATAATAAGTTCATAATCTCCTCGCTCTAATATGACCACATATACAAGACAGCAAAACGCAGGGACCCTAGCAACACACGAATGTACATGTATATGTAAACAAAGGGCATACGAAAAACGTTCCTTGCTCTGCCTCTTGTAGCGAGATCAGGGTAGTCAGGCGATCGCGGCCCTGTCTTCACTATCAAGGTTTAGACAATAATGTCGAAGGGTTCAAGCTCCCCTTGAAGAAAATTCCAAATCAATTTACATGCACCAGACACGTGTTTCGAATATTAAATTCTCATCAGTGATGCTTTCATAAGGCCCGTCAATGAGTCCCGTCGTCACAGTCAGAGTGCAATTCTTAAGAATGCCCTTATGCAAGGCTGTCGATTGGTCAGGTACCATGCCGAGCGTCCGTCTCGTAACAGGAGGATCATATCCACGGTACAAAAAGCGTTTAATGATTCTGACGAAATGTCGAAGGAAATTTGTCCACACTTGATCCTTCTTATCTAATAAGGTCACAATAAAAAGGCAGATTGTGAAATTGCCAAAGTAATATACTCTGTTGCATGTATACGTCCGAACTTCAAAAGAAGGCGAGAGTGATTTTTATGAAATTTACAGAAAGTCTTAACTAGTTTATAAAAGCGGATACCTTGACCTAAAATTGAGGTATTTAGCATTGATTTAATTGCTGTCTTTCTCATTTCGTTGCAGTGGAGCCCTTGCCAAGTTATATTCCTTGTCGTATATTTGGTATAGTGCTACAGCGGTACTTACGACCGTAGTCATCGGTCTCATCGTTAGTTTCATCACAGGTAATCATCGTACAATAGAAGTTTAAGGGAATATTGATAAATAAAAGAAAAGAATAAAATTACACGAAATGGATTCTAGATCATTGCAAAATTCGAAAACATTCATTTTTTGAACAAACATTTAGAAACAAACATTATACAAACAAACAGTATTTTTTTTACTCATTCAACAAGTTCTTTTATCTTTATCTTTTGTTAATTCATTCATATGACCTTTGCGACAAGTTGTATTATTGCATGCATTGATACCTGGGGTGCATCAGTGACCAATTATCGATTCAAACGTTAACGTAGAGGCTCCAAACTTTATTATGAACGATTTGTAATGTAATACATTGAGGCATTATGGGTACAATACTCTACCATGGTTGTTTTGATAACAGAAAAATCAACAGATCAAACACCACGAAGTTGGCCGAAGATTCACGACATCGGCAATGTTCGGGACTAAACATTTTCATGTTGAATTGAATGAAACATTAAAAAATATCAAATGTCTAAAAATATGTAAGATATGGAAATACCTGATTTCAAACTTTTCGACGATATTGTTAGTATACCCCTAATACCTTAAGATTGATTTGTTAAACAACTGTTCATCTACAAAGATACCCGCTGTAATATATTTCCAAATAGCTAAATTAATACCGAAAGCATCCATTCAATTTCTACTCATTTTGCCGTACGGGAATTTTGCTTCAATTTAATCGCATGTGACTTACATTACGTAGTGCTGACGTAGCGGCTAAGAAAACTGCACGTTTAATAAAGTAGCGTCTGCGAGCGGATTCACCACTGGACGCGCCCTTGGTTAATAGAATCAATTCAAAAGACATTTTGGTTTCTGTTGAGACTGTTAATCTTTCTTTTTCTTTTCTTGGTATTATAAGGTCCGAACAAACCGGAAGATGTGGATCCATACCTAATCTGTCCATTGTTTGATATACTTTTTCCGTATTTACCAGAAAAGATAAAGAAACCAATGAGATTTGGTGTAAAATTTGATAAGGTAAATTTACATCAAATTCATCGCATTTCATTATTTTCTTACATAAAGCACGCTTCACTTGAAGTGTATGGTCTGACTTTGACTGATACATGTACGCTAGGTTACAAAACTTGTAAAGATATGAATTAAAATGCTATCTAACACAATGAACGTAACGGAACTGCATGTTACCTTCATTTCTTAGTTCAATGTACATAATTATATTATCTGATATGCATGCAGACAACATCAAATGCTCAGAAATGTCTCTTTTCTCTGTCTCCCAGTTAGTTTACAGACAGTCAAAACGACACTCAAACAAATCCGAATACATTAAGTCTTAAAAATTTGTGCCCGCGATTACATTCTGGACATTGTCTTGTTACAGATAAAACCTGAAGATTCATACGGAGGCCCATTAAAAGAAAGTGAATTCGACGTTCTAGACCAGGAGATTAAAATTGATCAACATGAAACTGTAGCAGACAAAGAAAGCAAAAATATCACCACTAATGGTCAAATAAACGGAGCACTGAGTATAGAGAAACTGGAAACATATTCACAGAACGGTGTACATTATGATGACGCTGTTACAAAACTTTAATAATGAATGAAGGGTACTATCTATTTTATATTGAGGCACGGTCCTCGGATCATCAACTGGACATTTTCTTTTCGTGAGACCTTTTCATGCTCTGAATCTTTTTTGTCCTTTCAAATTAAAAAAAACCCATAAGGTTCAAATGGACTGATCAGTGAACCATGTATACTCTGACAATATTAAGTAAATCGGAGACTTTCTAAACTTTACCATCAGCAAAAACAATTGAAGGAAATGCTTGCAGAACTTCAACTGTCATACGGTTAAAAAATGAAAAATGCCATACGGTTGAAAAATGTTTACAATGAAAAAAAAAACAATGCCATTTGTTTAGTGATCTGCATGAATAACAATATTTTAATGTATGGGATATTTAAAACAAGGATGGGATCTCCAACAACACAAGGTTGCAGCACCCACATCAAAACTCCTAAACACCCAGTGCAAAAACACAAAGCAGACACTCACAGAAAGAGACGCAAAACGGACAAGGAACACTAACTCACACCATAAAGAATGTCGAAGGGTTCCAACTCTCTACCTTCTTGAAGAAAATTCCAAACCAATTTACATGCACCAGGCACGTGTTTCGAATATTAAATTCTCATCAGTGATGCTTGAAGTAATACCATACAGTGGTATGTATTTGAAGTGTTCGGACCAATAAACGGTCGAGCGGTGACTATGTGTGGTCGCTACTGCCTGATTATCTCCAGACACCTTTTTGTCAGACCTAGAAATGCAGTTCTCTTAAGAAACGCGATATAGACCAATGGGCAACAAGTGCCAACTTAGGACGACTATCTGCCGAGCAAGTAGCAGACGGTGTGGTTATCAGGATTACGTGCGCATAATCCTCCAACTTTTCAAATTACCCTGAGGTCTCGAAGAAAGCACAATTGTGGCGTGAAATAACCTCCTCACTGTAAGATGAACATACAAATAGACAGCATGACGCAGAGGGCCAAGAAACACACAGATGGTTATGTAAATGGATATACAAACAGATGGCATACGAAATACAGTCTGTGATCTGACTGCTGTTGCGAGCTCATGCATTTTATCACCCGAGGAGTCCGACTAACAGGTGGTCGGGCCTGTCTTCTCTAAAGAGGTTGGCCAGGGCCCTTCGTTGAGACCTGTCATCACAGTCAGTAGATTGCAATTCTTAAGAATGCGCTGGTACAAGGCTGTAGATTGGTCCAGTATCAAGCTAAGTGTTCGTCTGTTGACAAAAAGGATTATATCCACGGTATAAATGGCGTTTGATGATTCTAACACAATTTCGATGGTAATTCTGTCTACCTTTGATCCTTCTTATTTTGTTAATTATTTCATCATAAAAAACAGGTTGTGAAATACCCAAAGTTATGTTACTGTGTTGCTTGTATGGGTCCGAATTTCAAAAGAAGTTGACGATAATTTTTGTAAAACTTTCAGAAAGTCGTTAGAAGTTTCTGAAAGCGAAAACCTTGACCTAAAAGTTTCTTCGTAATTTGTAAATTTCTACTATGAAAATCCAAAACATCTGTTCATGCTCTAGAATACCGGATGAGCTGTGAAATGTAGATACCGTATGACGGTAATCTAGGAACATCACCGTCAAGCCAGGGAAAATTTACTGCATGTTTGTTAAATCCTAAATCATCTCTTTTGTCATACACACTTGATATTTAGGTCCAAAAATGTTGTTTCTGTGTATGTAATGTTTGCCTTGTTTAGAGTCAATTATTGTCGATAAATAACAAGCTCAAGTGAGCTATTGACATAGCGTGGCGTCCGTCGTCCGTCCGTCGTAAACTTTTCACATTTTCGATTTCTCCACAAGAATCAATGAAGGGATTTTGATGAAACTTGGTAGGAATGAAGCACTCATGGTCCCCCACAAGTGTTGTTGTGTTTTGGCCCAGATCCATCAAAGGTGGCGCCACCAAAGGCAAAAGTATGTAACAGGGGGTATCCTCCTTTGACAAACTTCTTCTTCAGAACCGAAGCACATATTGACAAACCGGAAGCATTTGGATGATCTAGAAGGATGTCTTAACAAGTGTTGTTGTTTATGATTCCAGTAGGAAGTCAAAGGGGTGGGGGCAAAAGTGACCATTTTTGGCCCCAATAAAATTTTTTTAAAAGGTTCTATTTTCATATTCATTATGCTTCTTCTAAACAAAAAATGACAAATTTTATGTGATTTTTTTTCGAAAACCCAGCCTTTTAGGGCAAAATGATTGAAAGTTTAGCACTATGTCTTCACATTAGAAATTCAGATTTTTGGCAAGGGACACACATACCTACAGTTGAAAGCCCTGAGCAAGGGCATATAACAGGTTCATTCTCATATGGGACATTCCTTTTCATATTCTGAATATACATGGAAAGTATAACTTTGTTACATGCGCTTGCTCTATATATACTATAAACTATTATGTTAAAATCTGGTTCTTATCATTTTACCACTAATTTCCATAGTAGTGGGCAATTTTGGCGGGAAATAACACTCATATTAGTTGATTATATCTCTTTTCAATTCAGTTTCAATAAACAACAATATCTCTACTCTTATTTGAAAGATAAAAAATAGTATGAAAACAATTTTTGAAAATAGCAAAAAATGGGGCCAAAACGGCAGATTTTGCCCCTACCCCGACTCGCTTTTGACGTGTTTTTGGACTTTGTCAGAAATGCTCATGTTTGAACTGTTTCTTTGAATATCTTTTGTGCCCTCATTTAGTGCATGTTTGTCATATTTAAGTTACTATTTACTTTGATATACATTACATGCTATAATCTTCTTTTTTGGATTTTTTATGATTTTTTAAAAATATGAATTGATATGTTTACTGTACACATGGACCCAAGGATTGTGGGTTCAAGACCCGGCCCCGGCACCCCAATTTTTTTTCCTTTTTCCTTTTTTTTTAAATTTTGTCACCTTTTTATGCACTTTTAAATCATCTGTATACCTTTAATTTCCTTTTTGACCAAAAATTCATTTTCATTTTTTCCCGTTTTGCGCACTCTTTTACTGTGTATTTGACATATTTTAAGTGTCTTATTGCTGTGATATATATTTCATGCCCAAATTATATATTTTTTGAATTATTTTGAATTTTAACAAATGGTTTATGTGTACATAGTCCCAGGATTGTTGGTTCAAAGTCTGCCACTGACACTATCATAATGCAATTTTAGTAGGTGAAGAGAGTGCATGGGTATCAGATGGGCGTTGTGCCCCCAGGGGCTCTTGTTATACTTTTCGATAGTAAGAATACCATCCAGGTACCTATAGAAGTACCAATGAAATGTTGAACGTCTTCAAATTCAATAGCATCATTTAAGAACAGATAAATTTACAGCATGGACCAGACATGCAAGTTTCGGGTACTTAATCCTCGTCAGTGATCCTCAATCTAAACAATGCTATATGGCCACAAAATGTGAAAGTTATTATGTCCAAAAATGTACCGAAAGACGTAGCAGGATAGGTGGGATATGATGCTACACATTTCAAATCATCATGTTTTCTTTGCTTTTATAGATTTTGGAAAAATTCTTTTTATTAAAATAAATCTGAAACAAGAGGCGCACAATTAGTACCCGTAGGGATCCCTACAACCTGCTTGTAGAGATGCTCACCAAATCTTACATAAATGTTGTTCAAGAGGAAAGGCAAGGCAATATACAGGTCACTACTAGGTTGGTAACTCTAGGGTTGGTGGAGTTTTTGTCGCCGCGGATATTGTTCACCTAGTTTGACAGCGTTTCTGCACTTGTCTTATATATTTTCCAAACCTGGTCAATTATTCTAAAACTAAGAGTACAAAATGTATCTCCTTGAAGGCATACATAATATCTCTGTCCTTAGCTGGTACTTTTACATAAACTTAAGGTCACGTATAGAATAGTATTTCGCTCTTCATTTATCCATTATTTGGATTTCCTCTATTTAGACTTAGTGCATTACTGATGAGAAATTTCTTAGAGAAATGTACATATGGCGCAATGAAATTATTGCAACAGAATATATTTTATCAATATTGAGAATTCATAATTAAACATTAAAGGATTACTTCAGTGCTACCTATCCCGGTGAATCAATATCAAAGAAACAAATTATTGAATTATAATTCAGTTTTTTTGCTTGGATGCTAAACGTCTTCAAACTCGGATATCATCAATGCAATTGATTATCTGAGAAAAAAAGGAAAGGATTTCAATTTCTGTATTGCAAACTTTATGTTCATGAGTAGGAACATTCTCTAGATCGCTTCCTGCCTGTGGCATATTGATATATTTTTTTTTATTTTCTATTCTTTTATTCCAAGGCAAGCTCCGATTACACGGACTTTCTTCTGAGGACAATGTGTCATTTATGTAGTTTCTAATTCCAGTCAAGGTTACGATTGTGATCAGCTAGTACACATAAAGTAGCTTCAATGTTTGGGCCTTCTTTTTCATTTATCAGTTGTAGTTTATTGCATTTATTAATTGTAGTTTTATCGAATATATTCAGGGTGGCGCTATTTATAATTATATGTTTGGTCATTCGGTGACCAATCAGCGAATTTCGGGTAACGCTAAGACAGAAACTGGAATGGGCCATGGGCTTCCTTTTGGTCCAACTTACTTTGTGGTTATACATGCATTAGATGTGTAGCATGATTCATGTGCTATTTCAGATATAAGTACGGCAAATTTTGACAGCGCCACCTGTAATGCAATCTACAATGCCTTCCGCACTTGCACTGGAGATACTTCATAAGATAAGTTGTCCTTTGTGGTTTCTGTGCAGCTGTTTTATTGTCTCCGTCTGTTTGTCCAATTTTTCTTTTCGCATGAGAAAGTTCTGTTTTGCATTTATTCCCCCAAATTCGTTAGCCTTTCGATTGTTGTTTTTCGGAATCTGGTTTCTGCTTTTTAGCTCACCTGAGCCATAGGCTCAAGTGAGCTATTGTCATAGTGTTGGGTCTGTCGTCCGTCGTCGTCGTCGTCGTCCGTCGTCGTCCGTCGTCGTAAACTTTTCACATTTTCAACTTCTTCTCCAGAACGGCTGAAGGGATTTTGATGAAACTTGGTAGGTATGAAGTACTCATGGTCCCCTACAAGTGTTGTTGTTTTTCGTCCGGATCTGTCCACAGGGGGCGCCACCACAGCCAAAAGTAGGTCACGGGGGGTACCCTCCTTTGACAAACTTCTTCAGAACCGAAGCATGTATCGACAAACCGAAAGCATCAGGATGATCTAGAGAGATGTCTTAAGAAGTGTTGTTATTTTTGGTTCCACTTCGAAGTCAAATTTTTGACGCTTTTTTAGCTCACCTGAGCCATAGGCTCAAGTTAGCTATTGTCATAGTGTTGCGTCTGTCGTCCGTCGTCCGTCGTCGTCGTCGTCCGTCGTCGTCGGTCGTCGTCCGTCGTCGTAAACTTTTCACATTTTAAACTTCTTCTCCAGAACGGCTGAAGGGATTTTGATGAAACTTAGTAGGTATGAAGTACTCATAGTCCCCTACAAGTGTTGTTGTTTTTCGTCCGGATCGGTCAACAGGTGGCGCCACCGCAGCCAAAAGTAGGTCACGGGGGTACCCTCCTTTGACAAACTTCTTCTTCAGAACCGAAGCATGTATCGACAAACCGAAAGCATCAGGATGATCTAGAGAGATGTCTTAAGAAGTGTTGTTATTTTTGGTTCCACTTCGAAGTCAAATTTTTGACGCGTTTTTGACGTCTTTTCGGACTTAGTCAGAATGCACTAGCCATAGGCTCAAGTGAGCTATTGTCATAGTGTTGCGTCTGTCGTCCGTCGTCCGTCGTCCGTCGTCGTCGTCGTCGTCGTCCGTCGTCGTCCGTCGTCTTCCGTCGTCGTAAACTTTTCACATTTTAAACTTCTTCTCCAGAACGGCTGAAGGGATTTTGATGAAACTTGGTAGGTATGAAGTACTTATGGTCCCCTACAAGTGTTTTTGTTTTTCGTCCGGATCTGTCAACAGGTGGCGCCACCACAGCCAAAAGTAGGTCACGGGGGGTACCCTCCTTTGACAAACTTCTTCTTCAGAACCGAAGCATGTATCGACAAACCGAAAGCATCAGGATGATCTAGAGAGATGTCTCAAGAAGTGTTGTTATTTTTGGTTCCACTTCGAAGTCAAATTTTTGACGCGTTTTTAGCTCACCTGAGCCATAGGCTCAAGTGAGCTTTTGTCATAGTGTTGCGTCTGTCGTCCGTCGTCCGTCGTCGTCGTCGTCGTCCGTCGTCGTCCGTCGTCGTAAACTTTTCACATTTTAAACTTCTTCTCCAGAACGGCTGAAGGGATTTTGATGAAACTTGGTAGGTATGAAGTACTCATAGTCCCCTACAAGTGTTGTTGTTTTTCGTCCGGATCGGTCAACAGGTGGCGCCACCACAGCCAAAAGTAGGTCACGGGGGGTACCCTCCTTTGACAAACTTCTTCTTCAGAACCGAAGCATGTATCGACAAACCGAAAGCATCAGGATGATCTAGAGAGATGTCTTAAGAAGTATTGTTATTTTTGGTTCCACTTCGAAGTCAAATTTTTGACGCGTTTTTGACGTCTTTTCGGACTTTGTCAGAAATGCACATTTTTGCACTATTTCTTTAAATAACTCAATAAGTGTATGATTTTACACACTCATTTACTACATATTTATCATATTTAACTTACTTAATGCTTTGATATGTATTTTATGCTTAAATTTTATTTTTCTGATTTTTTATGAATTTTTTTCTTATGTAAAAAGGAAGGGGGGGGGGGTGATTTTCATACATTTTCTGCTTCTTTTCTATAACCACTCTTCAGATTGTCATTGCAATTTGTAGGTATGAGGTACTCATGCATGGTACCCTACAAGTGAAAGAATTTTGTCAAGATATCCACTTTTGGATTTTTAAGGAATATTTTTTAAGATTGTACATAGGTATAATGTATGTTTTCCATGCCCAATGGACCCATGGGGAGTGGCTTCAAACCCCGGCGGGACCCCAACAAATTTTTTTTTTCCCTTTTTAGCTCACCTGAGCCATAGGCTCCGTCGTCGTCCGTCGTCGTAAACTTTTCACATTTTAAACTTCTTCTCCAGAACGGCTGAAGGGATTTTGATGAAACTTGGTAGGTATGAAGTACTCATAGTCCCCTACAAGTGTTGTTGTTTTTCGTCCGGATCGGTCAACAGGTGGCGCCACCACAGCCAAAAGTAGGTCACGGGGGGTACCCTCCTTTGACAAACTTCTTCTTCAGAACCGAAGCATGTATCGACAAACCGAAAGCATCAGGATGATCTAGAGAGATGTCTTAAGAAGTATTGTTATTTTTGGTTCCACTTCGAAGTCAAATTTTTGACGCGTTTTTGACGTCTTTTCGGACTTTGTCAGAAATGCACATTTTTGCACTATTTCTTTAAATAACTCAATAAGTGTATGATTTTACACACTCATTTACTACATATTTATCATATTTAACTTACTTAATGCTTTGATATGTATTTTATGCTTAAATTTTATTTTTCTGATTTTTTATGAATTTTTTTCTTATGTAAAAAGGAAGGGGGGGGGGTGATTTTCATACATTTTCTGCTTCTTTTCTATAACCACTCTTCAGATTGTCATTGCAATTTGTAGGTATGAGGTACTCATGCATGGTACCCTACAAGTGAAAGAATTTTGTCAAGATATCCACTTTTGGATTTTTAAGGAATATTTTTTAAGATTGTACATAGGTATAATGTATGTTTTCCATGCCCAATGGACCCATGGGGAGTGGCTTCAAACCCCGGCGGGACCCCAACAAATTTTTTTTTCCCTTTTTAGCTCACCTGAGCCATAGGCTCCGTCGTCGTCCGTCGTCGTAAACTTTTCACATTTTAAACTTCTTCTCCAGAACGGCTGAAGGGATTTTGATGAAACTTAGTAGGTATGAAGTACTCATAGTCCCCTACAAGTGTTGTTGTTTTTCGTCCGGATCGGTCAATAGGTGGCGCCACCACAGCCAAAAGTAGGTCACGGGGGGTACCCTCCTTTGACAAACTTCTTCTTCAGAACCGAAGCATGTATCGACAAACCGAAAGCATCAGGATGATCTAGAGAGATGTCTTAAGAAGTGTTGTTATTTTTGGTTCCACTTCGAAGTCAAATTTTTGACGCGTTTTTGACGTCTTTTCGGACTTAGTCAGAAATGCACATTTTTGCACTATTTCTTTAAATAACTCAATAAGTGTATGATTTTACACACTCATTTACTACATATTTATCATATTTAACTTACTTAATGCTTTGATATGTATTTTATGCTTAAATTTTATTTTTTTGATTTTTATGAATTTTTTTTCTTATGTAAAAAGGAAGGGGGGGGGGGTGATTTTCATACATTTTCTGCTTCTTTTCTATAACCACTCTTCAGATTGTCATTACAATTTGTAGGTATGAGGTACTCATGCATGGTACCCTACAAGTGAAAGAATTTTGTCAAGATATCCACTTTTGGATTTTTAAGGAATATTTTTTAAGATTGTACATAGGTATAATGTATGTTTTCCATGCCCAATGGACCCAGGGGGAGTGGCTTCAAACCCCGGCGGGACCCCAACAAAATTTTTTTCCCTATTTAGCTCACCTGAGCCATAGGCTCAAGTGAGCTATTGTCATAGTGTTGCGTCTGTCGTCCGTCGTCCGTCGTCGTCGTCCGTCGTCGTCCGTCGTCGTAAACTTTTCACATTTTCAACTTCTTCTCCAGAACGGCTGAAGGGATTTTGATGAAACTTGGTAGGTATGAAGTACTCATGGTCCCCTACAAGTGTTGTTGTTTTTCGTCCGGATCTGTCCACAGGGGGCGCCACCACAGCCAAAAGTAGGTCACGGGGGGTACCCTCCTTTGACAAACTTCTTCAGAACCGAAGCATGTATCGACAAACCGAAAGCATCAGGATGATCTAGAGAGATGTCTTAAGAAGTGTTGTTATTTTTGGTTCCACTTCGAAGTCAATTTTTGACGCGTTTTTAGCTCACCTGAGCCATAGGCTCAAGTTAGCTATTGTCATAGTGTTGCGTCTGTCGTCCGTCGTCGTCGTCGTCGTCGTCGTCCGTCGTCGTAAACTTTTCACATTTTTAACCCTCATTTGACAAACTTCTTCTTCAGAACCGAAGCATGTATCGACAAACCGAAAGCATCAGGATGATCTAGAGAGATGTCCTAAGAACTTCTCCAGAACGGCTGAAGGGATTTTGATGAAACTTAGTAGGTATGAAGTACTCATAGTCCCCTACAAGTGTTGTTGTTTTTCGTCCGGATCTGTCAACAGGTGGCGCCACCACAGCCAAAAGTAGGTCACGGGGGGTACCCTCCTTTGACAAACTTCTTCTTCAGAACCGAAGCATGTATCGACAAACCGAAAGCATCAGGATGATCTAGAGAGATGTCTTAAGAAGTGTTGTTATTTTTGGTTCCACTTCGAAGTCAAATTTTTGACGCGTTTTTGACGTCTTTTCGGACTTTGTCAGAAATGCACATTTTTGCACTATTTCTTTAAATAACTCAATAAGTGTATGATTTTACACACTCATTTACTACATATTTATCATATTTAACTTTCTTAATGCTTTGATATGTATTTTATGCTTAAATTTTATTTTTCTGATTTTTTATTCTTATGTAAAAAGGAAGGGGGGGTTGATTTTCATACATTTTCTGCTTCTTTTCTATAACCTCTCTTCAGATTGTCATGACAATTTGTAGGTATGAGGTACTCATGCATGGTACCCTACAAGTGAAAGATTTTTTTTCAAGATATCCACTTTTGGATTTTTAAGGAATATTTTTTAAGATTGTACATAGGTATAATGTATGTTTTCCATGCCCAATGTTTCAGGTGCAACTACAGGAAAAAAACCTTCTTTGTATGATTAATCATTTTTAGATCGACCTTTCATCCATAGTTACAGCTGATAATTCAACAAGTGACACATGCTTCAATGTCTTATTGATTGCCCTTTTATTCAATTATTTAAATTCTTTATAGAGGACGCAGTCCGCGCCGCAGGCGCGGACGTAGTCCTCATCAAGGTAACACGTGTATATATATAGGAAAAATGGTGTTTTTCAATTGAATTCTATGCTATACCTATAGGTTCCAAAACCGTGGTCAATGACGTCATTCTCCCCATTGCCCATTTGATCGGCGTGAAGCGCAAGCTTATTTTTTTGACAATGTCACTTGACGACAGAATGAAACCCATCGATGACCAAGATTTCTCGATCTCCTTTGAATATTCTTCGTTTGGCTTACTCCTCCAGTGTCCCAATGTATGATTTGTACTTTGCTTCACGTAATACTGACATTGCACCATCATTTCCAACATATATGTTTAGTCCGAATATCCTCTTTGAAAATTACAACGTGACGTCAGCATGCGACGCGACGTCAGCATACAACTTTGTTTCGCGGACTTTCTTTCATCGACAGCTCCCTCAGAAAAATCCATGGATAAACTATAATGCTGGGAGAAAAAAACAAACAAAAAAATATCTGCGCGATCAGCGACTTACCGAACTTCATTCTGCTTTCGAGGATGATTTGCAGTTGATATTTTGATACCTGTAGATCGAATAATGTGGTTTCTCTCCACATATATAAGATCTACATGTGGAATATACAGGAAATCTATGCAGTGTAAATCCCAACACAAACTTCTAAATGTCTGCTGCCTTTGGTTCTGTTTACAACGCGTCACAACTTACGTCATCATTTACAGTATTTAGTACAAATAGGTCAACACAGCTGGGGCTCTGTTAAAAACATGAAGTATATATATTTTTTTCTGTCAGAAATAACTTATAAGGCTGGGTATTTTTTTCCCTTGGAGGTAGTAATGTAAACGTCTTCAAATTAAATAGCATCATTTAAGAACAGATAAATTGGCAACGTGGACCAGACATGCACGTTTCGGGTACTTAACCCTCGTCAGTGATCCTCAAATCTAAACAATGTAATATGCCAAAAAGTATGAAAGTTACTATGTCGAAAAAGCGTATCGAAAGACGTAGCAGAAAGGGTGGGATATGATGCTACAGGACCCACTTTTTAGAAATTTCAAGAAATTTTGATAACAGAAATTTAGAATGCGTTGAAGAAACGATCAACCGAAATTGATCGAACTTGGCTACATGTGCCCTCGGGGACTCCTGGTCCACCAGCAGTGACACTCACCAAGTGGTATAAATGTAAACGTCTTCAAATTAAATAGCATCATTTAAGAACAGATAAATTGGCAACGTGGACCAGACATGCACGTTTCGGGTACTTAACCCTCGTCAGTGATCCTCAAATCTAAACAATGTAATATGCCAAAAAGTATGAAAGTTACTATGTCGAAAAAGCGTATCGAAAGACGTAGCAGAAAGGGTGGGATATGATGCTATCATAAGCGGATCCAAGGTAGAGGGGTGAAGGCTTCAGATTTTTTTTTTAGAAAGGGGGGAGGGTTGATTGTATTCAGGGGGGGGGGGGGGGGGGGGGGGCGGACAGGGGGTAGATTTCTACTAACTTCTCTCCTTCTCTCCCCTGTCCCGCTCCCTTCTCCCACCTCCTAACCTCGCCCTCCCTCCCTTCTGCCTCCCTCCAGCTGCCTCCTTCCTCCCCCTCCCATTCATCCTTGCCTTTTATGGGGGTGGGGAGCAGACATGGGGTACCCGCTCTCTCCGCCCCTTATCTCCCCTCCCACACCCTTCCTTCTTCCCCTCGCTCCCTCCCTGCCCTCCCTCTCCCCCTCTCACCTTCCTCCCGCCCCTCCCCCTCCCTTTCACCCTCTTTTAAAGTAAAGGAATGAGCAAGAATTTTGTCTTCAGATATATCATTGGCCGGAAAATCATTTACATTATTTAGAAGGGAAAATCCTGTAATACTAATGTTATACTGTACTTAATTTGAGACCATCCCATAAAACGATATATTGCTGATAACACTATAGACGGCGCCGAAAAGGAAGTTTTCTCTCTCTTCTACATTTTGAATGCTAATTTTTCCGGTGAAAGTAAAAGGGGAGAGGGGTGGGTGGGTGCAAGGGGGGATACATATTCCTGATACGACAGCTGACATTTCATCACCCAATGAAATTTAAAAAGTAAACGTTCAAAAGTTAAATTGAATTCATTGAATAATAAAGATACATGTTAATCTTATATAATATACAAATACTTCAGAAAACAGTAAAAAAAAAATCTTTTTTTAATTTTAATGGTTTGTGCCCACAGTTTTCTTGTCCGAGTTCTCTTTTCCTTGGTTTTCGTCAAGGTCCAAGGAATCAAAATGTATAGATTAAGATGACATCACTTGATCTTTTCTTATCTGTCATTTATGTTTCAAAATTAAGCATTGCGATTTCATGTTTTAACTGATTGTTTTGTGACATTGAGAAATGTTTCCCCGCATTTACGAATTATGTGCATGCTGTCGATCTAGAAATTGTCTATTATACCCCCTCTCCTGTAGATGATTCTGGATTTCAAGAAAAAAAACTAATGTAAGGCTGATAAAGACGGTTAAAAAATGATGCTGGAAAAACAACAAAAACACATATTGTATGACATATTTTATTCTTATTAACTTAGTAAAAAAAAATATTCAGTGTTGTATGGTGAAAATTGGGTATTAATTCATTGAAATTATATTTCATCTGCGTCCTCACAATGGCTTTGCCATAATTCATATTACTTATTTAGAATTTTATTTTTAAAGTCGGGAACAAGATTTGAAAAGCGGCCATGTTTTGCCGTGTACCCGAAGGGGATTCCCCATGTAGAAATGTGATACCTTTAGTACTGCGATACATTTCAGGAGATACAGTGCAAACGGAATAGATTTTTATTTAATGTGCATTATACTTGGAACACTTTCATAATGGTCCTCATTCATGTACTTGGAACACTTGCATATACTTGTTATCATGTATAAAGTTTGCTCGAATTTCCTCTGTCTTAGACTCTCTTAGATGAAGTAATTTACGGACTGATTTCTTGAAGAAACGTATAATGAGTAATCTCTTCCTCTGGATTTTGAGAATGCATAGGACATTTAATATCTGAAATTCTTGAAATAAATAATTCAGTTCAGAGTTCCTGAAATCTTCCTATGAAATGTTGGACCACAGAAAGCTGTTGTTTAAATAGAGAAAATAAATTATTATTTACAACCATAAGCCACTTTGTTCGACATCTTGTATGTATAATATTTCTAAGAGGAACACAGAGGCCTGAGGGTATGAGTAATAAAACATTTCTCTCATAAAATGACAGGTTCCTGTGATAAGACATTTGAGAATTTTTATCTGTTCAAATAATAGATACATGATGAGTTTTTATCGCACTAAATAACTTTTTGTCGGCAAATCCAAGCAACCGATACATTTCATGAACTCTCTCCGCTAACAACTTGTCCGTGTAACAGTCCTTTGATGAGGTAAAACAATTTGTTAACAGTAAATAACGACGTCGTAGGTCTGCTAGTTGGACAAGCTTAGCAATTTCATGGGCCTTTTAATTTGTTTCAAACTAAGAAACCTAGAGAAACCACTTGAGTTGTTGAACAGCGTATGCTGAAATGCGACGCTCCTTCTCGCCTGTTGAAATATGCATATAGGCAAGAAGCGCTGCATTTCAGCATATTCACTGAAAATTATTTGATCAAGTGGCTTCACTGGGTCATGAGGTTTGATACACCATACACTGCTTTTTGGAAAACAAACTGGTCCAATTTCTGCACAACTCACTTGAATTGATAGATATTGGATTAAAACGATTTTAACTGTACGTTTCATGTATTTGAGATGAAATCAATACTATTCAAAATCATTCATAGATTTCAGTATACTTTAATATGAATAAAGGCAAAACCGAAAAATCTTTGTTTTTTATGCCCCTGGAATAAAAGATTCGGGAGCATATAGTTTTTGGCCTGTCCGTCTGTCTGTTTGTCTGTCTGTTTTCCGAAAAACTTTAACATTGGGCATAACTTTTAAATGGAAGCTGGTGATAGAGGTTTCATTTCACATGTATATTCCTTGTGACAATACCTTTCCATTGATACCAAAATTTTTGACCTCGTGACCATAACCTTGATCTTTGACGTACTTCTCAAAAACTTTAACATTGGGCATAACTTTTGAATGGTTAGTGATAGAGGTTTCAATTTTTACATGTGTATTCCTTGTGACAAGATCTTTCCATTGATACCAATATTACGCTGACCCTGACCTCTCACATACTTAACAGAAAATGGCCTTTATACTAACAAAGATGCCGCCGGGGGCATTCTCGTTTCACAAACACAGGCTTTATAATTTCTGGCATGCTAGCTATCAATAATGAAAGGTTTTGTGTTCAATTTTAAATAAACTTAATTCATGAAATCATTTCATTGTTTTATTCTTTTTCTGCTGCACATTAATGTACAATATGATTTTATTTTTGATGTTGCATAATTGAACTATACTAGCTGGGCATATGACGTTGGACCACTTTATCCGTCTTTTCAAATCAGTAAAAAAGTTATTGTTTTGAAATGTGACTATTTTTTCTTTTTTGTACTTTTAAAGGTTGTCTGAAAAAAAAGGTTGTGGGCTAAAATCCTGGTACTGGCACTATCAGTATTCAATGTCAGTATGTCAATTAGAGCGTGCATGGGTATCAGGTGAGCGTTGTGCCCCCTGGGGCTCTTGTTTTGTTTGTGTTTTACTTTCATTCACTCATTTGTATTTTTCCAAAATTCATAAGCCTTTCTGTTGTTGTTTTTGGAATCTGGTATCGGTTTCAGTATTTGACTTCATTCACTGATTTTAGTAAGATTCGAGTGGAGGTGAAAATTTTACAAAATATGTATGACAAAAGAGATGATTTTGGACTCAACAGCATTTTTTTTCTTGGCTTGAGGGTAATGTTCCTAGACTACAGTCGTACGTTATTTACATATTTCAACCCATCTAGTACGCTATGGCATGTACTAATGTTTTGGATTTTCACAGTAAAAATTTACAACTACCAAGAAACTTTAAGGCGATGGTTTTCGCTTTCATAACTAGTTCAGATTTTCTGAAAATTTTACAAGAATTGGTCTTAGCTTCTTTTGAAATTCGGACCTTTAAATGCAACAGAGGATATTTCTTTGTGAAGTTCACAACCTGCCTTTCATGGTGACACAATAAACAAAATAAGGAGGAATAAAGGTAGACAGAATTTCAATCGAAAGTGCATCAGTATCTTTAATTTCCTTTTATACCGTTGATATGATCCTTGTGTCACCAGGACACTTTGTATGGTACTTGACCAATCTATGACTTTGTACCAGCGCTTTCTTCAGAGCCAATTGTTACTGTGACGACGGGTTTCCATGACTGGCCCTGTCCAAACTTCGTGAGAGAAGACATGACGCTGACCACCTGTCTTCTCGAAATGTTGGTCGGGACTCCGCAGGTGAATGCATGCAAGAGTTCGCTCCAGCCGGCAGAGCACAGACTGTTTTTCGTAGGCCGTTTTTTTTTTTAATATCCATTGACATATATGATATCTGTAAGGTTTCTGGGTCCCTACGTTCTGTTGTCTTGTTTGTGTGAACATGTAACTGTGAGCAGGTTATTTTACACCACAATTGTGCATTCTTAGAGACCGTTGGGTGACTGGACAAGTGGAATGGTTGTACGACATAATTTGGTAACCAAACTATTTGCTACTAGATGGCCATGCTACTAGATGGCTACTAGATAGTCGGCATCGATTGTCCATTGGTCTCGTTGGTTTATGTGCATTGCTTTAATGTCGTGTGTTTTGTTCCTTGTCCCGTTTGCGTCTTTTTTTGTGTTTGTCCACTCTGTTTCGCATAGGGATGTTTCGTTGTTTTGCTGTATGGTCTTGTTGGCGATCACCTCCTTACTTTACCTAGCCTGTTTGCTCAAGTGTGAAAAGATGGTCAGATACAAAGTTCAAACCATACATTGCCGAAGACATCTCAGATGTATTACCTATCACATGTTGGTTGATGTACTACTTGTATGGCTTTTAAAAGATTCATTATCCGCGGCATTAGTGTCTATTGCACAACATTCAGAAATATCTGTCTAGATATAGGCTCTCTGGCAGCAGAGTTTCAATAAGATTTTAGATACATCATGAAGTTTGGTTGAAGTATAACTTTGGCTAATAAAAGACAAGCACAACACCAAAAATCAGAATCCGAACATAGTGTAATCAGAGCTCACCTCGATGACAACATTACCTCCTGACCAGCATCTTTACCTACATTGCTCCAAGTATCTCAAGATGCATCAACCAACACAGATTTGGTTGGTAAAGGACTAAAAGTAAGCGGGAACTGAAAAATATCTGGTCTCTCAAGCAGACACAGACTTGGCAAACAACCAACACAAGTTTGGTTCATCTAGGACTTATTATAGGCTGTCCCATTTAACTTAACCTGGTCACTCAAGTGTGAAATATAGATCAGATGGATGCTTGTAGTAAGTATCCTCAGATGCATCACCCATGCATGTTTGGTTGATCCCGCTATCAGCAAAAGAGTTTTAAATAAAGTCCAAAGTCACCTTGACCTTGAAAATAGATTTTCATGGGAATACTTGTAGAAGGATTGGTGATCCTATGATGATTGCTTTGTCTTCCATGTTGTTCATAAGGATTTTAAGCCCAAGTCCACTGTGACCTTGACCTTGAAAGTCAACAGGATTCATCTTCTCCCCAGTGAGAACATTTTTCGGAAGGTTTGGTGATCCTATGATGACTGCTTTGTCTTCTATACTATTCACAAACATTTTAACTCCACTGTGACCTTGAGCCTTGACAATCAGTAGCGTTCAACCTCTCCCCAGCGGGAACATGTGTTTGGTGCATTTTTTTAATGTTCGGTGATCCTATCATATGATGATTGCTTTGTCTTCTACACTGTTCACATAGACTGTGAGCCTAAGTTCGTTGTAACTTCAAAAAATCAAAAGGGTTCATCTTCTCCCATGGGAGAACATTTGAGGAAGGTTTAATGATGATTGCTTTGCCTTCCATGCTGTTCTCAAAAATTCCGGACACACACACACACAAACAAACGGAGTCGATGCTATATCACCTCTGCGAGGGAATAAAGACGAGTCCATCTTTATCTTTGAAAGTTATCACAGCTATCACAGCTGAAAAACTTAAGACATTGACAAGAGGCCAAAAGGAGCCACAATTTCTTACCTTAGAACCATGTTCACTCTAGACAAATTTAAGTTTAACCAGATTGGATTAAGGCATTCTAATACTGTTAACGTGGAAATTTCGCATTGGGGAAATGTTCATGTACATGTATTTCATAATTCAAGGGACTTTGAAAATATTTCCCCCAGCGTAATGTCTTGAATTGCGAAATTTCCCCCAGCAAAAATAACCACATTTACAATTCTTTTCCATCAGCCAAACATAGGGAACACTTGTAGAATTACCACCATAGAAAGACTTATATGTGTCTTATAGGCAGAAAATAAGAGAAAATTAAACCTTTATTGAATGTACAAAATTGAGAATTTCTGACAACGTCCAAACAGACATCCCAAAAATTGACATCAGAGTTGAACAAAAATGACAACACTTCAAAAAACACTTTCAAGATCATCCCGATGCTTTTGGTTTGTTGATACGTGCTTCAGTTCAGAAGGAGTTGGTAAACAGATGGTATCCACAATTATCTACTCTTACCTATGGTGGCACCACCTGTTGATGGATTCAGACAAAAACAACAACACCTCTTGGGAACCAATTGTTCTTCATACATACAACATTTCATAAATCAATTCAGCTATTCTTCAGAAGAATTAAAAAATATGAGAAGATCACAACACACAGACGGACAGAGGATTTTCCAGACGTACCAACCGACAACACTCTATGACAACAGCAGACTTGAGCTCTACCCTTATAAGTGTAAAATTACAAAATCAAGGGAAGAAAACACAGAAAATGAGTAAAAAATAAGTTTATCGATTTAAAATTTCTCAGGCTACCATCTATTGTAAGGAAAATCAAACCATACATTATACATAAATTATACGTGGAAAAAAGGTAGTAACATAACATTTATCAATATGATTTCATGAAATTTTAATACAATATGAACTTACATATAACATGAAGCATTCATAAAGAATGAAAATAAAACAAAGAAATTAAAAATCACACAAACTTAAATCGTCAACATCTAACAATTGTTCAGACAGTCAAGAGTTCATATGAGCTCGAATTCCAAAACAGTACGTGAAAAATTTGAGATCTCTCCTATGTAATTACAGAATTGTTAAAATGTTACTCTTCATAATTCATATACTGCATATTGAAGCATGAATTAACTTTCACAAGGTTCATATTCAAAGGTTGGCTTACATAAAAATGTAAATCAGGAATTCTATTTGCTAACAATATATGTTTTGAAACACTTATGGTTTCCATCGGTGGCTTACTTTTTTTTTTTGTTAAGGCAAAACTCAAGCAAGTTCAAGGTCATAAGGTTAAAAAACATGGTATCAAAAGAAAGGTCTTACCGTTTTTAGGAATACACATGTGAAATACTAAAGCCATATTACTTACTATTCAAAAGATATGTACAAGAATAAAGTTTATGACAGACAGACACACAAACAAAAGGATGAGACAAAAACAAAAGGCTGGGATGTAATATGAAAGCACAAATAACTAAAATGTTAAGAGAATTTTTCACATATGATGAAGGTGTCTACTTTAACACAAGTTCACTCGAATCTTAATTAATTGTTCTGTAATTTCAAACTTACATTTACATTGTTTTTAACTTTTAAAGCACTATTAAAATTCTAGCACTGATGATAAGATTTTTTATTACTTGCCAACTAAATCAACCACAAAAAATTTTTTTTTACAATCTTTCGTGCATATATTGATGTCTTTTAATAGAAATGTCATGACTGATCGTGAGCTGCACATCCAAAGACGTTGCACAATTGTGCATCATGTCATAACTTAATGACATAGCGTTTTGTTACGCGCTTCAGGTGATGAGCTAAGTATGCATAACGGAAGTGCTCTAGAGGGTAAAGGATAATAATAAAGCATGTCATTCACCTCATTGTAGCATTTTCAATACATTAAATTCTTTTTTAATTCAAAATGCTTGCAAAAGGAGAAAACAGTGTTTGAATTCGACAAAAATAAAAACAAAACCAATCGAGCATAAAATAAGTCATTTTGAAAAGATCCAACCAAAGTTGCATCCACACGCGAGTCGTATTTAAACGAAATATGAATGCATTACCAATGATCACTCAAAAATTCAACCAAAATTGAATACTAAATAAACCAGTTGAAATTAAAAAACAAACTGATATATGTCTTTGTATGGGAACAAAATACAAGGATTACAAAATATAGTATATCGTTAGTTCTACCATCCACACCATTAGTATGTGTGAAAAATTCAAAATATCACATGTAAAACTTGTTTTCCTTTTGAGAGCATTAAATAACACTCGAAACAATATGAATTAAACATAAAATAATTCATATTTTTTAAGACTGAAGTCCAGGATTAATTAAGCTCTTTCATAGCTTTAAAGCACCTGAATTTCTCTTGAATTTAGAACAATGTCACACTGCCCAAGAGTTAAACCTGAATATATACCAAGCTCTCTGAGAATCACAAACGTCCTTGTCTGATTTTACATGGCATATTTTCTGGTCCATTCTTTAGCGGATTCGTTATATCTACTCCTATCAGTTTTGTATATGCGCGCTATGTCCGGAACCAAGGGATCATCTGGATTAGGATCTGTGAGCAATGACGTTATTGATAGAAGAACTGAAAAATTAATTATAAAATATCGTTATGAAGTAATTATTTTCAATTATTCAATTAGAACAATTTTTTTTCTGTACGTGAATGCAATTTGAACATTAATAGCAATTCTCTGTAACCATTTAAACAATTTCGGCACGCATGGTCTCCGATTTTCATGAAATTTCACACATAAGAAGGGACCAATGAAAAAAGGTAAATTGGACCAAAATTTTATTTCTAGGTCATCTGGCTACCATGGCAACGGCCTTTAAAGTTGAGAAATTTGCAAAATTGAGCTACTTTGTAGCTCTATAGTTTGGTTTATATACGACATTTCTGGAAGAATTTCTAAGAATCCTAAAGATTAGGACCTAAAATTTTAGATAAGCTCAATCGTAGTGTCTGATATTGTCAAAAAGGCTGGTTACCATGACTACATAATCAGCTAATTTTAATATATTGATTTCAAAATGCTGTTTGTATTTTCCAATTTTCCTTCTCTCTTGATGGGTATATGATAAGAAAATGGAATTATTTTATAGAATGAGTAAATTCAAGATAACCCACTTGTTGCTATGCACATAAGTTACCTTGGCAACGGTAATTAAGGTCTATAATATCACTAATTTTGCAACTTCATAGTTATTTTTTAAATTTTTGCATCATGATGAACAGAAAAGAAATGTTGGAATATATCCAACACAAAGAGTTATTTCAAAAACCGTGAAAAAGCTATGGGGAACATATGTTACCATGGCAACCATTTTTTATTATTTTTATAAAACAGTCATTATTAATCCCAGAAAGTTCAGATTTATTATAAATAAAGATCGAGAAAGCCTCTTTCAAAATACAAGAAAAAACTTTCAAATAATTAATGGTTGCTATGGTAATTCGGCCATACAATAAAAATATATGCATTTTTTGCTGTTTTTCGAAGCCTTTTCCCCAAAAACTGAAACAGGCTTACACGACTGTTTTTACATATATTATAAAGGAAAGTCTAAACTTTATTTTAGATATAAAAATTTTCACATTTCTTAACTTTGGATGCCCGTATCCAAGGACTCAAATTGGGCTTATGTACAATATTACACAATCGTTCCCATAGCAACGGGCTATTTACTGCATATTTAAAAGAAAAATTCTTTCATGTTTTGAAAGATCTACTTGAATACATTCATTAATTATCATTATTTTGAATTAAAATTCAATTATCTAGGGAAAAAAGGTCTGTAAATATTGTGTAAAATTGCTTTCATTTTTGCGATTTTAGTTCATGTTGCCACAGCAACGTATACAAACTTTGTTCCATGGTGATTTCTTATGTATAATTTGCAGAAACAACTGAAAAATGTAAGTAATTTATCATTGAATTTTGAAAAAATGCCAAAAACACTACTTTGATAGGGTACCTGTGTTGTTGCCATGGAAACATATAGATAAGACCATAAACCCAACATTATTTTTACTTAATTTGAACAAGTTAAAAGTCATGTTTGTAAAACATTAATGCCCCCCTACCCCTTCTGTGATTAAAGTCTGTCACAACTTTATACTTGCATTGATACAACCTATGGGGGTATAAAGTAACAGTTTCATTTCAATATGTAACTCCACTCAAGAGATATTGAACAGAAACCCTGAAGTTTTGGTATTTTTCAAAGTGCAAGGGGCATAACTCTGTCCAAATTTTTTTGATTGGACCCAAATATGAACTTGACCTAGATTTTTGTTTGATGTGTCTGTATACCAAATTTCATTTTTATATGTAACTCCACTCAAGAGATATTGAACGGAAACCCTGAAATTTTGGTATTTTTCGAAGTGCAAGGGGCATTACTCTGTCAAAGTTTTGTTGATTGGACCCAAATAAAAACTTGACCTAGATTGTCATTTGATGTATCCATATACAAAATTTCATTTCAATATGTAACTCCACTCAAGAGACATTGAACGGAAACCCTGAAATTTTGGTTTTTTTCGATGTGCAAGGGGCATAACTCTGTCAAAATTTTGTTGATTGGACCCAAATAAGAACTTGACCTAGATTGTCATTTGATGTATCCGTATACAAAATTTCATTTCAATATGTAACTCCACTCAAGAGATATTGAACGGAAACCCTGAAATTTTGGTTTTTTTCGAAGTGCAAGGGGCATAACTCTGTCAAAATTTTTTCGATCGGACCTTAATACGAACTTGACCTGGATTTTCATTTGATGTGTCTGTATACAAAATTTCATTTCAATATGTAACTCCATTCAAGAGATATTGAACAGAAACCCTGAAATTTTGGTATTTTTCGAAATGCAAGGGGCATAACTCTGTCCAAATTTTTTTGATCGGACCCAAATACGAACTTGACCTGGATTTTCATTTGATGTGTCTGTATACAAAATTTCATTTCAATATGTAACTCCATTCAAGAGATATTGAACGGAAACCCTGAAATTTTGGTATTTTTTGAAATGCAAGGGGCATAACTCTGTCAAAATTTTGTTGATCGGACCCAAATATGAACTTGACCTAGATTTTCATTTGATGTGTCTGTATACAAAATTTCATTTCAATATGTAACTCCATTCAAGAGATATTGAACGGAAACCCTGAAATTTTGGTATTTTTCGAAATGCAAGGGGCATAACTCTGTCAAAATTTTTTTGATCAGACCCAAATATGAACTTGACCTAGATTTTTGTTTGATGTGTCTGTATACCAAATTTCATTTCTATATGTGAATCCATTCCAGAGATATTGAACGGAAACTGATGTCGCGGACCGACCGACAGACCGACAGACCGACAGACCGACCGACCGACCGACCGACAGCGGCAAACCTATATGTCCCCTCTTCTTCGAAGGGGGGCATAAAAATCAATGATAGGTTACTGATAATTCATTAGTGTTTGTTTTAGATTATGCTGCATAAATGATGTATGCGAATTCAAAAACGCCCAAAAATTCATTTTTTCAATATTCAAAGTCCGTTTCCATGGCAACCGGATGTGACATTAAGAAAATTTTTATCAATTTTTTACTTTTGGGTCAGACCCAACCTTATATATAAATTTCATCAAAATCTGAGACATGCCGTGCCATGCGTCCTTCATAAAAGTGCAAATGCTTACAGAGAATAGCTATTAAGCTGTCTAATAAACACTACATATACTGTCAATGTAGCTCACTTCAGAAATTGGAAAATTGATGTTTTCCCTACTTTGTCGGCAAATTTTTCGATTAAAATTTATGTAGGGGGATTAACTAGGAGTGAAAGTTATATGAACGTACGACTAATACTATGCTCAAAGTAACAGAAAATAGTTTTAGATGGGGAGTTTTCTATGTTAATTTCAGCGTGACGTCGCCAAAGTTTAACATTGAGTCTATGGAAAACGTCAATGTCGTCACGCTAAAATTGACATAGAAAAACTCCCAATCAGAAACTATTTTCTTTCACTATGAAAGTAGTATTTGTTTTACATACACATTACTTACACCGCTAGTTACAAGAGTTTGAGATCTATCCCCCTACATTATACAATTATTGACTGGGATTGAGGGTAATATATGATTTGTTGGACCTGAAGATAAAATATTGCCCGAGGCCGAAGGCCTAGGGCTATAATTTGTCTGAAGGTCCAACAAATCATATATTGCCCGAATTCCCAATCAATAATTGTTTTGTTATACCTTACATCAATACTGCAGCAACGAACCGATTAGCCCGGCATGTTGACGTTCATTTTCTTCTATAAGAGAAAGAGCGCGGAAAAATAGGTAGAGCTAATAGCGTCATCAATGACGTGACGTCACAAACGATGTACCGTTTATCAGTCAATATCCTTTGAAATATTGCCCTAGGGCCAATATTGATGTAAATATTGACCGCTTGGTCAAATATACGAATTTATAGGCATTTTTCCTATGGGGGTTTTATATAGAGATACTGACAAGGGTATAACAAAAAATTTTATTGGAATACTTGCTGAGTAGGCATAACTTCAACTTTCAGCTTGAAGAATTTATATCTCTTGCTACATTCAACGTTACGTAATATTATATGTTGTCTTGTCAAAAAAGACGGTAAAACACACACTGTCAGACAATTTAAAATTGAATGCAATATATTTTTTTGTTTTCAACAAAACTCTCTCAATTTTTTTTTTTTTGCAGAAAAATACGACCTTTCCCTCTTTAATGATGCACTTCTCTAAATTATTGTTTTACTATTTCAAAATTTCAATCGATAATAGATCGGTCTAGCCTTTCAAACTACCTTCCAATTATTGATTCATAAATGTCTTCCTGTTGTACGACATTAATAAATACTACTGACCATATCACTGATGAAGGAGGTTAAAAATAAAAGAAAATTTCTACTTTATATCCAAACATTGGGCGCAAAATTTAAAAGTCAATATTCATAATTTCAAGTATTCTTTAACTGTAATGAATAAAAAAATAAATAAAGCCTGTGTTTGTGAAACACGAATGCCCCCGGAGGCATTTTTGTTAGTATAAACGCCATTTTCTATTGAGTACATGAAAGGTCAAAGTCAAGGTGACGAAGTCAAAACTTTTTGCTATCAATGAAATGGTCTTCTCACAAGGAATACACATGTGAAATATGAAAGCCCTATCACTTACTATTCAAAAGTTATGTCCAATGTTAAAGATTTTAAAAAGTAGGTCAAAGGTCAAGGTCACGAGGACAAAACTTTTGGTATCAATGGAAAGGTCTTGTCACAAGGAATACACATGTGAAATATGAAAGCCCTATCACTTACCATTCAAAAGTTATGTCCAATGTTAAAGTTTTTGAAAAGTAGGTCAAAGGTCAAGGTAAAGGTCACGATGTCAAAAATGTTGGTATCAAAGGAAAGGTCTTGTCACAAGGAATACACATGCGAAATATGAAAGCCCGATCACTTACCATTCAAAAGTTATGCCTATTGTTAAAGTTTTTGAAAAGTAGGTCAAAGGTCAAGGTCAAGGTCACGAGGTCAAAAATGTTGGTATCAATGGAAAGGTCTTGTCACAAGGAATAAACATGTGAAATATGAAAGCCCGATCACTTACCATTCAAAAGTTATGCCCAATGTTAAAGTTTTTGAAAAGTAGGTCAAAGGTCAAGGTCAAGGTCATGAGGTCAAAAATTTTGGTATCAATGGAAAGGTCTTGTCACAAGGAATACACATGTGAAATATGATAGCCCGATCACTTACCATTCAAAAGTTATGCCCAATGTTAAAGTTTTTGAAAAGTAGGTCAAAGGTCAAGGTCAAGGTCACGAGGTCAAAAATTTTGGTATCAATGGAAAGGTCTTGTCACAAGGAATACACATGTGAAATATGAAAGCCCGATCACTTACCATTCAAAAGTTATGCCCAATGTTAAAGTTTTTAGTTCGGACAAACAGACAAACAGACAAACGGACAGACAGACAAACAGACAGACAGGCCAAAAACTATATGCCCCCGAATCTGTGATTCCGGGGGCATAATAACTACACTTTTTTGAGCTTGTAAGCCTAATACACTGACCTTTTGATATCGTGAGAGCTGGAGACCATTGTGAACGTAGAATATCCAGACAAATACTGCCGTTACTGTTTACGTTAGGATGGTATATTTTTGTTGTGAAAGAAAGCTATAAAAAGAAAAGAGAAAACAGATAAACACAGATTATAAAGCTCACCTCACGGCAGCATGTCATCATGGCAGTAAAATTCAATTAATAAATCTCTTTTCAAAGTCAGCATTGTAGGTGAGAATTTTGAAAAAATATAAATTCTGATTGTATTTGCACTACTAAATTCTACATGCTTAAAATTGTGAAATTGTTAAAATGATACTTTTGCAGAAGCTCAATACTGTATACCTTCAAAAAATATTTAAACCTCATACTCAACTTGCTTAAAAATTTTTTCTATATATATCAATTTTAGGGCCCATATTTCGGCCTATTTCTAATGAGAAATTGTTTCTTTCTTCCCAAGTTTTTTTTTTTACCAAAAAAATTTTTAAATGTGAACACAGATTAAAACTGAGAACATATAAAAGTGTTGTTTTAAAATAATCATGACTTTAAACATTGTAGTAAAACAATTTGTGTTTCATAATTAGATGTCAATTCTTATTCAAATAGCTATTTTTAGCCTGAAAATGACCTTAAAATGACCTTAAGAAACCTTTGTCCTGAAGGGTTTATCCTAATAAACAATAGTGTGATACATGCATGATGAAATTCTCATATAAACAGCCTACATTTATAAATTTCTTATAAAATATTTGTAACAACTCCACCCCTCCCTTTTTGGTACACAATTTCTCATTAATGTGATAAAAAATTTCAAAACCCATAACACACTCTACTCTTGATAAGTTGAACTGCAAGGACCATCAGAAATAGTTCAACTTATCAGGAGTTTGACTTGCTGATTACCATACATGACCAGCAATCAATGTTTAATAAAATATGCTCCCCTTCCTCAATCATTATGTTTTGTCTACTTTAAAAGATGAAGCTACTTTAAACATATATATATGGAACTCCAGAGCAAGAAAGTATTTTAATAATCTGTCCATCGAACTCCCTTTAATGAATGATATTCGTTAAAAAATAGTTCCCAGAGTCACCAAATGCTCGACTGCATACCATAATGTCTTTAATGATAGCCAATTTTTTTTAGCTCCCTTTTCCTTTTTTTCAAATTTATATATACACATTTTTGATCATGTAGCACTTAATACTTTCTTAATATTGGCTTCTAAAAGTAAAATCATTGAAGCGGAAAAAGTAAGTCAAGGTTATTTTATGAAAGTTTGATCTATGATACATCCAATATGTAAGTTAATTAAGAGAATCAGGATTTTAAGCAGATATTCGAGTTATCAAAATTTAAGTAAACGAGAGTAAACTGTATATATAAAAAAATATGCATTTTCTATCATTATTTCAATTTCAGACCATTTGGACAAAACAAAGATTGGGAATGAATTTCTAACCTTCTTATTGCAAAAAAGGCCATTTTTAGCATGGAAATGACCTTGACCTTTGATGGTTGACCTTAAATGACCTTTATCCCAAAGGCTCCATTCTCATGAATATCTGTGTGAAATATGATCAAATTCTTATATAGGGTATAGGAAATTTGAGTTTGGACTGCCAGACAGACGGACATGACGACTATATACTCCCCGGAAATTGTCAGAGAGCACAACTAGTATTGTCTTCAAATTCCCATACCTTTGGAGGCTTGAAAGGATAATCTGTAGGAAAATGTATTGTCAGGAAAAATACACCACCCTGATATGGACTGTCTGGCTGCAAGGTAAAAACAAAGCAATGAACAATCGAGATACATTGATTACTGTCAAATTGCTTTGTTGAAATCTATGAAATCAGAAATCAATTTATTCACAAGATATTCAAGAAAATTAAAAAAATTATAATAATCCCATTCCTCTTCGTAGCTTTAAGTATCTAAACTGTTTCAAAGCAAGTTTTCTTTCATGAATTTATTGTGGTTTCTTCAACTATTTCTCTCTTTAATATTACTTACTGGGCCCAATATTGTTGCCTGCCAGTGGAACACTGAAAAGAAATAAAGAAAAAAAATCATGAAAAGTGTCATAGTCAGAATCAAAAGAATACTCTGGTTATTAAGGCCCTGTCACACTACAGCGTTTGACAGCAGCGTGTAAGGTTGCTGGCTAACACGCTGGATGATCGTTGTACACATTCCAGGGTTGTTATGAGGACGTTGCGAGAGCTATACACTGTCAAACGCTATTGGCTTTGAAAAATTTTGTGCCTGCACAAAATCAGCAGCATGTGCGGAACGTGTTGGTTACACACTCTGCAATCGTTACTCAAACATAAAGCAATCGTTACGCACACACTGTCATACATTGCATGAACGTTACTCACATGTTCATACACGTTCCGAACACGCTCGTAAAATAAGCTTGTCGATAGTCTACCATTCGTGCAACATGTTTGTAACATGTACGGAGCATGTTTCTAATGACTGCTCAGCATGTACGAAATGTTCGAGTAGCAACCAAATCACTTCCACCAGACAAATGAAATACTGGAAAAAATTATTTTGAAATTCATGTTGAATCATATCAAAAGTAAAAGAAACTATTAACTAATTATGAATTTTGGTATTGTTCATATCCTTTTTACAAATTGTTACAAAAAGTACAAGAAAACTTTATCATGATAAGCTGAAATCGTTGTGTAGTGACATCATGATAATTTTAAATGAATTGATATTATATGTAATAAAATAAAGACAAAACAAGAAATTACAGATGAGAAAAAGGTATATAAACCATGAAAGGCCATGGATTAAACATCTAACGTTTTTCTTTTTCTTCCTCTGGCATGGAGTTTCCTCGTATAAACGATTGTTAACCACTTCAGCGCAAAGTAACTGAAAATTCTCATACAACACGCTATCAAAACGTTATACGAACGTTGCGTGATCGTTGGGCACACGTTCCGCATGCATCAAGATTGCTGGAAATGCACTGGGTACACGTTGTCGTGCGCTGACATACATTATAAACACGCTATACAACGCTACATAAAAGCTTTGCAGTTGCTGCTACACGTTAGTCGTGCGTTAGGCAAACGCTCAGAAAGAATCTTTTCTTTTGATCTTTTATAAACATCCTCAGCGTTCGGCAGCATGTTGTCAAAAAATTTTCATACATTGCCACATGCTGTCCAGAATGCTGTAGTATTACAGGGCCTTTAGGAATCTAAGTATGAAATATCATATCCCTACCCCTAATAGCTCATGACTCATGAGAAACAGTCCAGGTTAAAGTTTTTTAAAGTATGTGTAGGTCAAAAGTCTGAGTCCCTGTACTTATCAAAGGCTAGACTGAAATTCAGGATATGTTCGGCATGAGTCAGCAAGATTTCAAGGGGATTACTGACTATGCCTGACTCCAATAAAGCAAAACTTAACAATCAGCAATCATATTTTACCTTGTTAAGCTTAAAAATTACTATCAATGATACGGCTAGAATTCCACTTGCCTCCATGTCATCTCCTCGAAATTTGTAGATTTACCGGTGGGTAAGCCATCGAGAGTATTTGGGGCATTGGGCGGTTCTTATCTTGCAGCGTCGATAAAAATAGCAAACAGCGTGCTGCGGCAGAGCGGAGCACGCATATTGTAGCAGACGAATCTTGACACTAAATTATGATGAACTGATGAAAGTCTAGAGTCAGAGTACAATATTATTAAAAGCATAATTATATAAAATTTTTAGCGGTCTTATAAATGTCATTTGTATGATTTTATGTCTAGGAAGACATGTTTTGATCAGTGTACATGTATGACCTACATATCTATAATGGGAGCTGGGATTTAGGAATGTGCAGGAGAGGCGACAAAAGGTCATTTCGTCGAGTATATCGCAAAGATGTCAAAATAAACATAGGTAATCACAGATTACGAAGCTCACCTCGTGGCAGCAAAATTCAATTCAAACATATTTCTAAGTAAATGTATTTTGGCTTTTAAAATCATTCAAGCGGAAAAAGTAGGTCAAGGTCATTTTATGAAAGTTTGATCAAAGATACATCCAATATGCAAGTTTGGTATATGAGCACTTATACTTAGCTCAATATTGGCTAATAAAGGCAAAATCACTCAAGCGGAAAAAGTAGGTCAAGGTCATTTTATGAAAGTTTTGATCAAAGATACATCCAATATGCAAGTTTGGTACATGTAGCACTTATAATATGCTCAATATTGGCTTTTAAAGGCAAAATCACTCAAGCGGAAAAAGTAGGTCAAGGTCATTTTATGAAAGTTTTGATCAAAGATACATCCAATATGCAAGTTTGGTACATGTAGCACTTATACTTTGCTCAATATTGGCTTTTAAAGGCAAAATCACTCAAGCAGAAAAAGTAGGTCAAGGTCATCTTTTGAAAGTTTGATCAAAGATACTTCCAATAAACAAGTTTGGTACATGTAGCAATTATACTTTACTCAATATTGGCTTTTAAAAGAAAAATCACTTAAGTGGAAAAAGTAGGTCAGATGCTGCATCCGATGCATGGGTCCATCTCAGCATCCCATGATGAATCATTTGTGCAAGTTTGATTACTGTAGCATCAGTACTTTGCCAGATACTGAGCTACCCCAAACTTCTTAACCAAGGCACTCTGAGCTACCCCAAACTTCTTAACCAAGTCAATCAAGCGGAAAATGTAGGTCAGATGCAGCATCCGATGCATGGGTTCACCTCGGCATCCAAATATGAATCACTTGTGCAAGTTTGGTTACTGTAGCATCAGTACTTTGCCAAATACTGAGCTACCCCAAACTTCTTAACCGGACGCGGATGGGGACACGGACGCGGACGCGCGGGGGTATAGCATAAGCTCACTCAACTTTGTCGAGGTGAGCTAAAAATCATTATTTCCCTCATGTTTAATATGTTTTGCAATTGTATATCTCCACTATCATTTGAAGAAAAATTACAAGGAATATTATGACATTTAATAAATCTGTCCGTCCCTAAGTAAACCTCTTGTTTTTGGCGGGTACTTTTGGGCGGATCTGTTCATTAATTAATTCAGGTCACGAAGAGTAGACAATGACGCTATACAGCATGTTTCTCTCAAGAGAGGACTGTGCAAATCTGGTTTTGTAAAGTAAAATTACACATTGTGAATAGTGTGTAGTGGTGTCAATGAACATAAAAGGGATCTATATACCAAGAATATCATCCGTCTTTAAAAGATAAAACTTGGGACTTTTCACATGTTGCAGCAAATGTTTACCAACGGATGTACAAGTAGCCATGAAAACGACAGAGAGAATATACTACTGAGAAAGTACATGTACATTTTTCTGTAAATGAAAAATATGAAAATGATTTGTCCCATAAACATGACAAATGTACATTGAATATACTTTAGTCACGTTGTCTCTGAAAACTCATAACATACATTATTGATGAGTTTTTGGATTCAATATTTTCATCAAATTGGAAAAATGTGAAGAAATGAGGTAAGAATTGTTTACGTATGTAAGCGCGCATGCTGCTTGTTCAGAATCTAGTATAATAGAAAACCGGTATAAACAATAACAGAGTTAGAGAGGCCTACCACATGTCACTCTTCTGAATTTGAATTGAAATTTTGTCCTGCTTCCATAATTTGGAGTGAAAATACTCAGTTAAATCTCAATATAATTTCTACATATTACATATATAAATGATTGAACATCATGTTTAGATGCATAACAAGTTTCATGTACAAATTTGGTCTTTTTCATGAGATAATTCAAAATTTTCCTCTGCAATCTGAACGTGTCTAGAAATTTCATATTCGCCATCATTTTCCTGGTTGGCTGCTATCTATATCCCAAGCTCGGCCTTTAAGAGGTCAGACTATTGACATCTAATATACCATAAAGTTTATGGAAACAACCTCCATATACATGTATGGTATGTTTGACTTACACATGTTGTAAACTTTCAAGAAGGCGCTTAAATTCAAAGAGACGGCGCATAGGCAAGTGGAATTCCAGCCATATGGAAACCTTGTTGATTCGTGCTGGCCATATCCTGAATTTCAGTCCTGCTTTTAAAAAGTATAGTGATCTGCAACCAAGACGCCCAAACCATTCAAATAACCAACATGGTTGGCGGTTTCTGCGGCTACATGTATGTCCCGGCAAGCTTAAAAGAATATCCATTCAATTTGAGTAATAAAGTACTAACTACTATGTACTTACTGTCATCCCCTACTGGCCCTGCAGAACATTGTGCAGGTGGGTCTTTGCTCAGATCTTGAAGTTCCTGTAAATAAGATTAAGTCATAATAAGTATAATTGGTATCTTCAAAATACCGTATAACCAGAAATTTTCGCGAGATATTAATTGATAGAAAGATAATTGTTTTTTCTTTATTCTCAGTCTATGGTCTAGATGTGCACCTGATATTTTGTATGAGCCCCTGATCCCTAGGGTCTTGGAAAATGGATGTGGTCATTTTCTCCTATATAAGTCTATGTATTCTTGTGAGCACCAATTCTCAGAAAGTATAATTGATAGAAAGATAATTCTTTTAGCATTATATTAATCATTCTCTGGTCTTGTATTTTGTTTGAGCTCCTGATCTTGGAAAATGAGTGTGGCACTTAGATTAATTTAAGCAAACAACCAGGAGAGCTTCAGTCTCATCAGAGACTTCTGGTGTTATACCTTACCAAACACTTTGTGTCAGGGGCTGAAACAAAATATCAGGTGCACAACTAGACCACAGGCCCATTATAATGCAAAAAGAATTTATTCTGTACTATTCACAGATTCATAGGATTCGCGCTCACAAGAAAAGTTTAACGGACGGACAGACAGACAGACAGACAGACGCCGGACACAGGGTGATCGCATAAGCTCGACTGGTCTTAGACCAGTAGAGCTAATAAATTGGTATTTCAGTGATATTTTGTTCTTATTGTACATGTTACATTTTTCGCTATTCTCAATTAAACATTAAGATAAGTTATTGAGGGCATATTTGTGATAAAAATGACTATAACTTCAATAGTGAAAGGTACAAAAGAATGACATCATATGTACATATATGTTTGTAATTTAGGAATCGCGAAAAATTGTACTCGCGAAAATAAAGACACCATATTTTACCATAAAATTGCGAAATTTGATACTCGCGAAAATTTCTGGTTATACGGTGGTTCATCTTTATATACTCATCAAAAAAAGTAACGCATAGTATTTGTTCATTTGTGCACATATAAAATAATCACATTTATCATTTTAATGAACAATATCAAACCAAATGTACATAATGGTGTTTTTTTTTTCAGAACCTAAGCTTTCAACGAGAACCTCTTTAGTATTTTAAAATGTTAGTTAAAATGACTCAAAAACAATATGCCCTCGATGTTCTTTTAGAGGCCAAATTGTGTATTTTTCGGAGATCCATATGCGCTTGTGTTCCATATCATTTGAAAATATTTTGATTTGATCGACAAACGGATACACCATACTAAACAGCCACAATCTCACAATGGCGGCATGACTACGCATGATGAAGTTTTATTCTATGACGTCATGTTCATAGGCAATGAGCTGGGGCTCATTAAAGGGGTCTACCACAGTAAGGGGCACCAACAGGGACATCATGATTTTCAGTGTTTTTGATGGTCATATTGATTTCTCCTTAACTACACGGTCAGTCCCTAATTCACTTTTGTATTTTATTGATATAGATACACTCTTTCTTTGATATGAATTTTATTCCCCAAATATTTACGGAACGATGTCGTTTCAGCTATAGAAGTTGCCCCGCGGTACCGTCAAATTTTCTCTATTTTCCCCTTTGTCAAACACATTTCTACATCTTATTCTAAGTTATAGCTATAATCTTGTGTAAGCATGATAAAGACGAAAGTGTAAGATTCATTCTTTTTAACAATATATATACTTTGATAGGTATGTATTTCATGATAGTATTATATGACGCTGGGTTAAGGGTGCACGTCAAGGGATGACGTCATAAAAAAAAACTGTTTACTGTAACCTGTAGGCATATGGGAATATGGATGCTGATGTAGTATGTAAATTTATAATTAAAGTCCTTGGATACCATACATGTGAAAACAGTATATCACATATAGATGGTAGCAATAGTGAAAATAAAGTTCAAAGTGCTGTATTATAGATGCACTATGGGTAACAAAATGGGTATCTGCCTCAACATGTCAAATGGAGAAATAAAGGCAAAAATGGGCATTTCGGAGTAGGTCGCGGGAATCTCTATGCGGCATACCGATAAATAAGTATGCGCGTTACGACAACTTGTGATATATCAAATTCTTCGGAACAGCATGTACTTTCCATATTTTAAGGAAAAAAATTATGACGGGATGATTAAAATGTTTTTTAGGTTTCAATAAACAGTTTCCAATAATCTCTAACCTGATTTGGCCCCAGTCAATTATTTTAATAATAAGAGCTGAGCCTTGATCTTCATACTGTATGCATGAAAATTAAAATAATGGCATATTATGAGGTATCATTAAAATCTGTAAGATATTTGCAAGATTATGGGAAATATTCATTTTCTGAAACACGTGTTCATAGGCAATGAGCTGGGGCTCATTAAAGGGGTCTACCACAGTAAGAGGCGCCAACAGGGACATCATGACTTTCAGTGTTTTTGATGGTCATATTGATTTCTCCTTGGTCAGTCCCTAATTCACTTTTATATTTTATTGATATAGATACACTCTTTCTTTGATATGAATTTTATTCCCCAAATATTTACGGAACGATGTCGTTTCAGCTATAGAAGTTGCCCCGCGGTACCGTCAAATTTTCTCTATTTTCCCCTTTGTCAAACACATTTCTACATCTTATTCTAAGTTATAGCTATAATCTTGTGTAAGCATGATAAAGTGTAAAATTCATTCTTTTTAACCATATATATACCTTGATAGGGATGTATTTCATGATAGTATTATATGACGCTGGGTTAAGGGTGCACGTCAAGGGATGACGTCATGAAAAAAACTGTTTACTGTAACCATATTTCGAACAATCTCATCATGCTCATTAATTTAATCATCTTGTAATTGTTGTTAGATGACATATTTAGTTGTGCTACTGAATAAATACTTAACAATGAATGCTTAACCTACTAAGTCAAAGAAGATTTATATTTTTGTAAACAATGAGTCAAGGTTTTATGAATATGTGAGGATGAACAACATGTCCTGAAATCAGTTTTAAAAAATTTTATCTCAGCATTTCAAAGTTTGCTTTTTTCTCATCATTCTTAAAACTTTTTGAAATCAAGAAAATTGATACAAAATGAGATTATATAAATGACTTATATGAGGTAAAATTTAGAGAAATAATCTCTAAATAAGTAATATTGCTTCCTGATCGGCTATAAATATTCGCAGCCCAATAGGAAAATTAAATAGCTCAATCGGGCTATAATTATACATTGTAACTCCTTTGGCTTTGGACTGGACCTGTTCAAAGTTTAATTAATCTCGCTTTATTAAAGGGTTAATGCAAAATTTTGTGGATATTTTAGGCAAACTATCCATTTTAGGAGAAAAAAAACTATTTAGTGGGGGAATGGGGAGAATATCTGCCCCATATTTGATCCAGTGCCCAGAAATTTACTGTAAATACATGTTACCACTCTTGTACTAACTATCAAACAGTCTATGGCTCGGCGAACTAAAAACATTAAATAGTACAGTGAAACCTGTCTAAACCGATATCGACTGGGACCAAGAAAAAATATTGGTATAGACAGGTTATCGGATTACACAGGCTTAATTGAATGAAGGCATCCTTTAACTTCTTCAAGTTATCTTCATATTCCTATTCATATTCCTAGGGAAAAATTCGTCATAAAACTGTGAAGCAGTAATGTTTTCTTGCTCACCATGAACTGTTTAAACTCTTATCTCTCATAGAAAATTATCCTCTCTGTCATAATAAGATATATTTAGAATAATATACTCCATGAAAAAGATTTCAAGTCAGATGGAATTGGCTATGGAATTTTCATACTTGTACTTGGTCATAAGTTTACATGCAAATAAGGCTAATTACACTGCCATCCATAAATAACTATACAAACAAGGAAATCATTCTAAATTCAATATTGGTTAAATCATAATTTTTCCATTCTGAACCTAAAAGAATCATAATAATTGGCTTCACATAATTCAAAACTATGAATTGTGATAAAGAAAATGTAAACCAGACTTGTCAGAATGACAACATAGCTCGCCGGTGGCAACCATATGTAAATTGCAACAACAACAAGAAGTAGGTAAAATTTCAAGGTCAAGGTCACTAGGTCAAAATTTATGGTACGGCATGAAAGGTCTTATCACAAGGAATGCACATGTGAAATATCAAAGCCCTATCACTTACCATTCAAAAAATATGGCCCAAGTTAAAGTTTTTAAAAAGTAGGTAAAATTTCAAGGTCAAGGTCACTAGGTCAAAATTTATGGCACGGCATGAAAGGTCTTATCATAAGGAATGCACATGTGAAATATCAAAGCCCTATCACTTACCAATCAAAAAATATGGCCAAGGTTAAAGTTTTTCAAAAGTATGTCAATCATCTCCAAGGTCAAGGTCACAAGGTCAAAAATTTTGGTATCCATGGAAACGTCTTGTCACAATGAATACACATGTGAAATATCAAAGCCCTATCACTTACCATTCAAAAAATATGACCAAGGTTAAAGTTTTTCAAAAGTAGGTCAATCTCCAAGGTCAAGGTCACAAGGTCAAAAATTTTGGTATCCATGGAAACGTCTTGTCACAAGGAATACACATGTGAAATATCAAAGCCCTATCACTTACCATTCAAAAAATATGGCCAAGGTTAAAGTTTTTCAAAAGTAGGTCAATCTCCAAGGTCAAGGTCACAAGGTCAAAAATTTTGGTATCCATGGAAACGTCTTGTCACAAGGAATACACATGTGAAATATCAAAGCCCTATCACTTACCATTCAAAAAATATGGCCAAGGTTAAAGTTTTTCAAAAGTAGGTCAATCTCCAAGGTCAAGGTCACAAGGTCAAAAATTTTGGTATCCATGGAAAGGTCTTGTCACAAGGAATGCACATGTGAAATATGAAAGCCCAATCTGTATTGGTTTAAAAGTTATAAGCAAGGTTAAAGTTTTTGTGCACGCGCACGCCAACGCCAACGCCAACGCAGACGCCGACACCGGGGGTATGACAATAGCTCTCCGGACATTCGTCCCAGCGAGCTAAAAAGAAACTTTTTTCATCGCACAACTCTTTTTCAAAAATTGTCATTTTTATATAAAAAATGATAAAAATTCAATAAATGTAAATATTTGGGTGAAGTTTGTCGCAAATGATTTCTGTAAGGTTCATCTTCAGAGTTATACAGCAATGGATTCAAAACTGTTCATTTTTTAACAGCAGCATTATCAGAAATAGTGTATACTAATTTATGGATGGCAGTGTATAATACAAACAATCAAGACACTGACCATGGCTTGGGCAGATTACTAGTAAGAGTAATGGAGTCCATTCACCTGTAGTTTTAATTGATCAGCTTGGGGTGATAATTAATCAAAATATGGGTTGGTCAGGGTAGGTGTTGTTTTAACATATCGGTTTAGACAGTGTAAAATACATGTAAAAAATGTCACTGGGACCAAAAATGTATAGGGATGTTCGCCGTGACGTCACGGGTCTCACGAAAACGAGGCTGGTTGGCAAAAACGGTTGGCAGTGAAGGGAAATATACGGGATACCCGGGGATAAATCGACACTTGATGCTCTAATATACGCTACTTTCCTATTATTATTTTATTGATAAGTCCTGCTGTGATACTGACCATTCTTATCACAACAATAAAGAAATCCCGCTGAGTTTGTTAGTATATCAGACTTCCATTCGATGGGGGAGGGGGGGCAAGAATCAATAAACTGCCGATTTTTTTTCTTCAAATTTTGCTTTTCAAAGAAGCCGGTGTAATTCATAGTGTCTCATTTTTATGCTCCTGTATTAGGTGTGACATACCCGACTAATTACCAGTTGTTTTGACAAGTACACACCTATCCTTCAAACATGCATATTAGTTGTGATTTAATTAAGGCGGAGCATTTGAACGGGATGGAAAGAGGGAAATAGTTTGACCAAAATTAATGTCGAACTGTTTGAAAACGGAAAAAAATTGATTTAACTCACAGACAACGTTAATGAAATAAAGATAACTAATTTTCTTAGATGTTTTTTTTTTTTTTGGGGGGGGGGGGTTGTTTTTTCTCACGACTGTCTCCAATTTATAGATTAAGCCGGTCATAGTAATAAAAACACACACAAATTATCTTTTTCTCTTTTACTATTCCTTCAGTAATTTTCTTACTTTGGATATGGATTTTTTTTTTTTTAATTGACATGCCTTATCTAACTTTTTGCTTGCTAGAGAAAGGGGGGGGGCTCAAGATTATAATTTTAGAATGCCTAAAGAAGCATTTATTTCTCAACTTCCATGTAAGTTTGGGCAGCCTCACCCCTTAAGATTGAAAATCGTTGGGATAAAAAGAGACATTTATGAATTTAAAAGGAAAGATAAGATTAAAATACACAATAAAAATAAATGTTAATATGGATTAAAGAGAGGGATCTCGGACCATATAAAATCCTAGTATTCTATTTCCATCTTTTGCACCTCGACTGCTAAAACATCCAGTATTTTGAAAAGAATTTCAAGAATAGATGTTCAGACTTCCATCTAATTTTCGGAATTATTTAAACAATTATCCCATTGAAATAAATAAATAAATAGATAAATAAATAAATAAATAAATAAATAAATAAATAAATAAATAAATAAATAAATAAATAAATAAATAAATAAATCTTGAGATATAAATGAGAAATATTGAATAATGATCCACTGTTCCAACTTTTATATGATTATGATCATATATATAAATGGATTGTATTTCCTTTTTGCTTTTAAACTAAAAGACAAATGTAATGTAAGTATTTACCAAAAAAAAAAAAGATGGTTTAGAAGTTTCATCCATGTCAAATTATCAAAAACTGAAATATGAAATGGATAGATCACATGCAGTGGCTTTCTCTCCTTTGCGGATCATTGGTTCCGCCGCGGCGCCTGGTTGAAAAATCTACCTGGACAGCCGACAAAAATCAAGGTAAATGGTACACCCCTACCAACCAAATATCCAAGTGTCGTTGGCCGTTTCTGCGGCTAGGTAAATGGCAGGTGTCAGATCATTGTCTTGTGTATACGAGATACACCGTATAGGTTGGACTTGATAAATTGATGAATGATATGAGATGTTCACATTCACGATTAAATCACAGAGAGACTAAATGATATTTATACATACCAGTGATTAACAGAGAAAAATTAATTAAAAAAAAATATCACAAGCAATTAAAACGATCGATTAGTATTATAACAACTTTGAAGTAATCTTAACTTAATTATATCTGTCGATAAAACGAACCGATAAAGACTATTAACGTGAATAGCAGTGGACATTGCTATATAAATATATATAAGAGAACCACTTTTTGCCAACCAATTTTCATGCGCATGCGCAGTGTGACGTCACTTTTTCGTCACTTGAACATCCCTATATCGGTATTCGGAGTAGGCAGTGTTCGGTTTACACATGTTATTTAATATAGGAAGAGATTGAAAATTCTTTGTCATATGTATATGACTTATAAGTAAAGTGAGGTGGGTCTACGTCTATTTATTTTCACAAATCCTCTTTCGATTTCCCTATGATTCGTATGGACATGAGAAAGAGTCGACTGTAATTGTCTTTTATGTACTAAAGAAGAATAAACAGTATTTTTTCATGTTATTAAATACATAAATTTACATGTTTACCTTATTTATCCTTTTTAAAGCCATTGTTTTACGTCCTGCTAAAAATTCTTCTGATCTAAGTGCTCAGCTGTTCAGGTTCGATAACTTTGACAAATGGAGATTATGGACAATTCGTGTACATTTTAACTCAGTCTGTGTCGGTTCGCCTTTGTTCAATACTACGGTATACTCCCGTACCCCCCCCCCCCCCCCCCCCCGGCACTTCGTGCCTCGAGTCGACCCTTTGGGTCCACACAGACACCCGGCGCTGCCGTATATTGTAGGGTTAAAAAAACCATCTCTTATCGCAATCTGATTGGTCCGTACGCGTAAAACGAATGATTGGGGGTATTCCATTTGATTAGCATAATCAAGTTTACCTGGCGGCATGTTTTTGATGTCACACACCGCCCGCCGAGATTTTTTTTTCACAAGTTTCCAGAGATATACCTTGTTCAATAAAGGAACCACATTGGCATTTTAACGGATACGTTATAGGGGGTAGTCACCTGAAGAAGACCTATCATTTTTGCGTTAATTTTTTCCACTTTCTATAAATTCAATTTTTAATCATGTGGAACAAGCAGTGGCGTTTTCAGGGGGGGGGGGGTCCGCCCCCCCCCCGGCACTAACCCAAAATTTTCCAAAAAAAACCCTATATTTTGGCCCATTTTCAGTAAAAATCGGCAAAATTCGCCCCTTAACCCTCGGCAAAGGGGGCGCTGGACCCGCCACTGATAAGAGTACCTGCTCAACATAAAAATCTATTGCTAATCACGACAGAGTGTATCATAAATAAGTTCTTATGAAAGTGTTATCGTATTAATGTAAAATGTACCAATTATCAGAATAAATGGTCGAATGTATCTCAAAATGATGCAAAGCGTAAGCACTGTACGTGAATAACACATTGTTCTGGAATATATTCTTTGGTTTCTGTGAAATATTACGAAAACTATCCAAAAAGATACGTTACCGTTAGAAACAGATACGATACTTTCACAGTTCCCCACAGGATTGTTCACGTTCATAAAATTATGTATCAGTCCAACACTATAAAAGACATAAATGAAGCAACTTTATCAAAACATACATTTATCTATTTTTTTTTTTTTTTTTTTTTGTTGTTTTTTTTGTTGTTTTTGTTTTTGTTTTTTTGGTTTTTTTGTTTAATTTTATGCCATAAAAATGAAAATATGACCATCTGCTTTGTTTTCATCGGTAATGTACCTCGTATAACCAAAATGTCGAGGAAAAATCATAAACGTACTAGTATTCTGAATTCTTATGAGACAGACAAGAAATGTATAGGTAACGTATCTGTTATTACTTCACGCTTTCCTCTTTAATTTCTATATTCTTTATTGTTGTTGACGACCAATAGCCACTCGACCAAACGCATACGTAAATATCATATGGCTAAATATGTTGTGTTACATTGTATCACTGTTGAGCTGAAAAAGTGGTAACGTTTCTGTTGCGAACCAAACGTCCAAAAATGATGATTTTGAATACCTCGGGTGAAATAGAAAAAATATCGTTAGCTGAATTGGCGGAACAACTCTGGTTGCCAATATTACCTATTCTTACGGTTTCTTATCTTTTTCAAGAATGAGAAATTGCCAATATTTTCCATTCTTTATAGCAGCCTGAAAACTGGAAACGTACATGTTCATCTTACAACGGACAATGATTAGTATATTATCTCTTATTTCGATCGTAACATATCTGATGATGAAAAAAATATATAATTTGGATTGAAAAGTACATCCTTTGGTATTATTGTACTGAGCGTAAATAGGAAAAAAGGATACATTTTTGGCTGTATTTTGATTGATTAAAAAAGTAGCTTTGCGCAACGGACAAGGCAAAGTCACACAATTTTAAGAGCAACATAGATTCCGGTTGCCATAATTAGAAAATACTAATGAGGGGTGGAGAGGGTAAAAGAGAGGTGGTAGGAAGGGATGGGAGGTGGGAGTGAAGGGGGAGGGAAGGATGAAATGGAGGGGTGGGAGGGGGAGGTAGGCTGTCAGCCCCACTAATATAATAAGAGGTATTGAGAAATTATAATTTTTGGCACATTTTATCGCCAAATGCCTCTTTAAAATACTCCAGACACTCAAACACTTTAATGGAGACTTCACCTTTATGCATATATTATTGTCAATTTTAAGGAATATACGAGAGAAATATCAAAGTCCTACCTTTATACTGAACGGTTCAAGGTTTGGAGGGTGAGGGTTCAGTGGCGGATCCAGCTCCCCCTTTGGCCCGGGGGGGTCAAGGGGCAAATTTTGCCGATTTTTACTGAAAATGGGCCAAAATATAGGGTTTGTTTTTTGAAACACGGCTAATACAAGTATAATATCGAAACTGCACTGAGAAAAGACTCATTGAGGTCCAAGAAATAACGCCAATGCTATTGTGACGGGAACACATTATGTTAGGCTATTTTGATACCCCTATTTGATAGTAAGAACCCCCTTTTTGTATTGATCTACCTGTACAACTTACCTGAGTTTAGATTTAACAGATTTATCGTATATATCGTCACGGAACTATATTTAGATTGTCAGGTGATCCGTAGAGTATATAAGGCGCAACATTGAGCTTGTAAGACGGGGAGCTACCTATATTGCCGAAGGCAATCAGCTCTCCCTCTCCTCCTCCTCTCTCTCTCTAGCCATGGCTTAGGTTTGGTTCTGATAACTATGGGCAGGGGGGATAAATATTCGGACCTGAAGACAGGCGCCCGCCCCTACCGGGTCCTGTTACACTATATTTTATTTTAGATGTGTTTAGGGCCACCTTTCAAAAAGGTCACTAGTTCAAAATTTGATCATCATGATGTTTCATTTCATCGAGACCCTATTGACTATTTAAACACAAATAAGATGTTTAATGTATCCAGGCCAATAATAAAGGTCAAATTTAGCCACAGGTCAAGTCATAATTCCTTAGGATGCAGCAGGGACGTATCTAACTAATTATATATACGTCCCTGGATGCAGGTATTTTTAAAAACGAGAAAATTTAAAAAGTAAGCATCTTTGATAAAGTCCAAGGGGTTCATTCCATTAGAGGGTTACTGGTATATACATATATGTACAGGTATATATGTATCAGATATCAGATTATACTTTTAAATTCTCCACATTGAATTTGAGGTCGCTTTTTCGGGAAAGCCACAGGCGGTACTAGTATACTATGAGTAAGCGCTTCTAAAATAAGATCGCCTGGACATTCTAAAATCTTTTTGAGAAGCGCATACAGTAGTGATGTACATATCGGATGATCAGGCGATCTTTCCGAAAAATCGGGGAAGGAGCGCGCCCTGTGCGAATTAAAATCGGTGCGAAACGTCCGTAAAGTAAAAGATCGATAACTCTTCTTGGTGGAAATTTCTAGAGATACAGTTGCTATTTACGTTTTCACAAAGGTTTTTGATATATTATGGCACTAAAGCGAATAAATAAGGTATATGATAACTTATTTATGACGATAAGATTCAGAAAGTATGAATTCCTTCTTTACTGGTACTGAAATGGTGTCCGACCTACTTCCTAAATATTTGCCATATGACCTGTTTGGCCTTTATTAGTACTACTGTATTCAGAGGCCTTTTTTCAAGTTTTACATTATGTAAAAAGAAAACTATTGATGCAAAGCATCAATTCGCCGGTAGAAATAAGATACCATAAATGTGTTAATGATGTTTTTATATTTTTGTCAGATAATACTACATAACAGGTTGGGGAAAGGTACCGATAGAGCAGGGACGTATATTTCCCCCACAGGCTGCCGATGTTTATCTATTAAAAAATATAAACCAACCTTTTTATTGTTTTTTATCATACGTACAGGGAAAGAGGAAAAGGTATTTTATAGAAATCGGGGCGAAAAATTTAACCTAAAAATGTTGACATGTTTTTTTACCTGCTGAATCGTTTATTTTAGTTTTCATATGGAAATCCAGGCATCGTTCGATTCGTTTACACTTCAGCTATTTGCTTCTGTAACGCACAAGTCGAAATAATGTCACTAGAAGACACAGCACGGCCGTTTTCCTGCTCCCTTACTGAACCTCGACCTACTTCACCTCTGCCATTGTCGTTTAAATCACGTGATCGCTAATGACGTGTGCAACTCCGGGTTGAAGAAACAGAAATAAAATATAATAAATAAAAAACGTCAAAATAAAATGGAACGTTTTGAAAAATTTTGTTTGCCTTATTTTTTAGATTAGACTTAAGCTACTTCATTATTTTTTAAAGCATTTATAAGCTTTGAATACATCGTAAGGTTTGGAGGTGTGTCTAATGACGTCGCACATATTTCTGTTATTAGCGATCACGTGATTTAAACGACAATGGCAGAGGTGAAGTAGGTCGAGGTTCGGTAAGGGAGCAGGAAAACGGCCGTGCTGTGTCTTCTAGTGACATTATTTCGACTTGTGCGTTATAGAAGCAAATAGCTGAAGTGTAAACGAATCGAACGATGCCTGGATTTCCATATGAAAACTAAAATAAACGATTCAGCAGGTAAAAAAACATGTCAACATTTTTAGGTTAAATTTTTCGCCCCGATTTCTGTAAAATACCTTTTCCTCTTTCCCTGTATGATGATAAAAAACAATAAAAAGGTTGGTTTATATTTTTTAATAGATAAACATCGGCAGCCTGTGATTTCCCCCCTGAAATCTCGTTTCTTTCATTGATATAGAGAAAAACTACGTGCCGGAGCCGAACGCGGTTTTACATACCCGGATTGCATAAATGACGAGTTCAGATTCGGCATCGAGTTTTCCGGATTTTACCATATATAGGTTTATCAACCACGTCGACCTTTAATCGGTTATTAATTTACATTTTTAAAGCAATCTAGAGGTTGAGTATTTCAATTTGAGAGACAAAGGCGTGTCACAAAGGTAGGCTAGTGTAATACGTAATATTGGCCTACCCAACGTGCAAGGTGTGAACGAATGAAAAGTTAGATCGCACTAGACTTTAGAGGGGATGTCCGACTTCTTGCACTTGAATTTGTCGAACTCTTGATGAAATATTAAGGAAACACAGGAGCTCGATGACAACGATCCACAAGAATTTCTTTAACTTTGAGTAGAGAGAGATGGGAAGGGGCGGGTGTCATTTGGGGTACGTTGTTGGCATCGAAACTATAATGGTGATATAATGGAGATAAATAATGGCGCCGACGAAACCACGACTGAACGGAAAATAATATGGTCACTTACATATATATAGTTTTCACAGTCTATAAAATGTTGAATACCATAATTATCTATAATTCTATTTTTTTTAAGGTTTCGTAGCCATACGATCCATAATTTGTAAGGTATCAGGATGGTTAGATATCGATGCTTAACAAGCATAATGAACAACCATGGGCCTATTATAAATGTTTATCCTATAAAACTAGCTTATTTTTTCATCGATCTAACTTGAGAGTATAATTATAACGCATTTCATTTTGATTTTATTTTTTTTTACTTTTATTGCTCTTTTTTTTTTCAATGACCCGTCATCGGGTCGATTCAAAATTTTGACAAGTGAACAGAGCTTTTTTTCTTTTCTATGTTTTATTATTTTTCTTTCAATATTATTTTTTTTACTCTTTTATTTTTTTTTTTATTCAAAATGACGTGCATTTGGTCGATCCGAGATTTTGACAAGTGTACAAAGTTTTTTTCACTACCCTTTTTTCACTTGTTTGTCACTTTGATTTTTCACCGAATCTGAACAGGAACATGGCTTTTACATTTAGCCGGGTATTAATTAACCTGTGGTCTCTCGTGTCAGTATGTCGAGGCTGTATATTCCAATTGGAGTGATCGCAGGTATGTCACATGCAGGTAGGCTTGAGGATTGCGTAATATTTTACCCAAGGTGCAAGGTGTGAACAATAGGTCAGCGATTACAAAAATTAGATCACGGCTAGCTTTTAGCGTGAATAGATGGATTAATTTATTGGAAGATGCTTTTATGTCGGGACATATTCATCTTTATTTTGGAAAAAGACAGCTTAACTGTGAGGAGGACTTCTAAAGTATCTGACATACAGGTTATATATATATATATGTAGAAATTAAAAGTAACCGCGAGGGTTGAGATCAAATAAACAAAGTTGTAAATAATATAAGTTTTTTAAGATAAGAGGGACGCATATACGGCCCTGGTAATATCCTGTTTGTTTACTTTTTTCATGACAGTTTCCGATATCCGATTTTATTGTTAATGTTCAAATGGGCGGATCAATGGAATTTTATCTTAAATTTCAAAGTGAGAACACCACATTTGGCTATTCTGCGGACAAGTTTATAAAGTAATTTTACATGCACTTATGCAAACAATGTTTAGCTGATGTAAGGGTTTTACAAAATGTCCGTAAATATAGGCTCTACGGTTTTTACAATTAAAAATCAGAAAAGATAAAAATCCGAAAATTAAAACTTGTTTTTTGTACAAAAATAACTGAAGAATCCACTTAATTTTTTCCGATTTTTTACAGCCAAAAATACTTTCTATTTATTGAAAACTAAGGTACCCTGACATGAGGTAGTCGTGCCTCTCAAAAACGCGATGGCTATAAGTCGGGTTTGAAAACAATTTTCTCTGCAAATCGGACCTTAAAAACGATACGCCTTTTCTCAGTTTCAAGTTTAACTTGTGATTGAAAGTTGGAATGTGTTAATTCCAGTAAAATTCACGTCAATGTCGTTTAATATTAAAGGAGTTTAGAAATTTTGACTCGTACGAGTGAAGTTGACCCAGTTTACATAAGGGCCACCTGCAGTGTGTTCATTTCTTATGTTTAAGAGCTTGCAGCATCATTCCAAGTTCTTAAAATGAAAATTATTAATAAATAACAACAATATAGATGGACTTTTCATCAATACAATATTTTCTTAGGCTATACAAGCCCTGAAAAATATCGAGTCGAAGGATTTGTTTACATAATGGCGGAATGGATTGATTGCGCATGCGCAATTCTAACACCATACAATCGTCAAATCTCGTTCTCAGTTTTAGAGCGAGTTGCATATCCCTTTTATATACGTCCCTGGATAGAGCAAATATACCTCGATTGGGCTAATTTACCTCGATTGGGCTAATCAATCTGAATATTTTCAGTAGTAAATAAAGCCTGTGTTTGCGAAACACGAATGCCCCCGGTGGCATCTTTGTTAGTATGAACACTATTTTCTGTTAAGTACATGTATGTGAGGTCACTGGGTTAAAAGGTCAAAGGTCAAGGTCACGAGGTCAAAAATTTTGGTATCAATGGAAAGGTCTTGTCACAAGGAATACACATGTGAAATATGAAAGCCCTATCACTTCCCATTCAAAAGTTATGCCCAATGTTAAAGTTTTTGAAAAGTAGGTCATAGTTCAAGGTCAAGGTCATGAGGTCAAAAATTTTGGTATCAATGGAAAGGTCTTGTCACAAGGAATACACATGTGAAATATGAAAGCCCTATCACTTCCCATTCAAAAGTTATGCCCAATGTTAAAGTTTTTGAAAAGTAGGTCAAAGTTCAAGGTCAAGGTCATGAGGTCAAAAATTTTGGTATCAATGGAAAGGTCTTGTCACAAGAAATACACATGTGAAATATGAAAGCCCTATCACTTCCCATTCAAAAGTTATGCCCAATGTTAAAGTTTTTGAAAAGTAGGTCAAAGGTCAAGGTCAAGGTCAGGAGGTCAAAAATTTTGGTATCAATGGAAAGGTCTTGTCACAAGAAATACACATGTGAAATATGAAAGCCCTATCACTTCCCATTCAAAAGTTATGCCCAATGTTAAAGTTTTTGAAAAGTAGGCCAAAGGTCAAGGTCAAGGTCACGAGGTCAAAAATTTTGGTATCAATGGAAAGGTCTTGTCACAAGGAATACACATGTGAAATATGAAAGCCCTATCACTTCCCATTCAAAAGTTATGCCCAATGTTAAAGTTTTTGAAAAGTAGGTCAAAGGTCAAGGTCAAGGTCACGAGGTCAAAAATTTTGGTATCAATGGAAAGGTCTTGTCACAAGGAATACACATGTGAAATATGAAAGCCCTATCACTTCCCATTCAAAAGTTATGTCCAATGTTAAAGTTTTTCGGACAAACAGACAGACAAACAGACAAACAGACAAACAGATCTTTGATCTTTGATTCCGGGGGCATAAAAATTAAAACATTCTCAAAATTATTCTTTTGAGCAAAATCGCATCAGTTCTTTATAAAAGAAGTTATGTTTACAAAAGAAACATTCCTGAAAAGTGAATAGTTACTGAGAAAATATACCTCCATTTTTCTGAATATATTGGGTAAGATTTCTCGAAATCTAAAAAGTTTTCAGGCATAGTTGCTTTTTAAATATTATTTCTTGATATAAAAGCTGGTGCGAATTTGCACTCAAATATGATTTGGAGGAAAAAAGTATTTTTTTTTAATAAAAAAGTCGGATTGATTAGCCCGATCGAGGTACATTAGCTTGATCTAGGTATATTAGCTCGATCGGTACCTTTCCCCAACCTGCATAAAGATAGCGATTCAATTGTGTCTTAGACCATAAGTGACGATTGTAAATTTATAAGTAAATTAAGGTCGAGTTGACTATTGATGTGCAGTTTACCCACCATATGATGTCATGCACGAGTTTTATTCGATCTTCTTCTCTTTCCGGTTTTATTATTTAGTAATCCCTTCGCTATACTAGTATAAGTAATTGTTTTTTATGGACCTTTTTGCTGATATATAAATGAGAGTTACAGCATCGATGTTTTTTTCTAAACCTTTCCTATCAGAACACCTTAAAAGCATTATCTTTCGAGTGACTATCCAAATAAAAAAGCATATTCGACTATAATAAATATTGAATTACATCACATCCGGTATGGCTTAAATATCATCAAGTATCCTCGAGATTTATTACTAAGAGAGGCAAGAAAAAAAGCGAAATATTCCGTACGAATTTACATAAGCCCATAGACATTCTCTAAACCTATCAATATAAAACGCCGGTCTCGTGACTGGCGTTAATAAGAGACCGTCATACAAGGAGGTACATAGTGATGCACATTTCTCAGTCTTCATGAAAACTTTTTTTGACCACTAGCCAGCCGGTCTAGTTGAGTGCCAAAATCTACTAGCCACCCAAAATTTTCACTAGCCATTGAAGAAAAATCAAAACGCTATTAGGGCCCATCGTTTCCTCAACTAGGTCCGTTAAGTAGGCAAAAATTCACACATACATGTATATAGAGTATACATAAAAATCGAACAAAGTTGAACGTACCACCACATACCCCACCATTTCTCTGGCAGATGTCAGCTACATCATTATCAATAGACTGAATTTTACAATGAATACATGATATTGTTTGTATAAATATAATTTCACATACGCTTTTTGCCTGCAGAAAATGAACCGAGAAAGAAAAATATAAGAACTTATTTGAATCATACACGATGAAAGGCCGGCTGTTGCTTGGGGCTTGCTTGGCCAATAGTTATAAAATTTTTGGAAGAATTTCTTCATTTCAGTGTTCAGTCGAGATTTTTGAAATTTGTTAGATATTTAATTGAACATGTTGTGACGGTTCAGGAATCGTGCCCGGTTAGCTCAGTCGGTAAGAGCGTCTGCCCTGTAAGCAGAAGGTCTCGGGTTCGATTCCCGGACCGGCCACATTTTCCATTCCGCCTGTCACAGTATTTGGTGCCGTGAGAGTGAACCTCATGAGTTGCTTGTGGTTTAGGGCGACTATGGGGAAGAACCAGGGATTTATTTGTCTTTCTTTGTAAGGTTTCCGGTTAACAACTTTGGGAAACCTCAAAATTTGGCGGGATGGAGTGTGACGGTTCAGGAATCGTGCCTGGTTAGCTCAGTCGGTAAGAGCGTCTGCCCTGTAAGCAGAAGGTCTCGGGTTCGATTCCCGGACCGGCCACATTTTCCATTCCGCCCATCACAATGTTATACTCACATATTAGTCGGTACTGTAAAATTACCCGTTACGCCGCGCAGAAAATAATGCACTGTGGTTACGGAAATATTTATCTTGTATCTTAGGACAATATTTTTTATGAACAGAGTTTACAGGAAAACTTTATAATATTTAATTTTAAGCATGTTCAATACAATAAACATTTCATACTTAACCAGCGATAGAAGTTGAGACGTAACGGGTAATTTTTACGGAAAGTAGGCGGCGATTTTACCCTAAGTACATGTATAAGACGAGAAATCGCCAGCCGTCAGCCCTTAATGAGTCATTAAAATTTAAACTCACTAGCCAGTCAGGCTAGTTCAGCATCAAATTTTGGTAGCCCGAGGAAATGTTTGGTAGCCAGGGCGGTCGGGCTAGTGAGTTTTCATTTAAAGGAAAACTGATACAAATCATCCATTTATTCCTTGTTTATACCTTTCACACCAAGAAATACAGGTCAACTTCAAATATGCGTCATGTCCCTCAATTTTGTGCAGAGTTATGCCCCTTGAAATTTAGACAAATTCAAAATTTTGTGGTTTCTGGACATTAGAAGGACAACTGTTACAGATAATAACTTAATCTCTTGAATGTAGCTATTATACCAAAAATTACAGGTAAGGTTTGAATATGGCTCAATTTTATGCAGAGTTGTGCCCCTTCAAACTTGGAAAAAAAAACAATATTTTGTGCTTGCCTGACATTTAAATGAAAACTGTAACAGGGAATATATTTATTTCTTAGATACATGTATAGCTTTACATTTAGAAATACAGGTCAAGTTCAAATAAAGGGTCATGTTCCTCAATTTTGTGTTGAATTGTGCACCTTCAAACTTTTTAGACATTGCTTATACTGTAAAACGAGAATATTTAGCGCTCGATTTATTTTAGCGCCATTAGCGCATAGGCATGGTTGCGCTAAATTAAGTAGTGCGCTAAAATTTTCAGATGCAACATCAAATTTCAATAAGAAATTATTCGACATTTTATTCAAAGTGCATTACACCGTGTCCACGGCATGGTCTATCCGGCTATGCTTGTTGTTTTTATAGCTAATTAGATAATTGGATTAACGCTAGCGCTTGGGTAGATAATGATAGTACACGTACCGTGATTTACATGTACATTTGTACTGGGTAGATCATGATTGTCTACGTGTCGTAATAAACAATCATGAAATATAAATAAGAGTCGGATGAGATTATTCTTTAACAAAAAAAAAAAAAAACAACAACAACAACAACAAAACAAAAAACTGAAGTTGTCTATAATCGGAACAAATTTTCATTCCAACCCAATCAGATAAAAAAATTTGTAGTCGTACCTAAATGCAGGAATAGACGTTCGTATGTATCATTTCTAACGAGAAGACTTCTCTCTCACTTATATTTAGATGGCGTAACATTTGTGTGAAAACACAGTACTTTATAACACAAGGTACATATACGGTAAAAAAGGAGATCTATAAAGAAAAATACAAGCATACGAATAGGCAATTCAATTGTCCAACACACGTGCCGGCATGTAGTGAATACCTCTATGTATATCGCTGTGAACATGTACATTAGATGCGCATGCAGTCTTTAAAAGGATTTATTTATAAAATCGGGATGTTAGCGCCGTTGCCGTAAAATGATTCGTTACGCCAAGTTGAAAAATTGGGACGATATATATTCATCCATGTTACATACAGAACAACGTTATTTTCTTTTATCACTTTAAATTGAATTGATAATTAGTTCGTATTACCAACGATCGTCCGAACATAAGACACGACGGATATTATTTGTCTGACGTTACAAAAAAAATACGATTCATCGACGGCAATTTGCTACCGGCGATGTCTGAGAAACAAAATCCTAAAGTCACTGTGCGCTAATTTTATTGACCAGATGGTGTCAATGCGCTAAATTAAGTTTGCGCCAAAAGGTTCTCATCCCTCATTGCGCTAAAATATGTTTGCGCTAAATATTCTCGTTTTACAGTATGTAAAATATGCCAGACGGGGGTATCATTGATCCTTAGATCAACAATAGATTTCATTTTATTTCAGTGTTTGATGTTTGTAAATTTCTTTTAAGAAAACCTAGTGTTTTATTTGCATTTGAGATGATACTGTCATAATGAGTATTCCATTTGAGGTCTGATTGAAGCGTAACGCCTAAGTATTTTGCATGGTCAACTGATTCTAATATATGGTTGTGTAGTATGTAGTGGTGAGTGTATTTTTTAGCTCTACTGGTCTCAGACCAGTCGAGCTTATGCGATCACCCTTCGTCCGGCGTCCGTCCGTCTGTCCGTCTGTCCGTCTGTCCGTCTGTCTGTCTGTCCGTCTGTCCGTAAACAATTCTTGTCCGGACAACTCCTCTGAAACTGTTAGTGATAGAAACTTAATTCTTTTTGTATTTTACTTGGTCCATGGTCTAGTTGTGCACCTGACATTCAGTTTCAGTCCCTGACTCCCAGGGTCTTAGAAAATGGGCGTGGTCATTAAATTCTATGTAATTTTGTCCGGATAGCTCTTCTATCACTATAAATGATAGAGACATAATTCTTTTTGCAATATGATGGGTCTGTAGTCTAGTTGTGCACCTGATATTTTGTTTGAGCCAATGACCCCCAGGGTCTTAGAAAAGGGTGTGGCCATTTTCTTTTATATTATTCCATATAATCTTATGCTTACAGCGCTGACACTATAAATAATGGAGACTAAATTCTTTATGCAATATGATGGGTCTGTAATCTCGTTGTCCACCTCATATTTTGTTTGAGTCTCTGACCCCAAGGGTCTTAGAAAATGGGTGTGGTTGTTTTCTCTCTATTAAACTACATGTGCATGATCTCATGATAGCTAATTTCCCAGAATTTATGGATAATAGTTAATTGATTTATTCCAAAATATTATCGGTTTGCAGTTTAGATGTCATTACAGTATTTTACTTCAGTCCCTGTTCCCTAGGATTCTGGAAAATGGGTATATGGCTATTTTCTCTTACCCTATCTTCATGCATTTAGAGTACATAAGTGACAGAAACTATAAATAAACAAAGATATTGCAATTTTACAATATTATCATAGATGAGTCTGTAATTTAGTTTTTCTCATATTTTATTTGGGACGTTACCCAGGATTTTATCTTCAATTCTATAGAAACGCTAGGGGATAGTTTCGGAATTTCCTCTGATCAATCAATCAACATGAAAATCTTTTCTATAGTGTTTATACAGTGCAAGAAAGATATCAAATAGTCAAAATGCATGTATTTCTCACTTATTTTTTATTTGTTTAACATGTTTAAGGTGTAAGATTTTTGGGGAGAGTAGTGAGAATTTTTGTTGCAAGAGTAGAATGTCCGAAGTGATCACAGACTTGAGCTGTGCTTTCTGTTAATTAGGAACACCAGAATCACTAAGATTGGTCATTTTGTCAAATAAAATAGCAATAATGCATCCTTCACATTGCCAAATGAAAGGAATATTGTGCTTGTGTAAGTTTTTTTTTTTTTTGAGGGGGGGGGAGAAGGGGGAGGTAACTAGAATGTCCTAAGTGATCACAGACTTGAGCTGTGCTTTCTGTTAAATGGGAACACCAGAATCACAAAGATTGATCATTTTATCAAATAAAATAGCAATAATGCATCCTTCACATTGCCAAATGAAAGGAATATTGTGGTTGTGTAAGCTTTTTTTTTTGGGGGGGGGGGGGGAAGAGAGGGGAGGTAACTAGAATGTCCTAAGTGATCACAGACTTGAGCTGTGCTTTCTGTTAAATGGGAACACCAGAATCACAAAGATTGATCATTTTATCAAATAAAATAGCAATAATGCATCCTTCGCATTGCCAAATGAAAGGAATATTGTGCTTGTGTAAGCTTTTTTTTTTTTGGGGGGGGGGGAGAGGGGGGAGGTAACTCTTACATCTTTCTTTCTTCTTATAAATTCCTCCACTGCTTGGAGTACCACCCCCAATGGGATGTAAAACTGTGTGGTTTGATAAAATTTTTCATAATGTTTACATTAAAGCAAGTGACACATGTTTTAATAGTAGAAAATATAACAAGAGATGCCTTATTGGCATATCTACTATGTGTTAATCAAATTAAAAAAAAATTAAAATAAAATACTAAAAAAAATCATTTGTAAAAGCCGACTCATACAAAAATATTTCAACCCAGGAAAACTTCTACCAAAATTTTCCTTTATTGCCATTTGACAATATTATCACAGATGAGTCTGTAATTTAGTTTTTCTCATATTTTATTTGGGGCCTGACCCAGGATTTTATCTTCAATTCTATAGAAACGCTAGGGGATAGTTTCAGAATTTCCTCTGATCAATCAATCAACTTCAAGAACTTTTCTATTATGTTTATATTGTGCAAGAAAGAAAACAAACAATCAAAATGCATGTATTTCTTACTTATTTTTTAATTGTTTAAGGTGTATGATTTTTAGAGAGAGTAGTGAGACTTTTTGTTGCAAGAGTAGAATGTCCTAAGTGATCACGGACTTGAGCTGTGCTTTCTGATAAATGGAAACACCAGAATCACAAAGATTGATCATTTTATCAAATAAAATAGCAATAATGCATCCTTCACATTGCCAAAGGAAAGGTGCTTGTGTAAGTTATAGAAGTTGAATTTGTAACAGGAGAGGGAGAGATGTGACTGTACCGGGAATCGAACCCGAGATCTTCTGCTATCAAGGCAGACGCTCTTACCAACTGAGCTATCTGGGCACGATGCCCGTTCCTGCCACACTCCTCTCTACCAATTTTTCAGGTTTCCATTCACTGGAAACCTCACACAAAACTCCACTTCACCTCGAGTCATTTAGTTTGGTGCCAATTCTGTAACAGGAGAGGAAAAGATGTGACCGAACCGTGAATTGAACCCGAGACTTGCTGCTATCTGGGCAGACGCTCTTACCAACTGAGCTATCTGGGTACGATACCTGTTCCTGCCATAAATTAATGGTAATAAACTAATGTTTCAGGCCTTTTTGTCAATTGGACCTCGAGTCATTTTGTCCTTTTAAAATTACCAATCAAAAACAATTCATTTCAACCTCATGCAGATTTTGAAATATTTTTCTGAACTGGGATATATGGTAGAAATGTTTTCTATAGAGGATCAAATATTTCATACCGGTATGTAAAAATATTTTGTATTATATTTTAATAATTAGCTTCTGTCTACATTAATACCACATTCGCCCTAAAAGTTCATGTTCTTCGTTCAATATTCTATTTACATTGTTTTACATTTACTAAATAAATAGCCTAAAACCTTTTTAGGTTTTAGAACAAAATGGCCAATACTTTTAAAATTTCACTCGGCAGGCCACATGTCCTATTATATTTAATTTCAATCTGAAACTGCCTGATTACTTGATCTAAGTATTTTCACTGGTCAGTATAAGAAAGAAGGAAATATCTCTTATAATAGAGTATCCTATGCAATACTATTTCAGCTCAAATGAGAGGTTATTTATGCCTTTAGTCTTAATTTTATCAAAGGGCATATAGTGGTAGGTCTGTCTGTTCATCTGTTTGTCTATCCATCCGACTGTCGGTATATCATTCCATTCAACTAAATTCTGACGAAAGGGTATAAGATAATAGAGCTGTCATATATTGCATGTCTATGAACCTTGAGAAGGCTCATCTTTTGGAGCCAAATTTTTAACCTTTGACCCCATCACTGACCTTTGACCCACATTTTTTGAAAAATAAAAACATCTGTTATTTTAGTTTTGATACATATGGTATGTTATACATGTTGTATATACACGTTTTTAGTAATTCTCTCACATTCTAGAGATATCTAAGGCACGGTCCATTTGATATTCTTGGGGGGGGGGGGGGGGGGGGGGGGAGGGACTCCGTTTTTTTTTCAAAAAATAAAAAAATTTTGCTCTGAATTTTGATGAAAAAAATTAATTAGGAATTGATGGATATGCATTGGCATGTGGTTGTTGGTTCTAATAAAAAAAAACTTGATACACATTTATCTCGCCTCTGGCAAATTTCTTGCAATTTGATTGGTCGAGAAGAACCAAATATTATGTTGTATTATTTTACTAGCTAACAGAATATTATTTTGATATCCTGCTTCTACTAAGATGCTTTATGCTTTTGACGTCACCAAAATGCTTTAGAATATGTTGACGTAACATACACAAACCAAAAGCAATTCAGCGGGATAAATTCGTTATAGAGTGTTTTACAGGGGGGATACAGAAATATATTGGGTCGATGAAAAAAGTGGTATTAGGCAAGGTGAAGTCCAGCATTCATTCTCTTGAGTGTATATGTACAAATCAACCAGGAGAGCTTCAGTCTCATCAGAGACTTCTGGTGTTCTTTGTGTGATATTGTGAATTTTGTACACTTGTCGGGATGGAAGGCCATAAGCCAATCTGATTCCCGTTTTGCAGCTTTGTCAAGGTCATGTTGTAGTTTGTCACAGTCATCTTGTTCGTGTATGTCTTTATAAATTATGCTGTCGTCGGCAAGGAGTCTTAATTTACTGTATGTTAAGTATTCGGGGAAGTCATTTATGTATATTAAGAAAAGTATTGGCCCAAGGACTGTGCCCTGGGGCACTCCGGAAGTTACTGGAACCGATATAGATTGTGTGCCATTAATTTCAACTGTTTGTGTCCTATCTGTGAGAAATGATTTTATCCAATTAAGGTATCCAATGTACAATAGGGCACTTTTCCATGCCAGGTAAGGTACTATAAACTATATATTTTCTGAAAGGTTATAATGCCCACTGCTCAGAAATTATAATTTTTGGGCCAGAAAAACAAAAGGGAATAACTGTTGAAGCACTCAAATTGTCTATTTTCTCTATATAAAATATGCAAAATAACAAAGTTTTACAAGAGTTTTTCCTCTTCGATTTTTAGGACCCGGGAGTCTTATATCTGTACTCAGTGCATCATTTCAGAAAATATATAGTTTTTAGTACCTTACCAGGCATAAAATTTACCATACTTTACTATGGAGATGATTGAAACGCTATGTAAAATGACTCTATTGTACAACGGATACCTTTTAAAAGTGTGTTTTGTTCAATGCCATAAAAGTCAAGTTTGTACAGTAGTCTAGTAGTTGACAGCTTAGAATTTCAAAAGAAGAGTCCGAAGATAAACTAGTCTCATGAGTGGGATAAAAGTTCAGAAGAACAGTATTTACAATAAAAGATAAAAAAAATTTTGATTTAAGGTTTGAGGTGGTAGATCCTGCTCACTGCCAATTTGAACAGGTCAAGCTTTGGCAGTGAGACGACACAATCTGGAAGTCTGTTCCACTGCACAATGGCGAGTGGGAAGAAAGAATACTTTAATACATTTTTAGTTGCCTGTAAATGTCTGAAGGAGAAATGTGAGAGTGTCTAGTGGGAGTGGGGGGGACAAATTGATCAGAGGGGAAAGCGACAAAATGGTGGACAATTTTATACATGAGAGTTAGCCTTGCATCGCTCCTCCACTATGCAAAGGACTAGTAGTTTCTTAAAATTAGGTGTGCTCATCTTGAAAAATAGGGTATGGTAATCCAAATGACTATAACACATCTTAACTTTTGTAAACACTGTTCACTCACCCTGTTTTCTCTATTTTCTCTAAAAGCAATATTGTTATCTTAAAAAAAGATATTAATTTTATAATACTCCTTTAGTCGCAACAGAAATACCATTGTTTTGGATGTATGTCAATTAAGTTAGAAATAGGACGGAAAATAAAAAGTCTTCGGAGATTTTCTGTAGCAAAATCATAGAAAATGCGTGTCAGATGTTGGACGCTTTGATGTCAAATCATATCATGTGTATCTATGGCATGTCTCACAATCCCTTTTGCGATTCTGGCAAAAGGTGTTTTATTATGCTTCTGATGACTGAAAGAGGTGCCCCCCTGTCCACCCCCCCCCCCCTTCCTTATCAGGTGAGGGGTACATGTATCATTAAACAGCAGCATGATAATTAAAACGGGCCATGTGCCAGAATTACATGTACAAAAGGGATTAATAAGGCAGTGAGGTAATCCTTTTACCTATTGAACACAGTCATTTTGAATGCAATGAATTTTCTTTCTCTTTTTGTAACCATAAAAGCACATGACTATTCTTTGCTTATCTACAGAAAAAAATGTTTGATCCATGCCAAAACAGTTCATTTTCACTTTTTTTTCTCTGTAACAAACTTAAAGTACTACTTTCGTATAGGTCCAGGGTTTTTTTTTCCTTGTTTTGGGGCCGAATTTCGGCCCCTTCCCAATGCCAAATTTCCTTTTTTTCCCAAAAAATCACCCTGAAATTCCCAAAGAGGAATTATGAAAAAATCACCTGAGAAAATATGACTCAAAACCTGGAAATCAGTACAAAATGTCCTATTTCGAAGTGCATTTTTAAAAGTTTTTATTCATCTCTTGTTCAGTTCAAGCAAATCAATAGATTACCAATGTTAATAAATGATACTTTAGGGTTATACTTTGGTGAAAATTTGTTTGAAAATTTTCCCAATTTTAGCAAAATGTCGCAAATTTTCCCAAATGAGACAGGCACAGGCACCTTCCCCAAAATAAAAAAAAAAAACCCTGAGGTCATCCAATCAGAGTAAAAGTTACTAAATTAGTAAATAAATCATGTATTCAGCAATCTGATTGGGTGATATTTTGCATAAAATCTCATCCTAATTTGTAGTTTCATAGCCTTATTGGTATGAAATGCAAAATTGAATGAAATATTGAATTTTCTTGTGAAACTTCTTTCAGTGTTTCCCTTCAAAAGTTGTGTATAGTAAAAACTTTATGATTTTTTGGATGTTCTTGTAGGAACTACAAGATCTGGGCAGAGATCCCCCAGCACAGTGCTCTGCAGGACCTGTAGGCGATGATTGTAAGTAAATAATATAGTAGCTATGTTCTGTCCTATTATACATGTTGATTTGGAAAGTTTTATTTTTACAAAAGTCATATTGATTAGCCTTATGATAACTATTAAGGGCCTTGCAATATAATGCCGGAGTCCTATATCGCACAATGGGTAATCTCGCAACGCAGAACATTCAGTTTATCTAAAATTTCATGTGATACAGATTATTTATCACAAAAAGGGGAATGTGACGCAGTGCAAGGATGCCTTAGCTATGAGTTTTATCCAAAAGATGAGAAACAATATCTTTTACGAAGCTTAAAATGCGATCGGCGTGATTCGTGTAGATGTAAGTGAAAGTAGAATGCCGATCGTGTTAGTGCGTTATTAAAAGCTAATAGGGGTGAAACGATACGCCAGAAGTGTATTGCTATATATTGCGATATTTCATTTGCTGTATTCCGATAAATTGCGACATATCGTTTATTTTCATTTCTGTCATTTTTAATGAAAAATTAGTTTCCTCTTTATGTATGTACATACTATTTGTATTTTCTGAATGAATTTTTCATTGTCAATGTCATTTTCTTGAAAGAAACACACATAAGTAATTGAATTCTTGATTGCATTTGTCATCATTATTTTCGATTTTGAGTGATGTAGACCATTGGTCATTTGTTTTCAATGAAATTGATTAAAATCAATGTTATTCAATGGTTCATTCATATAAACTATACGGGCACGATATATTGCGATACGCATTTTGCATTGCAATATAATACAAATTTATCGCAATATATAAATATATTGTTACACCCCTAAAAGCTAAAATCCACCTTATTTTGGATGCAACTCGTAGTTAAGGCAATCTTACACTGCTTCACATTCCCCTTTTTAGCTCACCTCACAAAGTGAGAGGGAGCTTATGCTATCACCCTGTCGTCGGCATCCGCATTAGCACTAGTATGTTAAGAAGCTTTATTTCTTTATTTTAAGAGCTAGGAAGGCCAAACTTGCATATATTCTGCACCTTAATGAGTAGATCACAAATCTACCTTCAAATGTAGGTCATGACCTATATTTTCCGTTTTAGTGCACATGTTAGGAAGATTTGGGTATCAATGTTATGAAGTTTTATCTCTTTATTTTAAGTGCTAGGATGGCTAAACTTGCACAGATGATGCACCTTTAGGAGCAGAATACAAATCTACATTAAAATGTAGGTCATGACCTATATTTTCCGCTTGACTGCACATGTTAGGAAAATTTTGGGTATCAGGAACTATCAATGTAGAGGTATTAGAGTTATTTACAAAAATGTTTCTTCATATTTTTGGCCAGATTATGCTCAACAACCATATTCTATCATGTTTTGCACTTATTTTTTTTAATTTTATTTCTTGGGTTGTACCTGATGTACATCAATCATGACTACATCTATATCTTCGGGAAAATTTTCAAACTAATGTTAATGAAGGTACTAAAATGACATTACCATAGGAATCTAGCATTCTTGTGTAGGAGGAAAGGAAAAAAAAGTTCCAAGACAATGGCCATGTATTAAACTAGGGAGGCCGGGACTGTCCGTACAGTAGAAAAGTACTCAAACCACTGAGCTATATGGGCCTATTCTCCTTTTCTGCCACTGAAGTTTTTCATCTTGGCATCTCCTAAAGTGAAATTAGAGTATTCTACTGTTATGAAATGAATAAAGAACTGTTGCACTGAAATTCATTTGAAGATTACATACATGACGTATCCAAGGTCCTCTATATTTCAGTAAGATTTGCATTGTTCTGTTAAACCCATTCATGATCACCTGTCAGATTTCAATTGTTCTCAGGTGAGTGATGTGGCCTTTCGGCCTCTTGTTAAAAAATTATTCATTTGCTAACAATTTATTTCAAATTACTTTTTAGTGTTCCACTGGCAAGCAACCATAATGGGTCCAGTAAGTACAAATTTCAAATTCATTTATCTACTTTGCGACTCATTCCTGTAATAATAAAATCACAATGTGCCTAGTTTCCTTCTAGTCCAAGATCAGCGCACATATTATTTTTGTTATCTCATCTGTTTATTTGTTATTTTATTTTTCATAAATTTTAAACTTATGTATAACTTTTGAATGCTGACTGATAAGGCAGTTATGTTTCACTTGTGCATTCCTTATGGCTCTTTTAGTATCAAGGTTTGACTATTTGACCTTGCTTTGAGTTTGACTTGGCCTTTATGCTAAAACAAGTTGCTTATGGAGGCATAGTGTTTAACAAACATATTTTGTTATGTTAGCTGATTGTGACAAAAGTTCACTGAGCTTTCACTTATTATAGGCTAGCTCCCGGAAAAAGTGTAATACCTTTTGCTTTTTTCTGAAACTAGATTTAGATAATGATTGGGTCATTTTGTTGACCAAATTTCCCGTTCTTTACCTACATTGTATGATTTGCCCAGCCTATATAACAAAATCTGTGAAGGTATTTACACCCAGCACTGGTGCCTGTTTTTCTGTCATCCTTTTCTCAGTGCATCACCTATTCAGTTTCATTATGATTCTTCAAATATTTGAGGGGGGGGGTGACAGAGGGGTACATCTCTCCCCCCTCTTGCCCACTAACACCCCCCCCCCCCCCCCGTTTCTCTCCTTCCTCTCCCTCCCTCCCTTTCACCCTACCCTCCCTCCCCTCTTTATCCCTCCTCCTGCCCCCTTTCTCCCCCTTCTCTCCCTTCTCCCCCTTCCTCCCCCTTCTCTCCCTCCTCCCTCCCCCTCCCTGTCACCCTGTCCATCCCCTCAATATTATGTGTATTTGTAAATATATGTCCATTAACATGTAGTTTAAGGAAGAATCTAGATATTTGATGTTGATTTGAAGAAACCAGTTGATGCATTAGGATATATGTTTCACAAACACCTCAAGGATTTGTTTAAAATAAAATATGTAAATGTGTAACTAATAGACCATTTTCCGATCTTGTAAGAAAGCACTAAATGTCCGAGTCACATTCTTTTGGCATTGTTTTACATTATGGCATCACTGTTAATAGACGCAATTCCATTGAGACGTAACAATGAAGAAGTGTGCAAAAATTGCCAACCTCGGACATTTATCGTCATTTTGTAAGCCATTATGAATGTTGGCAAGTGGCCTATTGAAAGGCAACCTATTGAAATAATTTTAACTCCTTAGGTTTAATTGCACCTTTGTTGGAATGATGTTTAGAGATTAAATTATTTTATTTTTTCTTACAGCCGGACAGTCCCTTTCAGGGTGGTGTATTTTTCCTCACAATACATTTTCCAACAGATTACCCTTTCAAGCCACCTAAGGTATGGATAATTGTATATAATTTTGGTTTCAACAGTGTTCGCGAAGGTCTCACATCTTTACAGAACCTTCGTTTCTGTGAAGCTCAAAACTTTACCAGACCAAACAATAACTTACCAGTCCGAAAATTATATGAGAAAATAAATTTGTGACTACAAATATGTTATTAGTTGGATTTACTGGTTGAATTAATAAGCTAAAGCTGAAATAGAGGGTTTAAGATAGGGAAATGGCTAAATAAAGTGACAATTTACTGCAAATTCCTAATCCACGCAGGCCTTACTTGACAATTTGGTCTGCCAAGGTAGGGACTTTCATCGTACCGAAACAATTTTTACGTGGAAATGTCGGATGTCTGACAAATCTTTGCGAACACTGGTTTCAATTCTCTCATAAGTGCTTATAACTCGTAAACAACCATTTTTAGCTCACCTCAACGAAGTTGAGTGAGCTTATGCTATAACCCCACGCGTCCGCGTCCGCGTCCGGTTAAGAAGTTTGGGGTAGCTCAGTATCTGACAAAGTACTAATGCTACAGTAACCAAACTCGCACAAGTGATTCATCTTTGGATGCTGAGGTGAACCCATGCATCAGATGCAGCATCTGACCTACATTTTCCGCTTGAGTGACTTGGTTAAGAAGTTTGGGGTAGCTCAGGATCTGACAAAGTACTAATGCTACAGTAACCAAACTTGCACAAGTGATTCATCTTTGGATGCTGAGGTGAACCCATGCATCGGATGCAGCATCTGACCTACATTTTCCGCTTGAGTGACTTGGTTAAGAAGTTTGGGGTAGCTCAGGATCTGACAAAGTACTAATGCTACAGTATCCAAACTGGCACAAGTGATTTATCTTTGGATGCTGAGGTGAACCCATGCATCATATGCAGCATCTGACCTACATTTTCCGCTTCAGTGACTTGGTTTAGAAGTTTGGGGTAGCTCAGTATCTGACAAAGTACTGATGCTACAGTAACCAAACTTGCACAAGTGATTCATCTTTGGATGCTGAGGTGAACCCATGCATCGGATGCAGCATCTGACCTATATTTTCAGCTTGAGTGACTTGGTTAAGAAGTTTGGGGTAGCTCAGTATCTGACAAAGTACTGATGCTACAGTAACCAAACTTGCACAAGTGATTCATCTTTGGATGCTGAGGTGAACCCATGCATCGGATGCAGCATCTGACCTACATTTTCCGCTTGAGTGATTTGGATAAAAGTTTGGGGTAGCTCAGTATCTGACAAAGTACTAATGCTACAGTAACCAAACTTGCACAAGTGATTCATCTTTGGATGCCGAGATGGACCCTTGCATTGGATGCAGCATCTGACCTTCTTTTTCCACTTGAGTGATTTGGCTTTTAAAAGCCAATATTGAGCAAAGTATAAGTGCTACATGTACCAAACTTGCATATTGGATGTATCTTTGATCAAACTTTCATAAAATGACCTTGACCTACTTTTTCTGCTTGAGTGATTTTGCCTTTAAAAGCCAATATTGAGCAAAGTATAAGTGCTAGATGTTCCAAACTTGCATATTAGATGTATCTTTGATCAAACTTTCATAAAATGACCTCGACCTTCTTTTTCCGCTTGAGTGATTTTGCCTTTAAAAGCCAATATTGAGCAAAGTATAAGTGATACATGTACCAAACTTGCATATTGGATGTATCTTTGATCAATCTTTCATAAAATGACCTTGACCTACTTTTTCCGCTTGAGTGATTTTGCTCTATAAAGCCAATATTGAGCAAAGTATAAGTGATACATGTACCAAACTTGCATATTGGATGTATCTTTGATCAAACTTTCATAAAATGACCTTGACCTACTTTTTCTGCTTGAGTGGTTTTGCCTTTAAAAGCCAATATACATGTACTAAGAAATATGTTTGAATTGAATTTTGCTGTCACGAGGTGAGCTTCGTAATCTGTGATTACCTATGTTTACTCAGGCTCTCAGATTTCGCTGCACTATTGAGTCTTTGCGGAAATCAGAGTTATTTCCCACTTGAGACGGTATCTGACGTAAAACCATTATGACGTCATGAAAATGGTATGGTAATATCAATTTTATACTGTCATTTCCCAGATTTGGGGACCGTTTCCAAAGAATTTTATAACATCACAATAAGTATACGTCAGATTCCGTCCCAAAGGGGAAGCAACTCTTGTTTTTGAAAATACCCAATTGAATAAGCATTGTTCTAGTAGATCAGATTTATGTAATCATTTATGAAAAAATTTCAATCATAGGTTGCTTTTACAACAAGAATATACCATCCTAACATAAACAGTAACGGCAGTATTTGTCTGGATATTCTACGTTCACAATGGTCTCCAGCTTTAACGATTTCAAAAGGTAAGAGTTTAAGACTAGACTACAATCCATTACCAGACCTGCCTACCTTTACAATCTTGGTGTATTATTTTTTACAATGTTTACCTCATGTTACCCTCTACACTTTCGGTGCTCAATTTTTGTGTCACCTGTGAAGCATAGCAACACTTAGGGATCACTTTGTCCATCTGTCTGTCCGTCTGTCTATCACACTTTGATGTCATACCCTATATGAAAGTGATTCCTAAGTGTCGCTATGTTTCGAGGGGACACATGCATTCCTTGGAATTATTTTTATTTTGATTTATTTTCAAGTCAAATTACTGTTTTCTAATTTAGCTTCACTGTAACTTTGACTGTTTAGGCAAGCATGTAAATGATTGATATTTTTTACAATGTCGAATCGGGGGAAAAAAACAATGTTCCTTTTTTTTATCAAAGTTACGAACACAATGAAACAACATTACACTTTACCCCCCAAAATTACACTTTCCAGAGCAAAATATTACACTGAACCTAGTAGGCAGGTCTGTATAATCTTCAGCAGTTTGTCTGCTGTTTCTGCTGAATTGCAGAGAAGAAGATCTGATTTTAATTAGATTGAAAATGATCTTGCCTTACTTAATATCATGATATTATTGTGGATTGAAGTCGATCATATTCGACCATATACGTAGAATCATATGCTGTGTATTAACCTTCGCTACTTTTGCGGTCAGCCTCAAACAGCGAAAGTTTGTCTCAGTGCATAATAATATTCAATGCATAATTCAATAGCAGCAGGAGCGGATCTGCGAATCATTGTCCAATTGAAAGGCTTTACTTTCATAAAACTGCGAAAGAAAGTACCAGCGAATGATTCTACTTATACAGTATTTACAACATGACAATGACAAGATCGTGGGAAATTACAGCAAACGGAGCAAATCTTACTGATCTTTCAAAAAAAAAGAAAAAAAAAAATTAAGGGCGTGGCCCCTATGATCCATCTCTTGCTGTTACATGGTCTTCCGGTCCATAACAGTCAGCAATGAATTTTAGGTGAAAATTTTTCCAATGGTTATTTAGATTACTTTTAAAACTATTTACACTTCACGCAGACACCACATTTTCTGGGAGACTATTCCAACAATCAACAACCTTGTTTGTGAAACTATATTTTCTGATGTTTATTGGACAAACCTTTAATAGATTTTATGCTTTGAGCCCCTATTTGATCTAGTAACATTCACGACGGTAGATATTTTGCTTGTAACTATAACCCAATGCTCTGTCATAAGCAAGAGATTCTAAGAAATCTCACAGTAAGCAATTACTCTTGATCCCCTACAAGATTTTTATTTTTAGCCCAATTTATCATTCAAGATAGGTTCTCACAGTTTGAATAGGCCAACAGTTCTTCGGCTTTTCTCAGTGTGATAAATCTTACCAAAAAAAGTTGCACCAGGTTCTCAACCTGAATTTGTCATTTAACATGTTAGCTAAAACAACTTGTACTTTTTGGGCTCATGGTCTTACACAGTAAAGGGGCACACATCTAAAGCGTTTGGCTCGTCTGTCTGCCTTTCAGTCTATCTATCCACCAGTCCATCTTTCAATTCATCATTCAGTCTTGCTTTGAAAACAAAATTGATCTGGTGACCCTTTACCTTAGAACTTGACCTGTTTTAAGACTTTTTGAGCTAAGATATTGTAATATAGTAAGACATTATTCTTCCTTGTCTTATAAATGAATGTCATCATTTACTTCTAATGGTAAAATTTTCAATTGTTACCAAAACTTTTACATTGTGACCTTGATGTTTCATCTACATCAGATTCTTGAAAATCGTCAATTTTTCTCTGTCTTTGAATGTTGTATTTATATCCTTGCCAGTGTGTCAATCTGTTCATCCGTCTTACTTCGCTTCTGACATTTGAATTAAGATCATGAAGGAAATCCACCAATTTTATATTGATCATAATAATAGAATCTGTCACAACATTGCGACTGAGACAGGGGAGGCTTGCCTAGTCGTGGATGTACCAACTCTTTTGCACGAGGATGAGATTCCCCTGTCTCAGTGGTAAGGCCATGATTGATTATTTTTCTCACTTACCTCATTTTATCATCACTATAATGATCTTTAAAACCAGAAAACATCGATACCAAAGTCTACACAAATCTAACGATGGCGTGACATTACGTTCTATGTTGTCATAATAGAGTCACATGAAGTGTGAGACAAGGAAATCTAAAACTGCTACGTCTAGGTTTTTTTCTTTCGTCTCACGAAGTAAGTGAATGAGAAAATATGATACTACTACTGAAAAACCAGAATTTTTTTTAGCAAGATACTAATTTATGCTATTTTCGCAAGTGATTTGAAAGCGTGAAAAATAGTTGTTTCGAAAATTTGTATTTGATGCGATATATCAACAGTTGGCATATATGTAAGCTTTTGTTCTTATTGGAAATGTGCTAATGTTCAAGTTTGCAAATAAAAGCTAACGATAGGTGATTTGAGTATATTCAGGAGATGGAACCCAAGTAATAGATTTAAATATGATGGGTATAAAACCATTTCATAATATGTACATTCTGGTTTGTAATTTTGGAATTGCGAAGTATTATACTTGCAAAAATAAAGATGCATCATTTTACCCTTAAATAGCGAATTTTCATACGTGTGAAAATTTCTGAGTATGCAGTAATGTCCTTTCAACAAAGAAAAAACAGCTGCTGCACAAGTTAGCCACCAACAGATCTGATTAGCTGATAAACTTTTACCTTTTTTCTCCGAAACAACTGCACAGAACTTCTCAAAATTTTTCAGGTAGCAAGTGGTCAATGTCCTGTACTGAGTTTGTGTTTTTCAATCTGACCTGATAAACAAGATAGCCACCAATAGAACTTATTAGCTTACACATTATTGACTTCTCCTCTGCAACCGCTGCACTGAAATTGGAATATGATAATAAACATTAAAGGGCAGTTTTGATTTGGCGCATTTGGTATATTGATTATAACATTGGACTCAGATGAGTGATGTATGCCCACTTGGACCTCTTATTGATGTACAATGCCAACAAGGGTCATATTGATGCTGAGGAGAATGCAAGGTCCATTTGGTAATCTTACTATTGTAGAATTCTGACAGAACTAATGTAAGCTCATATCTTATTCCTCATGTACCTAAATGCAACTTTTCATTATAGAGTTAACCCCCCCCCCCCCCCCCCCCCCTTCTCCTACCCATTTAACTTTGATTCACCATCACGTTTGCAGTTGTAGGTGAATATCCATCTCCTGCGCATGCATCTGATTATTTTTCCACTTTTATCAACTTTGAAATCTACTTCTGCCTTCATTTTCTATCGGTTTGGCTAAAGAAACTGGGGCTTAAGAATTAGATGTATAAACATAGTTTTATGTATATGAGGTAGACAACGTACAAACAATGTCTGTGTTTCATTGTGCAAGCAAATTGAGGGATCATTTCTTAATTGGTACATTGTCAACTCACTCAGATGAAAAAGAGGTCACCAGTAAAAGTAAAGAGTTTTTCCTATTTACTGAACCTTGTAGGCTTTAGACTCGAGTGTTGTTAATTTTTATTAGCTCACCTCGACGAAGTTTAGTGAGCTTATGCTATACCCCAGTGCGTCCACGTCCCTGTCTGGTTAAGAAGTTTGGGGTAGCTCATTATTTGGCAAAGTACTGATGCTACAGTAACCAAACTTGCACAAGTGATTCATCTTTGGATGCTGAGGTGAACCCATGCATCGGATGCTGCATCTGACCTACATTTTCTGCTTGAGTGACTTGGTTAAGAAGTTTAGGGTAGCTCAGAGTGGCTTGGTTAAGAAGTTTGGGGTAGCTCAGTATCTGACAAAGCTCTGATGCTACAGTAACCAAACTTGCACACAAGTGATTCATATTGGGATGCCGAGATGGACCAATGCATTGGATGCAGCATCTGACCTACTTTTTCCACTTGAATGATGAGCAAAGTATAAGTGCTTCATGTACCAAACTTGCATATTCGATGTTTCTTTGATCAAACTTTCATAAAATGACCTTGACCTACTTTTTCTGCTTGAGTGATTTTGCCTTTAAAAGCCAATATTGAGCAAAGTATAAGTGATACATGTACCAAACTTGCATATTGGATGTATCTTTGATCAATCTTTCATAAAATGATCTTGACCTACTTTTTTCGCTTGAGTGATTTTGCTCTTTATAAAGCCAATATTGAGCAAAGTATAACTGCTACATGTACCAAACTTGCATATTGGATGTATCTTTGATCAAACTTTCATAAATTGACCTTGACCTACTTTTTCTGCTTGAGTGGTTTTGCCTTTAAAAGCCAATATACATGTACTAAGAAATATGTTTGAATTGAATTTTGCTGTCACGAGGTGAGCTTTGTAATCTGTGATTACCTATGTTTGGTCTGTCTGTCTGTCTGTCTGTCTGTTTGTACGCAAAAACTTTAACCTTGGTCATAACTTTTGATTGGTATGTGATAGGGCTTTCATATTTCATATGTGTATTCCTTGTGACAAGACCTTTCCATGGATACCAACATTTTTGACCTTGACCTTGGAGTTTTACCTATTTTTGAAAAACTTTATTTTTGGCCATAGCTTTTGAATGGTAAGTGATAGGGCTTTGATATTTCACAGGTGCAGTCCTTGTGACAAGACCTTTCCATTGATACCAAAATTTGTGACCTTGACCTTGGAGTCTGACCTACTTTTGAAAAACTTTAATTTTGGCCATACCTTTTGAATGGTAAGTGATATGGCTTTAATATTTCACAAGTGTATTCCTTGCGACAAGACCTTTCAATGAATTTCAAAATTTTTGACATTGTGACCTTGACCTACTTTCGAAAAACTTTAACCTTGGCCATAACTTCTGAATGGTAAGTGATAGGGCTATCATAACTCGCGCGTGTTTTCTTTGTGACAAGACTTTTCGATGGATACCAAAAGTATTTACCTCTTTAAGTTGACATGGTGTTTGACCTAATTTGAAAATTTAAACTTAAGCCATAACTTTTGAATGCTTATTGATATGGCTTTCATATTTCACATATGGATTCCTTGTGGCAAGACTTTTCCATGATGCCGAATTTGACCTTGTGACCTTGCCCTCAAAATGTGAAACTACTTTTCAGCTGTTTACTGTCAAAGATGCCAACGGGGGCATTCATGTTTCACAAACACAGGTTTTATTACAACAAGAAAATAGGTTCAAATATTGAGCATATCATCCTTGTGCAGAGCTATACTCATTGTTATAGCTTTTACATCAAACAGAAAAGTTCAAGTACAGTCTACTCTCGATAAGTCAAACTTCAAAGGAACATCAGAAAAAGTTATACTTATCAGGAGTTCGACTTACTGAGTACATGACCAGCAATCGATTCTTAATAAGACTGACGTTCCTTTCTCGATCACCGTTTACAAACTTTAGTTTTGTCTTCTTTTAACACTCAAGCTTCCTAAGTAATGTATGTCTAACAATGCCATAGCAAGAAAGTATCAGTTATATCTTTCCATCGAATTCCTAATAATTAACTGAGTTTTCTTTAAAACTTAAAATTTATTTGTGGTTCGATTTATCCATGTGAATTTTCAATGTATGATGAGTTATGGGACCTTAAAATTAGTTGAATTTAACGAAAAGTTCGAGTTATCGGAATTCGAGTCATCAGGAGTAAAAATGCATAGAAACCAATGGAAGAGAAACAGGACTTTTCATGATAGTTTGAGTGAAGGGGAAATTCGAGTTATTGGGCGAGTATGAGTAAACGAGAGTAAACTGTAGCTGAAATTTGGGCTATTTGTAGAGTTATGTCCCTTTGAAACTACATCAAGATGTTTGTGTAGAATTTTTCCATTAAATAATGCAATAAAGCATTTTTCTCTTCAAAAAACTTCAAGAAAATATTCCTGATATGAAAATGTATTCCTGATATGAAAATGTTGAAGGGATTTATATCACTGATCCTGCAACTAATGACATTTCTCGTTATACATTGTACGGTGAGGCTGCTTAGGGGACAATTATTAGAATAGTTTAATACTCCTATTTGTAGCCAAAGAAGTGGAAGGGGGAGAGGGGGTAAAGATACCCGATTTCATTTTATGATTTACGTTATTTTGTTCCACATGACTACAATGATAAAACTTCACACACAGATTTTCCATAAAGACAGAAGGATCTCTTGATTTTTGGGGTCCAAAGGTCAGACATGACATTAATTCTTGATCTCCAATTTGTGAAATTTTGCATATAGGTTGCTAATGACCTAAGATGGAGACCTTTTGACTTTGGAAATAGCTTAGTCTATCTGTCTGCTCATTGTGTCCATGCTATAGTTTCAAAACCTCTTCATGGATTTGAATAATATTTCAAACAGTTGTTGCTAGGAAGTACGGTTGACCCGGTTGTCGAGTCTGTTTACTACCATTGAAAAACATACCTACTGATAAACAGACAGTCTGTCTTGTCCTTAAATAGCTGCTCATAAAATCATATTCTGGATTTTCTCTGTGCCAGTGGATCATACGTTACAGTATTGATCAACACTACCATTGGGTAATTCATCCTAGTTTGACAGTTTTCGTTTGAACTTTGTTTCTGTTTGAGGGAATGCTACGATTTGGGTTGACTAGTTTATTTTTTCATTTTCAGTTCTACTTTCAATATGCTCATTGCTGACAGATCCAAATCCGGATGATCCGTTGGTTCCAGAAATTGCACGAATTTACAAAACCGATAAGGCTAAATACACGGAACAGGCTAAAGAATGGACAAGAAAATATGCCATGTAGAAAAGAACATTTCTCACTGTTTCTTTATGATAAAATTTTGTATACAACCAACACTCATTTTAGTGTTACACTTGAAACGTTAAACACTCATGGTGAATTCTGATGATGGATAATTTGTAAAAGAGGTATTAACAGATATTTTGAAAAGTCAGATACATATTTCTTATTGTGATTTTGTAACTACACGTATTAACAAAAGATAAGAATATTCCATGTCACTCCACTTCAGGAAAATCTTAACTTGAAGTTGGACTTCTGTCATGATGTAAAGATAAGGAAAATCTTAACTTGAAGTTGGACTCCTGTCATGTTGTAAAGATACGGAAAATCTTAACTCGAAGTTGGACTTCTGTCATATTGTAAAGAGATACATATCTCTATGATGATTTTGTAACTATTAACAAACGATAAGAATATTTCATGTCACTCTATCCAAGAAAAATCTTAACTTGAAGTTGAACTACTGTCATATTGTCATATTGTACATTTTGTATGTCTGTTATTCACCAAATCTTTTATCTTTAAAATTGAGACATTCATTCTCATCCTGGTCTTACCTGTGTTAAAAGTATGACTTTTGTATTTAATATATCGAATGTAACATCGAATTCGAATAATTAATCAATGATTTAATCAATTATAACCTGTGAGAATTACTTAAGCGCCCTTAATTGTGTATAGAAGGAGAAGATAACTCTGTATAGGCTTACATTACTTCACCAAATAATTTATGACACCTTAAGTGGAAAAAAAGTTTCAAAATTTTCAGTTACCAAGCAGCCCCTTACAAAGCCGACAATAAATAATATGTATTAAGCTAATATTTTCTCAGTATCATTTATAAATTTTGAGTTCTTGTATTTTGAATGCAAAGTGACTGTAATCATTTTTCAATATGATCCCAGTCCCCTCAAGCTTTCATGTGATAATACTGAGTATGGCCAATTGATCTGATTCACTGACAAGCTCTGAACTTCTCCATAAAGTCTGTGCAGTATCTCTGGAATAAATATTCAAGGTATTTTCAACCCGGTCTGTCCGACAAATTTCTTGTCCTTAAAGAAACTGTAATATAGGAAGCAAGTATTGGAAGTCCTCCTCTAAGTTTTTGGGTGGTTTTTTTTTTCAACCCACTCTGTCAATCATGATGGTAATAAATGGCTCTAACCGGCACATACATTTCAACTCGTCTGATGCAATTTCTGAACAAAATAGTTATATAGTTTCACTTGGGCCTCTTGTTTTAACTTCAATGACAAGAGAAATGAAAAAAAAAAAATTATAATAACGCACAAGTTTGCCTTCAGTGAAGCTGTCATACTTAATTATGTCTTGTAAGATACATCTTTCCATGTATTATATAGTGCTCTTTCACATCATGTGTCATCATAATAAAATTAGTTTTACTTCACATTTATTATATGAATGCTTCTTTAGTGATGATTTGGCTATTAAAATAAATGGTCCTTTCTACATGAATTTTATTCTCTTTTATGCTGAATTTTTCTAAAACTCAGCTTTTATTTTAATGTCAAGTTGGCAGATTTTTTTTATGGTAACTATTGGTTTCTGGACCACAAATCAAATACCTTTAGGTATACATGTACACTGACATCCATAAATACTTTTGAAATTGAACAAACAAGGAAATCGTGCTTAATTCTTTATGATTTTCTTCTTATTTTTTTCCTTTCTGAACTTTAGAGATTCATAATGGGAGGCTTCACATAATTCAAAATTATGAATTGTGATCACGAAAATACACATCAATTTTTGGCCGGATTGCAAAGCAATTCCGGCCTATAGATTGACGATGTCCGTCCGTCCGTCTGCCGTCAACATTTTGGTTAAAGTTTCTGGTTGAGGCAAAATCTATGCAGTAGAAACTTTATATTATACTTGAAGCTTGCCCATGACAAGACCTTTCAATTTATGCCGTTACATTTGACCTAGTGACCTTGACCTTGGACTTTTGACCTAGTTAAAGATTTTGGTTAAAGTTTCTGGTTGAGGCAAAATCTAAGTAACTATATGCAGTAGAATCTATATTATACATGAAGCTTGCCCATGACAAGACCTTTCAATTTATGCCATAACATATGACCTAGTGACCTTGACCTTTGACTTTGACCTAGTTAAAGATTTTGGTTAAAGTTTCTGGTTGAGGCAAAATCTAAGTAACTATATGCAGTAGAAACTTTATATTATACATGAAGCTTGCCCATGACAAGACCTTTCAATTTATGCCGTAACATTTGACCTTATGACCTTGACCTTTGACTTTGACCTAGTTAAAGATTTTGGTTAAAGTTTCTGGTTGAGGCAAAATCTAAGTAACTATATGCAGTAGAAACTTTATATTATACATGAAGCTTGCCCATGACAAGACCTTTCAATTTATGCCGTAACATTTGACCTTATGACCTTGACCTTTGACTTTGACCTACTCAAAGATTTTGGTTAAAGTTCCTGGTTTAAGCAAAATCTATGGAACTGTATGCAGTGGAAACTTTATATTATTAATGAAGCTCGCCCATGAAAAGACCTTTCAATTTATGCCGTAACATTTGACCTAGTGACCTTGACTATGGACTTTGACCTAGTTAAGGATTTTGGTTAAAGTTCCTGGTTTAAGCAAAATCTATGGAACTGTATGCAGTAGAAACTTTATTTTATACATGTAGGTTGCCTCTGACAAAACCTTTCAATTTATGCTGTATTATTTGACCTATTGACCTTGACCCAGTTAGTGACAAAAACTTTCTTTGCAATCCGGCCATACCGTCTTTAGCGGTGTTTTAAATTTTTTTTTTATCGTCAGCAAAATTTTCTTTCAAAAATTGCCATTTTTATATAAAAAAAAAAAATTTTTTTAAATAATATTTTGGTCAATTTTGTTACAAATGATTTCTTTTTCTAAGGTCGATCTTCAGAAATATACAGCAATGGATTCGAAACTTTTCATGTTCTAACAGCAAAATGAACAGATATGGTGTATACTAATTTATGGATAGCATTGTATTGTGAGGTAGCTTCATGCATTTACCCGATCAGCCAAGGATTTACAATATTAATTATTTGGGGTCCACAGGTCAAGGTCATTTGACATGATTTGAAATGTTTTTGGGTCATAAAGATGTTTGTATTCACCTATCATCATGAAACCTCATGTATGGCGCCCTACAAGTTGCGATCACCATATCATTTGACCTTAAGACTGTAACATTGGATGTATACTTAGTTGAACATTTTGCTACCAGAACATTATTTTTCTCGCAGCAATCGAGAACTTGTCACGGTGGCATAACACTTGATACGCAAATAATCTTTCCTAATGTCGTAGCCGCTAGTGTCACCATCATCAGCGTTGTCGATTGCATGGATAAAACTTTAATAATCATGATTTTACTAATTTCATCAGTTACAACCAAGGACTTAGTCTGTTTATAAATCATTGGTACAACGCAGCATTTCGGGAGCTTGTTACGCTGCGACCCGGGGGATTGTGCTGAAGCGAAGAAAAAAGAAACACATCAAAATGGATTCAACTTTATACCCATAATCTATACTGACAAAGTTTCACCCCCCTCCCCCCTCCACTTTTTATCCGTCTTTGGTGACGAATGAAGACGAGAAATGTATCTTTTTGTTGCTACCAAACATTTTGACAATGAGACCTTGAATCTGATGAATGTATCCTTTCTCTAAAGCCTTCCTTGGGCAATGGTACATGTACACACAAATTTTAAATAGCAAACAACATTCATAATAGAAGTGAAAGGAGGGGGTCTCCTACAGAACTTGATTGCAGCACCCACAGCAAAAAAAAAAAAAAAGATATAAACACTTGGTTTCTTTTTGCCGTCCGTTTCGGCCATGTTAGGCCTTCATCAGCGGACTTTATTTGTTATATGGTACTTGGTTTCTTTTTGCCGTCCGTTTCGGCCATTGTACCATAACAAATAAAGTCCGCTGATGATTTAATTATATGTCAAGAGACTTTGTGGTAAATTAATAGATAAATAAACACAGAGTGTGTAATCACAACAAGAGACACCAACGGGACAAGATCACACAAAATGACATCAAAGAGAAAAGACTACACATGAACCAATGAGACTTACGGGGCAACGGGTGCCGTGATCAAAATAATAGGATCAAAGGACTATATATGATTTATATAGTAAAGCGGCCCCCTTTCAGGGCAAAATCCTAACATATGTTGCTGTCTGTCAGGGGAGACTATGCTTTGCGTTGACTATCTTTTTTTTATTTTCAGTTCTCCTTTCAATATGCTCCATGCTGACAGATCCAAATCCGGATGATCCTTTGGTTCCAGAAATTGCACGAATTTACAAAACTGATAGGTCAAAATACTTAGAACAGGCGAAAGAATGGACAAAGAAGTATGCCATGTAGAAAAGAACAAACCCCTGACATTGGTTCTTTCTTATTGAATTTATAGACTCGGTTTTACAACCTAGACTCAAAATACAAACATGTAAAGATTGATATTTGTTTTCAGGCTATGAATATATATTGTAAAAATATACATGTATTTATAATTATGTGGCCGAGCCATTTTGTAACAATATTAAAAAAAGACATAAAAATATTCATAATGTAATTCAAATTTACAAAACCCTACCTTGAGGGTCGTCATGTCACACTTATCGTATTTGCCCAATACTGATACTGTCATTCTCACCGTAGTCTGGTTTATGTTTACTTTAATCAAAATGTAAAAAAAGTATTACCAGGCTCCATCTAATAGTCTGTCAAAAGTCGAGTCAATTACAAATAATCACTACGGACATACTACTCAAAAACTATATATATTCCTGGAATGGGTTTTTTTTGGGGGAGGGGGGGTGTCCATTTTTCAAAGGAGATGTTAATTCCGTTAAGAAAAGGGAAGGATCTCCAGCATGACCACCCTGCACGCACCCAGCGAAACAAGTCCACAAGAAAGTGATACATAAATGATATCAGACAAAACTACAAATCGCAAATCGGCAAAAAGACACAACAATATTCACTAGAACATCGTACAAACAATCGTAACAGACGTACAGAAACATCAAACATTAAGGACAAAACATAAAAGGAAGGAGACCAATGTGACCCGGTGCCGACTTTGGACGGTCATCTGCTATTATAAGCAAATGATGTGGTTATCCGGATTACGTGCGCACAAGCCTCCCACTTATCCGGATGCACAGAGGTCTCCATAGACGCACAATTGTTGTATAAAAATAAAACTTCTCACTGAAGGTGACATCACAAACAAGATAGTTAATCTCAGCGACCTCTTGTAACACAAATTCTATGTATAAAATGGATATAACAAAATTAAGACTTACGATACCTCACGAAGCAGTCCCAAACGATGCTGACATATTTTAAAATAAGCTCATCTCGTCATCTTTTGCCAGATTGCATACCGATTCCATTCTATAGATTGACGATGCTTGTCAGTCTGTTTGTCTTTCCGTCTGTCTATCTATTATGATACTAATAAATGTTTTTCTAAAGATTGACTGTGTATTTCTCACTGATATTTATTTTTATATGCCTCGAAATTGTCAATATTGAAATATATGTTATATAGTACCAATTTCATTGTACTAGACACGTGTTTCGGATATTAAATCCTCGTCAGTAGCACTTAATGTCAAACAGGTTGGACAAAGTGAATTTTCCTGGCACTATCTACAATATAGACTGTTAATTTCAAGACATGGATTCTAATATGGTCATTTTTTAGCTCTACTGGTCAAAGACCATGTTTTTTGCAATATAATCAGTCTCTGGTCTAGTTGTGCACCTGATTATTTGTTTGAGCCTCTGACCCCAGGGTCTTCAAAATGGGTGTGGTCATTTTCATCTATACGAGCCTATGTCAGTATGTGATCTAGTGAACACCAATTCTTAGAAAGTATAATTGATAGAGAAATATTTTTTTCTTGCAATATAATCGTCTCTGTTCTAGTTGTGCACCTGACATTTTGTTTGAGCCTCTGAGCCCCAGGGTCTTCAAAAATAAGTGTGCTCATTTTCTCCTGTATAAGTCTATGTAATCTAGTGAACACCAATTCTCAGAAAGTATAATTGATAGAGAAATAATTCTTTTTGCAATGTAATCAGTCTCTGGTCCAGTTGTGCTATTTTGTTTGAGCCTCTGATCCCAATGGTCTTTAAAAAGGGGTCTTGGAAATGTGTGTGGTCATTTTCTCCTATATAAGTCTATGTTACCTTGTGAACATCAATTCACAGAAAGTATAATTGATAGAGAGATAATTCTGTTTGCATTACAATCAGTCTCTGGTCTATTTGTGCCCTGATATTTTGTTTGAGCCCCTGAACCCCAGTGTCTTGGAATGGGTGTGGTCATTTTCTCCTATATAAGTCTATGTTACCTTGTGAACATCAATTCTCAGAAAGTATAATTGATGGAGAGATAATTCTTTTTGCATTATAATCAGTCTCTTGTCTATATTGTACGTGTGTGCCTGCTATTTTGTTTCAGCATCTGAACCCCAGGGTCTTTGAAATGTGTGTGGTCATGTTCTCCTATTTATAACTCTATGTAATCTAGTGAACACCTGCAGTTCTCAGAAAGTATAACTGATACTGTAGAGTGTAGAGAGATATTTCTTTTCCCATTTCCATGAGTCTGTGGTCTGATTGTGTGCCTGAGAGTCTGTTTAAGACTGACCTTTGTCTTTGAAATGGGTGTGGTCATTTTCTCCTATATAAGTCTTTGTAATCTTGTGAACACCAGATCTCAGAAAGTTTACCGGTAATCCATGGAGAGTAAATTCTTTTTGCATAACATGTAATATGTGCTAGTGCTGTAGGTGTGCATCTGATATTTTGTGTGAGCCCCTGTCCCCAAGGGTTGGAAAATGGATGTCAATTCAGTGAATTTAACGAAACAGCCAGTAGATCGAGCTTCAGTCTCATCAGACTTCTGGTATTATTCTATTCTACCTGTCTGTACATCTTATTTTTGTAACCACTTATAAATACACAGTTGGAACAGAATCATTCATCAAGTCAAATGGAAATGGTCAATGTCATGGGAAAGTATGGTTGAAGAAAATATTTCAGCTCACCTGTTCAAAGCTCAAACAATCTATTGCCATACCGCATTCATATTGCCTGTCATAAACTTTATATATAAAAGTATATGAGTGCTGTGAAACAATATACAAATGTACTCTAGATGCGGTATCAACCAAATGGATATTGAAAAATTCAAAAGAAAATTTAGAATATCTGAATTCGGCAAAATTCAAGAATGTATTTTCGATCAAATAATTCGAGATTTCGGCTCTTTACACAACAATTCAACATTCTCAATTGAAAGAAGAATCGAAGATCTCTGATAACTAAAAATTCCTTCACCAGCAAAAATGACAATCGCAAATACAAGTACATTGTGGTAGTTTACAAGGGAACTTGTTTTGTGAGAGAAATTTCTGATACTAATGGTAGACACACAGAGGAAGACGTAATCAAAATGTAGAACTTTCGAATCGATTTTTTGAAGGAATTGTTTTCAGCCAATAGTGGAAACTCCAATAGGAACCAATTGTGCTCCACTTCTTGCTGATATTTTTCTATAATCATATGAATCCGTGTTTGTTCAGTCTTTGCTCGCTCACGGTAAGAAACACGTAACATTCCATATAGATATATCGATGACGTGTTTTCTATTAATAAACCAAATTTTGCTGATTATGCTAGGTTTACACTTAGCCACGATGCCCTACGATGTCCACGATTGAGCAAAATCGTGGAGCTCCACGATTCTATAAATAAAGTTGGTCTTCGCACGCTCTCCTACGCTCCATTACGCGCTGTAGCGATTTGTTACGATTGTAGATAAGATCTGTTACGATTTGCATCCCGTTCTGTCAAGCTTCGTTACGTTCCCGTACTATTACCAAGATGAGCTAATACCCTTTGCCACGCTCTATCACGGTTCCCTACGCTTAGGGAGCAACCATTTGATTTTTATGGGGGGGGGGGGGGGGGGGCAGGAAGACTTTGCAAAAAAAATTTTCCGGATCGAAATTTTAGGGAAAAAAAATTTCCGGCCCGAAGGGCCGGCGAAAAATTTTTTCCGGATCATAAAATTGCCCCTCCCCCCTCTCTTCCAACCTTTCCACTGCCAAATAAACACTTTTTTGTGTATCATAAACAAAGTATATAAAAATGAAACAAACTTTACGCAATTTGGAGTGAATAAATAAAATTCAAAAGTCATTAGTACCATATAGCCTGTCTCCATTGAGTATCATTTTAGTAAACAGATTATAGGCACCATATGCCATTCAAGAAATTAAAATGAAGTGATCTGCTGGCAAGAGATGAACTCATTGTGTGTTTGATGTTTAATATGGCTGAAAAATCACGCTAAATTATTTAAACTTTAGAGTAATTTTTAAGATTGGAAAATTATGAAAAAAGATAATCCGGCCCGAAGGGCCGGCGAAAAAAAAATTCCGGCTCTTAAAATGGCCGAAAAAAATTTTCCGGCCGGCAAAAGTCTTCCTGCCCCCCCCCCCCCCCCCCATAAAAATAAAATGGTTGCTCCCTTATCAAGTTTTGTTGCGATCTGTTACGATGCAGGACTACGATTTGCTGCGATTTAACACGATTTGATATGAAATAGACAACCAGTTTCAATACCACTTGCAATATCCGAACAAGATTAAGCTTAATATCCAGGAGATGAATATTTTAAATCGCAAAACGCAGGAAATGGCATTGTTGAACCTTATTTGATCTTTCTTTTTTCGATTATTAAAGTTTACATTTTTTCTTGAGCAATTCAAATCTTTGATTGCGTGTATATATTTAATTCGTTCGAAGACAATTAATGCAGCACCTCACTGATTATCAAGACTTCTTTTCTTAGTCTTCTTTGTATGTTAGAAATTGTTGCGGATGTTAAAAACACTTGATATCCATCAAAAAACGGGTTGTCTTATTATTATTTTCATTATAGAAATATTGGAATCGCAACGAATCTTGTAGATCGTGGACTGAATCGTGGAAACCGTAACAAATCGTCAAAGAGCGTGAGTGAAATCGTAGTGGATCGTAGGAGAACGTGTTTCACCAAGGTCTCGTACGATCGCATATTACGATTTGTTGCGCTTTGTCAAGATCTGTTACGCTCTACTACGCTCCATCACGTTCACTACGCTCTCTCACGATGTAAGGATCAATCGGGACAATCGTAGCAAATTTTTTGAGAATCAAAAATTTTGCCACGATCTCTGCGATCTCCTACGATCATCACGATTCCACCACGCTCTCTTACGATCGTCACGATTCAACCCCACGCTCTCTTACGATCTCTACGATTCACCTCAATCGGGGCGATCGTGCCTAAGTGTAAACCTAGCATTACCTTAGCACAATCTATCCGTGTGAACTAGAGGTGAAAGAAATCTCAGAAAGCATTAACTTCATATTTATATCTCATGTTATCTTTTGACGAAAATGGTCACCTGGATACTTTAATATATAACAAACATGACGATTTCAATTTCTAAATTACAAATTTCCCTTTCCTTAGTAGTAACATTCCTTCGTTTCCTGCCTATGGTTTATTCATATCGAAATTGATACGCTATTCCAGAAAAAGCTCAAACTACAATTATTTCGTTCTGAGAGTGAGGAGACTAACAGAAAAACAACTGAACCAAGAGTACATTTGTCAGCAACTGATTTTTGACATTGCAAAATTTACGTATTTGGACAATACAATGGAAAGGAGGAGATCTCCAATAACACTGTTGCAGCACCAACAGCAAAACACCCACTGCAAAAACGAAAAGCAGACACGCACAGAATGAGACGAAAATAGTGCAATGAACGCCAAAATCACATAAGAACATCAAACATAAATGACTGCACACAAACCAACGAGCCCAAAGAAAAGGGGATGCTCGCGAGCATGACCACCCTGCACTCATCCAGTGAAACAAACCCACTAGAAAGTTATACGTAAATGACACCAGACAAAACTTAAACCACAAAAAAGACAATATTCACTAGAACATTTTTAAAAACATTATAACATCTCGTCGTCCTCAGTGTTGGACGATATTTTAGGTTACCAGTAGAACTATCGATCCCAGTTAACACTTACATGTTCTGTGTTTTTTGCATTGGGTGTTTTGGGGTTTACCTGTTGTTGCTGCAACCTAGTGTTGTTGGAGATCCCCTCCTTTCTTTTAAAAACATGTTAAAAATAATTTCAGTAAATGTGATAGAAACACGTCTCAAGAAATGTCACGAAAACATCCTCATTGATGTTTTATTCACGTGATTTCGTATGGTTCCAGAAACATAAAAAAACATTTTTGGAAACATTGCATTAAAATGTTTATTAAACATGCTGTCAAACATTTTCAAAACGTTTCAATAAATGGTGCAAAAACATTTTCTGTAATGTTTTATTCACGTGATTTTGTATGGTTCCAGAAACATCATTAAAACATTGTTGGAAACATTTTATTAAAGTTAATTAAAACATGTTGGCAACATTTCAAAATCATAAATGAAATGCTTCCAAAAATGTTTAATTATGTTTCTGGAACCATTCAAATTTACGTTAGTAAAACATCATAAAAATGTTTTTGTAACATTCCTTAAGACGTTTGAAAAATATTGCAAACATGTTTAATGAACTATAATTTTTCCAAGAATGTTTTAATGATGTTTCTTGAACCATGAAAAATCACGTGAATAAAACATCAATGAGGATGTTTTCGTAACATTTCTTGAGACGTTTGGAAATTGTTGCCACATGTCAATCTGATTAAAACCAGATCTCTACATGCTCCCGATTTTGTTATGTCGCGACATAACAAAATCGGGAGCATGTAGAGATCTGGTTTTAATCAGATTGGCCACATGTTTAATCAACTTTAATGAATTATTTGAAGAATGTTTTAATGGTGTTTCTGGAACCATACAAAATCACGTGAATAAAACATTAATGAAAATGTTTTTGCAACATTCCCTGAGACGTTTGAAAAATGTTGCAAACATGTTTAATCAACTTAAATGAACCATACAAAATCACGTGAATAAAACATTTTTGAGAAATGTTTCTATCACATTTACTGAAATATTTTTAACATGTGTTTAAAACATGTTCGTGTTAACTGGGTATGAGTGATCCTCAATCTAAATACTGCAATACCACCACAGAGTATGAAAGTTATTATGTCCAAAAATGTACCGAAAGATGTAGCAGCTAGGATTGGTGGGATATGATGCTACAGTGGGGATCCACGTTTTAGAAATAACGAGAAATTTGGATAACAGAAATTTTCGAAAGCGTTGAAGAATTAACAGCAGTGATACCATTCACAAGACCCATTTCAGAATATAAAAGTCAATGTCAGTGGATATAAACAACCTTGAAGATAAGGTAGAGATCCCCAACAGCGGAAACAGCGACCCAAACACCCACGAGAGAAGGAGGACAAACAGATGGATGCGACAACATTACACCATAGAAACAAGAATGACAACTTTGTCGATATGAATAGTACTATTAAACCGAAATCATTATAGGTGACTCCACTTAAAAGAACGAGGCGCTGTACAAACATCAAAATGTCCTAAATAACTTCAAATAAACATGACCATGACAGATGTCGTGATATTGTCATGAATCGAAAATATGACGAAAAAACTTCCCAAATATATTCTGGGCCCAATCACTTACCACTCAAATGTTATGGCCAAGGTTAAAGTTTTTCAAAAGTAGGTCAAACTCCATGGTCAAGGTCACAGGGTAAAAAAAATGATATCCATGGAAACTTCTCGTCACAAGGAATACATATGTGAAATATGATTCAAGCCCTATCACTTAATTACAATTCAAAAGTTATGGTCAAGGTTAAAGTTTTTCAAAAGTAGGTCAAACTCCAGGTCAAGGTCAAAAGGTAAAAAATGTTGGTATCCATAGAAAGGTCTTGTCACAAGGAATACACATGTGAAATATGAAAGCCCTATATATCAATTACCATTCAGAAGTTATAGCCAAGGTTAAATTTTTGCGGACAAACAGAGTTCTAACAGACAGACAGACCAAAATCTATATTTTTATGCCCCCGAATCTCCGATAACGGGGACATAAAAAAAAAAAAAAACATTTATATGTGTAAATTTTACCTTTTTTCTAACCTTTATGTGTAAATGATACATTTGTATGTAAATTTTACGTATTATGTGCAAAATTTTACATTTCTAATTTAAAATTTTTCACTTTTTTTCTAAGTTGACTCTTTAGTGTTTTTACATTTTTCTGTGTAATTTTTACCTTCTTTATGTGTAATTTTATCTTCGTATGTGTAAATTATACACTTAAAAATTATGTGTGAATTTTACACTACATGTATGTATAAGTGTAAATTTCATCGTACTTTACGTTTTTATGTATAAATTTTATACTCTGTTAGTGAAAAGTTTACATTTTTTCTAATTTAAACCTTTTTGTGTGTAAATTTTACACTTTTACCAGGGACGTATATACATGTATATACGTCCCTGCTTTTACGTATACATATCAATTACACTTTTATGTGTAAATTTTACACTTAAAAATTATGTGTGAATATTACACTTTCGTATGTAAATTTCACCTTACTTCACGTTTTCATGTATAAATTTTATACTCTGTTAGTGTAAAGTTTACAATTTTCTAAGTTTAACCTTTTTATGTGTAAATTTTACACTTTTACGTATAAAAATTTCACTTTTATGTGTAAATTTTACTTTTACACATTTTTTTTCTGTATCATTTACACTTTCGTGTGTAAATTTTACACTTCGCGAACAAGGGCTGAATGTCATTGTGACAACTAGCAATAAAAGAATAAGTTCGATGGTTACTTTTGACGTAACTTTTTATGTGAGTTGCCCATTATTTTAAAAAAGACGAGGCATCTTTATTTTCTGTGTAAGGGGTCAAAAGCCAAGTTTGCAAAATAAAAGTATCTCGCGCATAGGATGCAGCAATCTCTTCCATCGAACATTGTAGTGAGAGTCTGTTTTGAGACTGAGGATGCTGAAGTACGTACGCCACCGTAGGAAACATATCGCGACCGAACAAGAAAATTTTCGAAACTGCTCTAATAAATATCGACACATGCGCGGTTGGTTTTTACTCATCAATCCGGTAGCTAAATAAAGAACAGGCGACATTACTCGCTATTATTAAACAGAACAAATTATGGCTCTAAAAAGAATAAATAAGGTGATTTGTTGTTCAACTACCAACCAATATAATATATCAGAGATTTAGCCATGAACTGATTCATCTATTAAACGTCCAATCTTTCCATCTTTCTTTTACTTTGCCTTCTTTTCGGTCACTGGCTGACTCAATCAGTCACACGGTACTACATTGAAATGTCAAGTTTAGCCACGTGAAATGTTTAGAAATAACAACTGACTTTCTGTGATTTAATGTCCAGTCACAGGAACCAATCAAATTATGATTTGTTCAGGGGAATGAACCAAACTTCTTGCTGTCCGCACGCTCGCGCTCACTTTGGAAACTACTGTCTGCACGGCTCACTTCGGAAACTGGATAAACGAGATTTTGATAACTTTCATGCAGCAATTAAAATAAAATCTATATCATTTTATAGGTCTTGCTTAGTCGTAAATTTTGGTATATGTTACATGGTCGAGGGTTTATGCCGTAGGCGCTCGTTGCAAAGATAATTTTTTTCTGCCTGTGCTTTTACCACGATGATCTTTTCTTTAACAAACTAAGCATTTCCGGAAGTACCCTGATTAGCCCATTCTGAGTTTGTGCCAAGTCCAAAACGTAAACACTGAATGTAAACATAAACATGTATCATGTGGTTTATGAATACATTAATTTCAAATCTGTTTTACCCCTGAAGTATTGAAATCGACATTTATGACTGCGAATTTGTAAAACATAATACATGATGTACTGGGGTATTGTGTTCCCGCATTTTATAAAGGATTAAAGCCTTTAGAAAAGAAAATTACAGCTGACCAAGGCTATGCTGCATGCTGTGTCCAACCCATTAAATAGTAATCAAAAAGCAATAAAATCGTCAGTCCATCGACAAGTATACACAGAGTAAATATTGGTAGTAAGCTAACTTTCATCAAGTGAACATAAGCAAATATAAATTGTCATAGTCATGATTTCAGAATCTGGTGTGAAAAGGGGGGGAGGGCGGTGTTGTTGAAATGCAATACATTGTACATGTATTTAAGAAACTACGTAATTCGGCGAAATGATTCTATTTATCTACTTAAATTGTGATCAAAATCATGAACAAATATTTGCTTGCCGATAAAATGGTGCGAGATAAAATTAAGATATGATTTTATTTTTCAACTAGACGTATACTGCAGTACTGTAATTAACCCCCCCCCCCCCCTTTTTCGCTGTAGTTGAAACGGCTGATGATGCATCTAGATCGACTGGAAGTCCATTATTTGGACAAAAACAGTTTATTCTGATAATTCGGTGTGCAGAAAATCGAAATATTCAAAAGATAAAACAAAAATACGTACCGTTTGAGAGGCCGGATGTTCCAATTTTTAACGTTTCAACTTAAATTCAATGGATTAGACTCCGAGTTATAAAGATGGACTCTACAAGACACCGGTGCCATTCGACAGTGCAGAGTTCACTCGATCAATAAAAATTCATAACATGCCCATAAAAATTCATATCTCCTCAGAAAACAGGATAAAAGATCACTACCCCCCCCCCCCCCCCCTCCGCCATTAGAAGTTTTCCGCCACTTCAAATTTTCATAAAATCATTAAAAATCAAAACATTAGTCCAAGGTACACGTGTTTGGTATCGATCGATTCTAAATTTAGAGCTTACGCGAGATATCTGGGTCGCGCAGGTATAGCTAGAAGTTTTTCCCTCGCTTTTACGTTTGCTTATCTCCCATTGGTCATTCTCAGAACATGACCGCTTCGACACCGTGACGTAGACATTGTTTAGGTTCTAAGCTCATTTGCATAATTCATGCACAGTTACAAGGAGCATAGAAAGATCTAAGTGTTTACCTACGGTGGTTTCCCGATCAGCTGTTTCTATGTTTACATCATAGTGCTGATAGACAGAAGAAAGGCGCGCAAGTTGGGCCTCCATCTTGTTCTCGACTCGGGCGATACACATCATTTCTTTTTACACTTACACATCACATACCTTTATAAATTGGGCATTAGCAACCATCTTTTATCAAAATACAGCTTAGAAAAATAACAATTCCCAAGCACAACACGCATTAATCAAGAAATCAACAGTTTCTTTGAATATCGATCTGTATAGGCACTTTCTTGTAACGGATGTTTACAGATGCGAAACAAAGACATGCAGAAGACTTTCCGAACTATAAGGAAAAGTCTAGAAATACACCGAAAAATTCCGTGTAATTCAAATTATGATTATGATACTACTACACGTGGCATATATTCGATATGGAAAGACCTTTTCAGAAGGAGAATTTTCAGCTACCAACCTAGTTAGTGCATTAAATCACAATAAAATAAGGCTTCAATTACCAGTCCAAGAGAATACTGGAAACAGTAATATTACTCAAAACAATAATATAACTTAAATTGGAGTTATCTTTCTTGGAAATTTATCTCTTTATATTACTGGAAGCAGTAATACTATTTAGATAGTCAGTTCGCTCTTATACCAGTGGATTCGGGGAGAAATGAGGGTGATTAGGTGTTGTATCTCATTAAAATGTACACTGAAAAATTATTCAAAACATCAGACAATTTTTTTTCCTTAACATATTTAAGAAAAATATGATATCAGAAAGAAGAAAAAGTGAAAAATAGGTTCCAAATGGTCATAATTTTCACTTTTCAGTTAAAAAAATGTTCATATATAAGTGATTTGTTGTTGAATGAAAGAATTGTATGATAGAAACTGTGCTTGTAGCTTTAAAACTTTGCTTTGTCTATATTACAGAAAGATGTAATATAGAGTGGCAACATTACTGTTTTCAATAATTTTCAGGGATTATTGTTAAGAGTAATATTACAGTTTTAAGTAATATTACTGTTTTTAGTATTCTCCTGGACTGATTACCATTTACAATTTTGAAGTGAGAAGAAATTGAGAATAATTTGAAGTCTTCTGCTTGTCTTAGTTTCGCATCTGTAAACTTGTTATTTTTCTAAGCTGTATTTTGATAAAAGAGGGTTGCTAATGCCCGATTTATAAAGGTATGTGATGTGTAAGTGTAAAAAGAAACGATGTGTATCGCCTGAGTCTAATAAAGAAGTCAAGGACATCTCAAATGCTCAGTTCCTGACAATTGTAAATTCATACCCCAAAAGTATGAAGCATAGTACAAATGGCTTTACTTCTCAAGGGGGGTACCTTTGTAAATTTTGCGAACTCTTTCACTTTCCTGAATAATTTGAGCACATCTTGAACGAAATTTTGTTTCTAGATTTTCCCAATTTGTTCCAAATTAAGTGTCGCATATTTTCCCAAATGAAAAGGTACAGGTGGCTTTTAAAAAAGGTAAAAAAATCACTGTTAAGGGAAAGTGGTAGAATTTAGGATTTTACAATTTTATCACAATGCGCTGTGACCTTGAATTTTCTCATTAGTTATGTCATTATTAATCATCGATCATTTACATTTGCAACATCCAACTCCTAGAACTTCTAGTAGAAGTAAGATTTAAGATTAACGGCCTGAATTTGTTTTAATTTTTCCCGTGACGTCCTGATGTGCTCCTTAGGCTCAATGTTAAATTTGGCAACATCATGCTATAATTTAACATTGCTGAAATTTGAAACTGAAACATCTATAATTTAATGATACAAGCATGAAGTCCTGAATACATGTACATATGTAAATGTGATTTTCTATTATAAGGAATTACAAGACTTGGGCAGGGACCCACCAGCACAATGCTCAGCAGGGCCAGTAGGGGACGATTGTAAGTAATTTAATTGTGACAGAGATGCCGAAAACTTTTTTAAACGCATCAATTTCAGTCTGACAAACTTAAAGTATAAAGTGTATGTCAAACCGTATGAAAACATGTCAGACCAAATAATTTAAAAAATGACTATGATGAGATGAAGCATTTCATAAAAGATAAAAAAATTCATAAGAAAAAAACCAGATTAGTCTGACATTTGGACTGGAACTTGGAAAAGTTTGTGGGTTTTGACGGCATGTCTGACACTTAAAACACATTTCTGTATGATCAAATTTGAAGTGAATGATCTGAAAAGTTGTGAAGATTATCATACAATGTAATATATTTTACAATATAACTTTTAATGAAAAAGATCACTTTAAATTTGTCTTTTCGAATAGTATTTATCTCACTTAAAACAAAGATATGATGTCTAGAGCTGTATGATTCCTATTGTTCCGAGTGGTAGAACGTTGCATGAAAAGTCAAAGGCAATATGAGTGAACCTTGTGAAAGGTCGAAATGAATGTTGAATTAATGGATAACCATGATAGCAAAAAATTCTTTTACCTGTACAATGTCTCATTCTGCCTTAAACTAGTTAGATTTTAATTCTTTACCTTTTACTTTCAGTATTTCATTGGCAAGCAACAATAATGGGTCCAGTAAGTAGAAGAAGACATTCACAATATTTTTCTCCTTTATGATGACAGTTAGCCTCAGGACTCCCAGAATAGCAGGATATCCATTTAAAAGTCTTTTGTATAACTATAAGTCAAATATGTTAAAGTTACTTAAAGGATTAAGGGGTATAATTCTCTACTTCCGGTTTGTTTAGTCCATTAAAAGATAGAATGCCTTGAAGTTTACCGAAGTCGCACAACTTCGGCAATGTTTGGGACCGCAGAAGTTTAAAGTTGAAAACGGAAAGATACACAAGATATAGCAGTATTATAATTATTAAAAACGACCACCTTTTCAACGTTATTGCTATTATACCCCTAATACCTTGAGGATCAGATTTCAGTTTATCTTAGGTTTCACTGACACCATTGTAAGTTCAAACTTTTAGGTAAATTGTCCAGTATGGATGGTACATTTAATTTAATTGTCCATCGTTGTTCCTATCATGTGTAAGGGTGAAACGTTTACACGTGTACACGGAGCCGTTTCGTTTTTTGACTGTAAACGTTTACATAATTTCTAAACGTGTACACGGACTACTGTACATACAATAAAAAGATATTCTTTTATATCGTTAATATTACTCTAAAAATTTAATACTTGTATTGATTTCCTGAAGTCGCGAAGTCAGTCAATTGATTCTTCATTAAACGTATGTACGAAACGTACATGTATGTGCTGTCGGAGTTATGTATGCATCCTTGATTCAAACACACTGGACAAACTTTAAAAAAAACCGCTTAAAACGGGAAGAAAATCTGTCTGAGAATCAATCTAATCCTGTTATAGAAAGAGCCGATATCTCAAAATTGACACCGCAGCAACCGTCTCTTTCTCCGTCATTGCCGTCTATTTCTTCGTCTATTTCTCCGCCTATGCTTTCTCTTGATGGTCCGGTGTCCAACCTTCCATGAGTTGCTGTTTTTGTAACTTAGGCCTTTTATTTTTTATTAAATGATTTACGGGAAATTTTGAAAAAAAATTGAGTCGAGGGGGAAAAATAAAAATAAAAATAAAATGAGAAATTTAACACAGTCGACCAAAAAAAAATAAAAATAAAAGAGGAAACGGATCATCTTTTTTTTATTTATTGAAACTTCCATAACAATTGATGCTAAGTTTGAATTTTTGTTTTTTCGTACTGATCACTTCTTCTTTTTACTTTTTACTGCATTCCTGGTTTTAATTAGCACTGATTAAATGAAATAATCATAAATTGGATCCATCTCTCGATAGAATTTAATGGTCATAACACGACTATCTATTGGATAAACTTGGATACGTGAACCAATCAGAAATACAGAAACACTTTACATGTCTGGATAGAGAATTGAAGCGTTTAAAAGATTCAATGATCGCAAATTATAAAAATTTTATTTTGCGAGTTGACAGTTTAAGGCGGTCGGCGGAAAGTATGAAAATAAAAGGAGACATCGCCACTTTTATTTTTATTTTTTTTCAGAAGAAATTAGAGTCGGCGCTCCCGTAAACCATTTAATAAAAAATAAAAGGCCTTACTTGCACTTTTGAATTGTGGGAATTGTTCAAACACATTTGAAAATAACAGTTTGATATTTGAATCTTTGAAAGTTTTATTGCTGTACGAAACATCAGCATGTCGTATTAAAATTGCGAATTTGATCTAGTCAAGCATAACTAAGTCGTATTTATGTCAATTTATGACCATGTCTGCAAATGAATGCTAGTGGATAAAACTTTTCACATTAGAAATACAAAGAAGCGTTTAAACGTTTACGTTTCGTTTACAGCCTTCCGTGTACACGTTTAGGAAATTTGGTAAACGTTTCACCCTTAATCATGTGACATGATGTCACATTTAGGGATCACTTTGTCATTCAGTGTTTTCTCTGTCTTTTTATCTGTAGAAAATTACGATATCGATCAAACCACGGTGGGTAATCTCGCAACGCAGAACATTCAGTTTATCTAAAATTTCGTGTAATACAAATTATGTTTCACATAAAGGGAAATGTGATGCAGTGTAAGGATGCCTTAGCTACGAGTTTTATCCAAAGTAAGAGAGGTAATATCCTTTTATAAAGCTAAAAAACGATGTGATTCGTGTAGGTGAAAGTGAAAGTAGAACGCCAATCATGTTTTGGATGCAACTCATAGTTAGGGCGTTATTACACTGCATCACATTTCCCTTTTTGTAATGTTTAATCTATTTTACGCAAAAATATAGAAAAATCAATTGTTCTTCGTTGCGAGATTACCCACCCTGTCAAATGCTCTGATTTTCTATTTGGTGAAGTGAAGTGTCTTACTTAGTTAGACCCATTAACACTCAACATTGTAGTGAAAAATGAGGAACAGAACACTCGGCGAAAAAACCATGAAAGAGTATTGCTTCTGCATGTAAATGAGACCTTTGATTTTTCCTTTTTACTTGAATTGGATTGTCTAGAACTTTGATATTCAAAACGTATAACGGTGTTTATTTTAAATGGATACCAAATACTGGAAGTACATGAACATGTACGTGTGATGTGCCAAATTATTTTCAGAAGAAAATATCAGGGCTGTTTGCCTTCAATATTTTACCATATTTTGCACGCAATTAGTGACAAAACAAAAAAGGAGTACAGGTTGAGGTTGTGCCCTTGGTGCAAAAATAGAAGGATGCCGGTGGAAATGTGAACATGCTGAACAACATATATCAATCCAGTGTATAACTGATAACATACACAAATAAATAAAACTATAAAAGTAAGAGACAATTATGCTTAGATCATACACAACACGCACAAGTAACTTGAACTATAAAAGTAAAAGAAGCTCAGATCTAGACTTATTTTATCAGGGGAAGGGAAGTCCAACCTACACAAAATATGACCCCCCAGGGTTGCTGAGCACAAAAGAGCCCCATCTGGTGCCCTGCCTTTTATGCTCCCAGAATAAAAAATTCAGGGGCATATTGTCTTTGGCCTGTTTGTCCATGGCAAAAACTTTACCATTGGGCATAACTTTTGAATGGTAGGTGATAGAGCTTTCATTTTTCACATGTTTATTCTTTGTGACAAGACCTTTCCTTGACCATCTGACCTTGACCTTTGACCTACTTTTGAAAACTGGAAGCAAGTTCTCAATATTCTTAAATGATTTAGTGTTTTTCAAGCTGATCAACAAACATGGCCAAAGAGGGCTCTGATTGGCTAGCAAATTTTAGACATCTCTACCATAACTGCTGCACAGAATGTCACAAAACCTTACAGGAAGGGCTCGACTAAAGAGTCTACTAAATTTGCCATTTTCAGCCCTTTGTCTGCACATCAGGTCAGAGATGTGGGTCTCTTGTTATATCCAGTGAAAGTACATGTTTTCTTGAAAAGAAATATTCTATAGACACAAAAAATTTACCTTTTGTATATATAACTCCCCTGCCAATCGGTAAAGATACTGTTCTCCAAATGGCTGTGAGTTCCATGTAAATAATGATATAAGTGTCACCTGATGTATGGTGTACCAGTAAACACATAATGGTAACCTCATGCAGTGTCCGCCAAAAGTCATTGGACTATGACACTGAATTTTTATGATGTTGTCATCTCATTCAAGAAGGTAGGAAGATAGGACATTCTTGATTACCGGTAATTTAAGTATTCTGAGGGGGCTATCCTTGGAAAGTAATATGTCATGAACACAAGTTTTAGGAATTCCAGTCTTCGAGGAGGAACATCTGTTTGATTTTTCCGGGCTGTTAGAGAGCATTTCTCGAAGGGTACTCACGTTTTCCTCGCTCCGACTTGACCTCGGCCGACCTGTTTTAGGAGCATCTGCAACCGATCCTTGTCCCTCAAATTTCTTAACAATTGTGTAGATATGTTTCCTACTTACATTAGAGTTCTTGACCTTATATTTAAATTTTTGCTGAACGTGTGTTACGCAATTTGTTTCGTAGACTGTCTTGACAACAAAAATACGCTGATCGGACATGAGTAGCACCATATTGAAATAATGTTTGTTTTAATGACATCATAATATTGGAAAAATAAGTAATTATGGCACATTTTGTAAGTATAGTTAAAACTTTCATTTACGACCTTTAAAATGATTCAAATTATATGAAAATATGAAAGAATTGAGCAGATTCATTAAATTGTAAAAGTGTTAACATTCTTTTCGGATACCCTGTATATCAAATGAAAGTTTTAATAATTTGAGTGAGAAAGATAAGATAAAAGACTGGTAAGAAAGTTCTATATAATAAATGCATGGCCATTGCTTTATGTATAACAAATATTAATGACAAAAACTTGTATTCAAAATGCTTGATTTTATTTCCAGTCATACACCTGGTATGAAATGTTTATCCGTATAGGACCGAATGTCCTATGAAGCTCTAAAAGATTTCGATGACACTGCGGATGCTTTGTAAAGTATATACTTATGCACAAGTCAGAAAAATGACATCAGATTTTGTAAAGTTTTGAACAGACAAACAAAAAAGAAGGGATGGGGGATTGGGCTATAATTTTACTGTTGCAGAAAATCGTAGTGCAGAAGAGAGGAAAGAGAAGATTTTTTTCTCATATTACATTCAAAGGTAATGTAAAAAGAATTACATTTTTCAATTTGTTTTCAAATCAATTATTAATGAGAGTAATCTTCATTAAGGAAAAAAGTGAAATCATTGTTAATGCATAGATATATTTTCTAGCCTTGACCTTGAAAATGAGACATAAACTTTTCATTTATTCCGTTATTTTGGTTGCCCCATTTACACACAATTTCAAGAATGCTGACCTTAAACTTTAAATTTGGTTGTGTATGATATTTTTAAACAGTAGATATGTAAATCAGTTTGAGGTCAGTGTTTATGTTAGTCAATAAATTAACTGATTTAGGTCGGTTATGACCAAGATTTCTTTCAGCTTTATCTGTTGCCAGGGCTCTCACACCATTTTTGGGGGCTGGGGCCCTTGACATTGGGAAAAATAGCAGCATTTTCTCAAAAATTGGGAAAAATATGAATACAAAATGAAGAAGAATGCTTTCATCTGGATAATTCAATTACAACAAGCGCTTCTTTGCACAGATCTCTTATCAAGTTTTACTTAAAATTAAGCATTTTTAAATAATCTTGTCAAATTTTCCATGAGGTGTCAAAGTGGGAAAAAATTGATCTACAAACTGGGAAAAAAACATTTTGCAAAGGGAATGGGGTCGAATATGGGCCCCAAATCAGGCTGATTGAGAACCCTGGTTGCAGAAGTTTAGACAATGATAACCTCCAAATCCTACGAAGGTGAGTCAATATGTTTCCAGCCTGGCACGTTTCCAATACATTTGTAGAGCGTGACACTTACAGTTTTCGCATCTACTTTATATTCAAAGTTGTTACCTGGGTACAAAATTTAAGGAATATCTGTTCGTTGTTTAATGGGATGTTAGACTTCATATGTGCTTAGTGAAGAGAAAGCATGCTTTTAATCTTGAGTCGAGTAACGTGCTGAAATTCTATTCCTGTATCTAAAAGGCAAATCAGGAAAGGAGATTTTCGACTTGTCACATAATGTTTATCGGTCTTCTTCAACATCTTATGCGTACAATAATTCTTGGTAGCGGAATTCAGACAACTCCCTCTGGATGCCACAGAGGTAGAAACATGTTGCAATGTCGTTGATCTTGTCTACTTTGATAGGCCAATTCAGGTAGAAGAAATAGCACAGGCATTAGGCATCCCGTGTGGTAGCATTTATTTCAACTATGCCCCATGAGTCAGGTAGAACAAATAACACAGGCATTAGGCATCTCACATGGTAGCATTTATTTCAACTATGCCCCACGAGTCAGGTAGAACAAATAGCACAGACATTAGGCATCTCATGTGGTAGCATTTATTTCAACTATGCCCAAGGAGTCAGGTAGAAGAAATAGCACAGACTTTAGGCATCTTGTGTGGTAGCATTTATTTCAACTGTGCCCCATGAGTCAGGTAGAAGAAATAGCACAGACATTAGGCATCTCATGTGGTAGCATTTATTTCAACTATGCCCCATGAGTCAGGTAGAAGAAATAGCACAGGCATTGGGCATCTCACATGGTAGCATTTATTTCAACTATGCCCCATGAGTCAGGTAGAAGAAATAGCAGAGGCATTAGGCATCTCATGTGGTAGCATTTATTTCAACTATGCCCCATGAGTCAGGTAGAAGAAATAGCAGAGGCATTAGGCATCTCATGTGGTAGCATTTATTTCAACTATGCCCCATGAGTCAGGTAGAAGAAATAGCAGAGGCATTAGGCATCTCACATGGTAGCATTTATTTTAACTATGCCCCATGAGTTAGATAGAAGAAATAGAACATGCATTAGGCATCTCACATGGTAGCATTTATTTCAACTATGCCCCATGAGTCAGGTAGAAGAAATAGCACAGGCATTAGGCATCTCATGTGGTAGCATTTATTTCCACTATGCCCCATGAGTCAGGTAGAAGAAATAGCAAAGACATCAGGCATCTCACGTGGTAGCATTATTTCAACTATGCCCCAAGAGTCGGGTAGAAGAAATAGCACAGGCATTATGCATCTCGTGTGGTAGCATTTATTTCAACTATGCCCCATGAGTCAGGTAGAAGAAATAGCACAGACATTAGGCATCTCGTGTGGTAGCATTTATTTCAACTATGCCCCAAGAGTCAGGTAGAAGAAATAGCACAGGCATTAGGCATCTCACATGGTAGCATTTCAACTATTCTGCATGACCATCTAGGTATGCACAAGCTTACTGCCCGTTACGTACCCACATCTCTCACCGATGATAAGCAAATGGCAAGCAGGACATCAGTATACAGCGACTTGTTGTAGCATTTAAAACAATTGTTGATTTTCTTAAGCGGTTAGTGACTGTTGATGAGACTTGATTCATTATTTTGAGTCAGAGAACAAAGCTCCGAGTCGTCAGTGAGTAGGTCCAGGGTCTCCAGGGCCAAAAAAGTTATTATTGTGGATTTTTTATGCAAGAAGAACAATAAATGGGGCTTACTATGCAAAGAGGCTGATGAAATAAGGCATAAAGTCTGCCCTGATAAAGGCAAATTTTGGAAACAGAAATTTCAAGAATTTTTTTTTTCATACACTTGACAACTATTTCGGATCCCATAAGAATCTGAAGTTAATCTACATCTGTTTTGCATTTTAATATTTAGGGAAGAACATGTCTTGTTCTTATAGAAATCTATAGAAAACAGAAAGGTTATCTTGAACATTGCCCCCCCCCCCCCCCCCCCAAAAAAAAAAATTTTTTTGGCAAATTGGGGACCACTACCCCAGAGACCAAAAACTATAGAAAGGATGGGGATGCTTATATTTTTATTGCTCTTTTAGACCAACAAATAAGTCAACTTTAATTATTTTTCAATTTTATCTATTCAGAAATCTATTCTAAATATGATGGAATGAAATATACGAGAATTGGGAAAGAAATATTAAGCAATATATCAACAGGACAATGCAAGAGTCCACACTTGCAAAGTTGCTAAAGATGCTGTAGAGCAGAACTGATATGAGCTAAAACAGTAACTACTCCCTGCGTACTCCCCAAATCTAGCACCAAGCCACTTCTTTCTGTTCCAAAACTTGAAAAAGGATATCCGTAGATGTCATATTTTCCGGTCTGATGATATTGTAAGGGCAGACTTTTCCAGTTCTGGATTGATTGTGCTTAAGTACCCTTTGTCTAACATTGTCTAAGTGCATTGCACAAAGGTGGAGGGGGGAGGTTACAGAAAAAGAGGAGATTGATTTCAACAGGAAATAAAATAGGCTGGTTTCTTATGACTCGCCCTTGTAGATAAGAAAAGTATATAACAATGAAAACTGACTCCTGTCTACAATAAGGGTCTGAAAGAAATTGTTATGTAGAAAAATATATCTAACCGAAACATTATCTATTCCGAAATCTTTCTGCATTCAACATTATGTTACTGCTTATAATCTGATTATGTTCTTCAAAATGACAATTTTTTTTTCTTTCCAATATTTAATACATCTTTGGTCAGATTTAATAAAATGACCTTGTACTTTTTCCACTTGATAGATTTTTCAGTAAATTCACCTATTTTGATCAAAATTTAACATAAGTACATAAGCACTACATCTTCATAATAAAGCAATGACCTTGAAGGCTGACCTCGTTTGAGAGTATTCATTTACTGACACATTGAATGTCATGCATGGAGCTGTTTAGAAAAAAATATATAAATATACTGCGACGGATATTCTTCCCTTTAGGTCAGTTCTAGATGCAGGCAACATTTGTGCTCTTGAGTGCAATATGAGACAAAACTTGGGGACAAATAGATACTCATGTAATTTACCCTTCCGATTGCTAGAAATAAATGCAAAATGTCGTGACATCACAATGCTTTTACCTCGGACAAACAAGCTTCAAACCTCGGTCAAACATTGAAATTGCATTGTGCGTCATGGAATTTCTTAAATTTTTCCCTTATTCGGAAGGGTCAATTGTTTGCAGGCTGTATATAATGCTGATTTTACAGTCCAAACCTAGTTTTACTAGCATCATTTATTGACTCGTAACATGACGTCAGAATTATTAGTTTATTTCCATCGTAATACAAGATCTATTTAAGCAAAATAATATTTAAGCAAAATACAATGCTAACAATGTTAATTGCGAATATGCTCTAATGAAAAGGATTAAACAGAGAATGAAGTTTTACATTATTTAAAAGTTTCATTGGAATTGTGTGTAAATAGGTGCGACCAGATCTTATTAAGCAGCAACTATTAAAAGTAATTAATTTGTCTTCATATCATGATTGCCAACAGCATCTACTTTAATATTACAGCATGATAGTCCATATCAGGGTGGTGTATTTTTCCTCTCAATACATTTCCCTACGGATTACCCTTTCAAGCCTCCCAAGGTAGGTCTAATTGAATAGCTTGAACATTTTTTAAAAGCTCATGGAAAATAAAAAGTGGACATCTTTTTGCAAAATTGATCTAGAACATAAAATGTAATACTAAATGGCCTCATTTTTAGGCAGACTGGCCAATTAGAATGTGAAGTACATTTTTAGCTCTACTGGTCAAATACCAAGCGAGCTTATGCAGTACCATGTTGTCCGGCATCCCTCCGTCTGTCTGTCTGTTAGCAATTTTTTTGTGATCGCAACTCCTCTGAAAGCATAAATGATAGAAAGCTAATTCTTTTTGCATTTAGTTTGGTCCATGGTCTTGTTGTGCACCTGATATTTTGTTTGAGCCTCTGAACCCCATGGTCTTCAAAAATGGGTGTGGTCATTTTCTCCTATACGAGCCTATGTAATCTAGTGAACACCAATTCTCAGAAAGTGTAATTGATAGAGAAATAACTCTTTTTGCAATATAATAAGTCTCTGGTCTAGTTGTGCACCTGATATTTTGTTTGAGCCTCTGACCCTTAGGGTCTTCAAAAATGGGTGTGGTCATTTTCTCCTATATAAGTCTATGTAATCTAGTAAACACCAATGCTCAGAAAGTCTTATTGATAGAGAAATAATTCTTTTCGAATATAATCAGTCTCTGGTCCCGTTGTGACCTGATATTCTGTTTGAGCCTCTGAACCCCAGGGTCTTCAAAAATGGGTGTGGTCATCTTCTGCTATACGAGCCTATGTCAGTATGTGATCTAGTGAACACCAGTTCTTAGAAAGTCTAATTGATAGAGGGATAATTCTTTTTGCAATAAAATCAGTCTCTGGTCTAGTTGTGCACCTGATATTTAGTTTGAGCCTCTGACCCCCAGGGTCTTCAAAAATGGGTGTGGTCATTTTCTCCTATAGAGCCTATGTAATCTAGTGAACACCAATTCTTAGAAAGTCTAATTGATAGAGAATAATTCTTTTTTCAATATAATAAGTCTCTGGTCTAGTTGTGCACCTGATATTTTGTTTGAGCCTCTGACCCCAGGGTCTTAAAAAATGGTTGTGGTCATTTTCTCCTATACAAGTCTTTTAATCTAGTAAACACCAATTCTCAGAAAGTATAATTGATAGAGAAATAATTCTTTTTGCAATATAATCAGTCTCTGGTCTAGTTGTGCACCTGATATTTTGTTTGAGCCTCTGACCCCAGGGTCTTCAAAAATGGGTCTTGGGAATGGGTGTAGTCATTTTATCCTATATAAGTCTATGTTACCTTGTGAACATCAAATCTCAGAAAGTATAATTGATAGAGAGATAATTCTGTTTGCATTATAATCAGTCTCTGGTCTATTTGTGCCCTGATATTTTGTTTGAGCCCCTGAATCCCAGTGTCTTGGAAATGGGTGTGGTCATTCTCTCCTATATAAGTCTATGTTACCTTGTGAACATCAATTCTCAGAAAGAATGATTGATGGAGAGATAATTCTTTTTGCATTATAATCAGTCTCTTGTCTACATTGTATTTGTGTGCCTGCTATTTTGTTTCAGCATCTGAACCCCAGGGCCCTTGAAATGGGTGTGTTCATGTTCTCCTATTTAACTATATGTAATCTAGTGAACACCAGTTCTCAGAAAGTATAATCGATACTGTAGAGAGATATTTCTTTTCCCATTTTCATGAGTCTGTGGTCTAATTGTGTGCCTGAGATTCTGTTTAAGACTGACCAGTCTTTGAAATGGGTGTGGTCATTTTCTCCTATATAAGTCTTTGTAATCTGGTGAACACCAGATCTCAGAAAGTTTACCGGTATTCATGGAGAGTAAATTAAAATTCTTTTTGCATTACATGTATTATGTGTCTGTGGTGTAGATGTGCATCTGTTATTTTGTGTGAGCCCCTGTCCCCCTAAGGGTTGGAAAATGGATGTCAATTCAATGAATTTAACAAAACAGCCAGTAGAGCTTCAGTCTCATCAGAGACTTCTGGTTTTTGTCGTAGTATCTTCAAATATTCTTTCATTCTGATTAAACAGATAGCCTTCACAACAAGAATATACCATCCTAACATAAACAGTAACGGCAGTATTTGTCTGGATATTTTACGTTCACAATGGTCTCCAGCTTTAACGATTTCAAAAGGTAAGAGTCGGAGATTCAGTATTTGATATGTTTCATTATTTGCTCATGCATGGTTTTAATGACGCTACATTTTACAAGTCTTAATTGAAATCAAATTAAAGTTTTGGTCGGATCGGAAAGAAATTAGTCTATAAAATCACGATATCCTTCTGTCATAAGATCAAGATATCCGTCTGTCTGTCAGATAGTCACACTTCCACAAATGGCTATTACTTGAATCACTCTTTACAAAAAACTTTTCAGAACCACTCGCCCAAAGACAAATTTTACTAGCCAATTATATATTTACAATTTCTACTCACCCGGTAGAATTTCTTGTAGCCTCAGGTGTCCATCTTCATAAATCATGGTTCCGATACATCCTAACCAGCCTACTCTTCTCCTTGATATATTTACCGCCTCGGTTATGAATAAAAACTACGGCATATCATTGAGCACAGTCAGAGAAGAGAGGCTTACCCAATCAAATCGCATTTTGCTGACAAACTGTTTATAAATATAGATAAGAGATTTACCACCTCGATCCTGTTCTTGTCTGTGCATATACATATAATTTTATTACACATAGTGTGAATAACGTTTTCTTGACTTTTCATTATCTTTGGATGTTGAATTTCTGGTATATCTTTTCCAAGGTTTCCTTAGAGATCAAGTTAAGCCTATTTGTAATGGCCACTGTGATTGGTTATATACAACACGGTGAACTCCCCATGAGGGTCAAGGTGACCTTGCAGGTCAAGGTTACTTATTTAGGGTCAAATAGCGATGGGTGAAATACCTGTTACAGAACAGTTCTGTTGTTTATTTAACTAAATTTAGTTCACCAATGATTTAAGGAATTTATTTTAAAAAAAACTAATCAATTAAAAATGTAGTTCAGTTTTAAGGTAGAGCGTCCCTCAGGTCTCAGATGCTTATATTTCCAAAATTTCAACTTTGACAATATTTTCTTTTTCATATATTCGAAATTTGTGCTAGACCTCATATACAAACCAAATAAAATTTGCGGTTTCATGATAATCATGAGAACGTAAGGAGTCTGAACTTTAACATTGGACCCTATGGGAAAAGTAAGAAAATTCCAATTTTAGAGGTGATAAAATGTAACTATCAAATTTTCTTTTGCCAAATTTATGTTAGTTTGATACTCTGAACAATATTCTGAAGAGAAAAAATTTTCAAAATTCTGACCTGAGGGATACTCTACCTTAAGCTTTTTTAGCTCACCTGAGCGAAGCTCAAGTGAGCTATTGTCATAGCGCGCCGTCCGCCGTCCGTCCGTCGTCGTCCGTCGTCGTCGTCCGTCTGGCGTAAACTTTTAACATTTTCGACATCTCCTCTGCAACCGCTGCACAGAATTTCATGAAACTTAATAGGAAGGAAGTACTCAAGGTCCTCTACCAAGTTTGTGTTTTTCGTGCCGATCGGTCAACAAATATGGCCACAGAGAGCTCTGATTGGCTGACACATTTTCGACATCTCCTCTGCAACCGCTGCACAGAATTTCATGAAACTTTACAGGAAGGAAGTACTCAAGGTCCTCTACCAAGTTTGTGTTTTTCGTGCCGATCGGTCAACAAATATGGCCGCCGAGGGCTCTGATTGGCTGACACATTTTCGACATCTCCTCTGCAACCGCTGCACAGAATTTCATGAAACTTTACAGGAAGGAAGTACTCAAGGTCCTCTACCAAGTTTGTGTTTTTCGTGCCGATCGGTCAACAAATATGGCAGCCGAGGGCTGTGATTGGCTGACACATTTTCGACATCTCCTCTGCAACCGTTGCACAGAATTTCATGAAACTTTACAGGAAGGAAGTACTCAAGGTCCTCTACCAAGTTTGTGTTTTTCTTGCCGATCGGTCAACAAATATGGCGGCCGAGGGCTGTGATTGGCTGACACATTTTCGACATCTCCTCTGCAACCGCTGCACAGAATTTCATGAAACTTTACAGGAAGGAAGTACTCAAGGTCCTCTACCAAGTTTGTGTTTTTCTTGCCGATCGGTCAACAAATATGGCCGCCGAGGGCTCTGATTGGCCGACACATTTTCGACATCTCCTCTGCAACCGCTGCACAGAATTTCATGAAACTTTACAGGAAGGAAGTACTCAAGGTCCTCTACCAAGTTTGTGTTTTTCGTGCCGATCGGTCAACAAATATGGCGGCCGAGGGCTGTGATTGGCTGACACATTTTCGACATCTCCTCTGCAACCGTTGCACAGAATTTCATGAAACTTTACAGGAAGGAAGTACTCAAGGTCCTCTACCAAGTTTGTGTTTTTCGTGCCGATCGGTCAACAAATATGGCCGCTGAGGGCTCTGATTGGCCGACACATTTTGGACATCTCCTCTGCAACCGCTGCACAGAATTTCATGAAACTTTACAGGAAGGAAGTATTCAAGATCCTCCAACACTTTTGTGTTTTTTCGTGCTTATTGGTCAACAAATATGGCCGCCAAGGGCTCTGATTGGCTGACACATTTTCGACATCTCCTCTGCAACCGCTGCACAGAATTTAACGAAACCTTGCAGCAAGCTAAGTACTCAAGGTCCTCTGCCAAGTTTGTGTTTTTCTTGTCGATAGGTCAACAAATATGGCTGTCAAGGGCTTTGATCTGTAGAAGTATTTTTGTGACTTTTAACCCTTTGTCTGCAACTCAGGTGAGCGATGTGGCCCCCTTGGGCCTCTTGTTTGTGTTGCCTGCGAAGCATAGCGACACTTAGGGATCACTTTGTCCGTTATCCGTCTGTCCTTCTGTCTGTCTGTCTCTAGGGCTGAGTATCAAAACCAAATTTTCGATACGATACAATTAAATACAAAAAAGCACAGATATCCAATATATCGTACATATTTTTCTTTTTTCTAAAATGCACAAATTTATAGTTTTTGCTCATTTCTTTATATTTTATATACGTATTTGTTTCCTGATAGGTCGTTTTTCCTTTTTGGCCGGATTGCAAAGCAATTTCGGTCTATAGATTGACGATGTCCATCTGTCGTCAACATTTTGGTTAAAGTTTCTGGCTGAGGCAAAATCTGAGGAACTGTATGCAGTGGAAACATTATATTATACAAGAAGGTTGCCCATGACAAGACCTTTCAATTTATGCTGTAACATTTGACCTAGTGACCTTGACCTTGGACTTTGACCTACGGTAGTTACAGATTTTGGTTAAAGTTTCTGGTTGAAGCAAAATCTCAGGAACTGTTTGCATTAGAAACTTTATACCGTACAACCAAAAATTTTCGCGGGGATTATTAGTACAAACTCTTACTTATTTAAGATAGGAATTAAAGAATCAGATAAATGTTCTTTTTGCGACCTTGAAACAGAAAACATAAGTCATCTTTTTTACGAGTGTTTATATGTGAGATCTTTTTGGGGCAGATATCAACATGTATTACAGAGAAACTGAATATTGATATAGATTTTACTATCGAGAATATACTATTTGGAATGTTTTTACATATGAAAATTCTTACATTAATAGTCACATTGGCAAAATATCATATTTACAGACAAAAAATGAGAAATGCTTTACCCTCTACCGATGGTTTTAAACGGGAACTTATTCAATATAGGAAATATGAGAAGTATATATATATGAAAAAATTTAATATTGACAAGTACATAAACAAATGGGGAATCTTTCGCTTTCTTGACTAAGCACTATAATCTATATTAATTAATTAATTTCATGTCATATTAATCTATAGGATGTATGGATCTGCGAGCAAAAGCATATCATCATATTGTTTACTTTATAATGCTAAAAACAGAATAAAAAAATAAAAAAAAAAAGAAAGAAATTTTCGCGAGATACTAATTGGCCGGATTGCAAAGCAATTCCGGTCTATAGATTGATGATGTCCGTCTGTCCGTCCGTCCTTCCGTCTGCCGTCAACATTTTGGTTAAAGTTTCTGGTTGAGGCAAAATCTAAGGAACTATATGCAGTAGAAACTTTATATTATACATGAAGGTTGCCCATGACAAGACCTTTCAATTTATGCCGAAACATTTGACCTAGTGACCTTGACCTTGGACTTTGACCTAGTTAAAGATTTTGGTTAAAGTTCCTGGTTAAAGCAAAATCTATGGAACTGTATGCAGTAGAAACTTAATGTTATACATGTATGTTGCCCATGACGAGACCTTTCAATTTATGCCGTAACATTGGACCTAGTGACCTTGACCTTGGACTTCGACCTAGTTAAAGATTTTGGTTAAAGTTTCTGGTTTAAGCAAAATCTAAGGAACTGTATGCAGTAGAAACTTTATATTATACATGTAGGTTGCCCATGACGAGACCTTTTAATTTATGCAGTAACATTGGACCTAGTGACCTTGACCTTGGACTTTGACCTAGTTAAAGATTTTGGTTTAAGTTTCTGGTTGAGACAAAATCTAAGAAACTGTATGCAGTAGAAACTTTATATTATACATTTAGGTTGCCCATGATGAGACCTTTCAATTTATGCGGTAACATTGGACCTAGTGACCTTGACCTGGACTTTGACCTAGAAAAAGACTTTGGTTAAAGTTTCTGGTTTAAGCAAAATCTAAGGAACTTTATGCAGTAGAAACTTTATATTATACATGTAGGTTGCCTCTGACAAGACCTCTCAACGTATGCTGTAATATTTGACCTAGTGACCTTGACCCAGTTGGTGACAAAAACTTACTTTGCAATCCGGCCATACCGTCTTTAGCGGTGTTTTATTTTCACTATATTCTGGAGTGATTTGGAATCATGAAAAATTATCCTCGCGAAAATTGTGTTTGATATGATATAACCTAAATTGGTATATTAGTGCCATTTTGGTTTTATTGGCCGGATTGCAAAGCAATTCCGGTCTATGGATTGACGATGTCCGTCTGTCCGTCCGTCTGTCCGTCCGTCTGCCGTCAACATTTTGGTTAAAGTTTCTGGTTGAGGCAAAATCTAAGGAACTATATGCAGTAGAAACTTTATATTATACATGAAGGTTGCCCATGACAAGACCTTTCAATTTATGCCGTAACATTTGACCTAGTGACCTTGACCTTGGACTTTGACCTAGTTAAATATTTTGGTTAAAGTTCCTGGTTTAAGCAAAATCTATGGAACTGTATGCAGTAGAAACTTTATATTATACATGTAGGTTGCCCATGACCAGACCTTTCAATTTATGCTGTAACATTGGACCTACTGACCTTGACCTTGGACTTTGACCTAGTTAAAGACTTTGGTTAAAGTTCCTGGTTTAAGCAAAATCTAAGGAACTGCATGCAGTAAAACTTAATGTTATACATGTAGGTGGCCTCTGACAAGACCTCTCAATGTATGCTGTAATATTTGACCTAGTGACCTTGACCCAGTTAGTGACAAAAATTTACTTTGCAATCTGGCCATACCGTCTTTAGCGGTGTTTTATTGTACATGTGTCATTCTTCACATATCCTGAGTAAAGATAATGCGAAGTAAATCTAGTGTATTCTTAAGATAGAAATAACAGACTATTCAATAACGGAAGGTACAAAATAGTGAAGTCATATGTACAAATCTATTTGTAATTTCGGAATCGCGAAAAATTGTACTCGCGAAAATAAAGACACCCTTTTTCAGCATAAAATCGCGAAAATTTGATACTCACGAAAATTTCTGGTTATACGGTATTATACATGTAGGTTGCCCGTGACAAGACCTTTCAATTTATGCCATAGCATTTGACCTAAATACCTTGACCTTTGACTTTGACTTAGTGACAGATTTTGATTAAAATTTCTGGTTTAAGCAAAATCTAAGGAACTGTATGCAATATAAACTTTATATTTTACATGTAGGTTGCCTATGACAAGACCTCTCATCTCAATGTATTTGACATTGTGACCTTGACCTGGACTTTGACCTAGTTGAAGATTTTGGTTAAAATTTCTGGTTTAAGCAAAGTCTAAGGAACTGTATGCAGTAGAAACTTTATATTATATATGTACCGTAGGTTGCCTCTGACAAGACCTCTCAGTGTATGCTGTAATATTTGACCTAGTGACCTTGATCCAGTTGGTGACAAAAACTTACTTTGCAATCCGGCCATACCGTCTTTAGTGGTGTTTTATTTCTCTCTTCAGCTTGAATATTATGTCCATTATTTTCAACTGCAAAATGTATTGAAAATGATGACTAAAAGTTAGGTTGTCTACCTTCGGAAATTTTTGTGTAAGATTGTGGAGCCTCCATAGATTTTGAATGTTTCCTTTTCAGCTTGTACATTTGTAGGTTTAGATAATGATTTTAAGCTATTTACAGCAATGAACAAAGTCGAAAGGGTAGGAAAATTGAGTGACTCACAATTATTTTCTTTTTGGAAGACCCTATTCCAAGAATCTTTAAAACATAAGATGTAAATGTTTACCATACTTTCTAGTGAATTTTTTTTAAAATTATTATTATTTCAGTTCTTTTATCCATCTGTTCCTTGCTGAGTGATCCAAATCCAGACGACCCACTTGTACCGGAGATCGCTCGTGTTTACAAGACAGATAGACGAAAATACAATGAAACTGGAGTAGACTGGACTAGGAAATATGCCATGTGATTGTCCCATAACAACAAATACAGCTGAAAAATGCAAGGTTTCCCCTTAACCTTGGATTGTGTTGACTCTCAAATTTTCAATTTTGGAACCTCTCTTAAGATACAACTGTGCATGTGGGATTTTTTTTTTTATGAAAGCAATATACAAAATATGTAAGACTTAACATTTATACGAATGGAAGTGCAGGACTGAATGATAAAGATACAATTTTTCCCGTTTTGTATGTCCCTCGTCAAAGATTTTGTGGACATGTCGTACTTTGCTTATCGGTCGGTCTGTCTGACTGTCCGTTGAGAAACTTGACTATGTCTTAAGATTATTAGCTTCAAAGTTTCAGTGCTAGGATTTTGATACTCTATGTATGCATGTACATCATATGTATTTGTTGTTACACCAACTTTGTTTTTATACCATAAGTGTTGACCTAAAATCTTGACTCTAATTTCTTTTTACCTTTTCCTGAATATTACTCCAGTCTTATTCAAGTTTATGATACAAAATTTTTAATTCATGTATGGCCTGGGATGTGTAGTGACACTTTTGAAGAATCTCTTTGTCTCGCATCCTTCTCTCTGTCCTCCAGTCTTTTAAAGGCTGTAACTTTTGAACTGATATTTCACATGCATATTGCCTATGCCATTTAACATTCTGCACATAACAAACTTTATGACTTTGTGACTTCAACTAGTTGTTTTACCTACCTTAAAAACATTAGAACTGCTGGCAAAATTTTTCCCCCTTTCAACATGATTATTCCTCCTTTCAGCATGATTTTTCCCCCCTTTCAGCTTGATTTTTCTCCCTTTCGGCATGATTTCCCCTCTTTCAAGGGGAATTTCACTTCTCATATTACAAGAAATCTTGAATTTTGCCTCAAGAATTCTATTCTTGTGAAAATTTTCCATTTTTGCCCTCTTCAGATTTTTTGGTCATTTAGTGGAATCATGTTCAAGACTTGCCATTATTTTTTTTTTAAGTGTAAGTGATGAATTAATGATATTTGAAATGTGAATAATACTTATATGCACATACCAATATTTATTACATTGTGAACATTACCTAGATGATGTTTGTCACACTGTCTGAATTACTAAGGTTGACCATTTCTTTTCCAGTTGTAATGTTAATTTTTCAAATTTTTATTCTTTTTGACAAGACCTTTCTGCATATAACAGATTTCCTCGTCTACCATCAAGCTTGTATTTTCTCCAGGTTTGCTAGCTGATACTATTTGGATTTTTGCTGAATAATAAACATAGGAGAAAAACTTAATATTGAAAGAAAGATTCTTTCATTTTTGACACAGTTTTAGAAATTCTTTGGAATTTCCTCTGACACTGTTTATTATTTGAAATTGATGATGTCAAGTGTTGAGAAAATGATTAAATTGTTTATTGGTTTATACTTTGTTTATTTTTATTATGCACCTGGAATCAAACATTTTTAGCTCACCTCGACGAAGTTGAGATGAGCTTATGCTATAACCCCGGTGTCCGCGTCCGTGTACGGTTAAAGTTTTGGGGGTAACTCAGTATCTGACAAAGTGCTGATGCTACAGTAACCAAACTTGCACAAGTGATTTATCTTTGGATGCTAAGGTGAACCCATGCATCAGATGCTGCATCTGACCTACATTTTCTGGTTTAATGACTTTGTCAATGTCTGGTTAAAGTTTTTAGGGTAACTCAGTATCTGACAAAGTACTGATGCTACAGTAACCAAACTTGCACAAGTGATTCATCTTTGGATGCTGAGGTGAACCCATGCATCGGATGCTGCATCTGACCTACATTTTCCGGTTGAATGACTTTGTCAATGTTTGGTTAAAGTTTTTGGGGTAGCATAGTATCTGACAAAGTACTGATGCTACAGTAACAAAACTTGCACCAGTGATTCATCTTAGGATGCTGAGGTGAACCCATGCATTGGATGCAGTATCTGACCTACTTTTTTTGCTTGAATGATTTTACCTTTAATGGCCAATATTGAGCAAAGTATAAGTGCTACATGTACCAAACTTGCATATTGGATATATCTTTGATCAAACTTTCATAAAATGACCTTGTCCTACTTTTTCCGCTTCAGTGATTTTGCCCTTTAAGGCCAATATTGAGCAAAGTATAAGTGCTACATGTACCAAACTTGCATATTGGATGTATCTTTGATCAAACTTTCATAAAATGACCTTGACCTACTTTTTCCACTTGAGTGATTTTACCTTCAAAGGCCAATATTGAGCAAAGTATAATTGCTACATGTACCAAAGTTGTATATTGGATGTATCTTTGATCAAACTTGCATAAAAAGACCTTGACCTACTTTTTCTGCTTGAGTGATTTTGCTTTAAAAGGCCAATATTGAGCAAAGTATAAGTGCTATATGTACCAAACTTGCATATTGGATGTATCTTTGATCAAACAATCATTAAATGACCTTGACCTACTTTTTTCCACTTGAGCGATTTTGCTTAAAAAGGCCAATATTGAGCAAAGTATAAGTGCTACATGTACCAAACTTCCATATTGGATGTATCTTTGATCAAACTTTCATTAAATGACCTTGACCTACTTTTTTCCACTTGAGCAATTTTTCTTTTTAAAGCCAATATACACGTACGTAGAGATATGTTCAAATTGAATTTTGCTGCCGCGAGGTGAGCTTGGTAATCTTTGATTACACTATGTTTATGCACCCGGAATCAAAAATCAAAGATTTTGGGGCATATACATGTAGCTTTTGGCCTGTCCGTCTGTTTGTCTATCAAAACAATGGTCATAACTTTTGAATGGTAAGTGATGCAGCTTTGATATTTCACTTGTGTATTCCTTGTGACAAGACCTTTCCATCGATACCAACATTTTTAACCTTTGACCTTGACCTTTCACCAACTGAGCAGAAGTGGTGTTTCAAAATACTAGCAAAGATGCAGACAGGGCATTCATATTTCACAAACACAGATTTTATTATTCATTTTCTTTCAACAGTTCTGTCTTTTCAATGCACAGTGTTGCTTCCCATTTAGAATGGTATGGGATGTAATCATGTAAATGCATAATGGTATAATAGAACTCCAGAAGAAACATGGTGTTTGAAGCACAATATTTTCCTGGATTTTTACATTGGTTTTCATAGAATTTAATGATGTAACAATTAGTTTATAAATCAATACCATCCCATTGTAATATTTTCCTGGGGGTCAGGGGCTCAAACAAATTATCAGGTGCACAACAAGACCACACATCCATCATATTGCAAAAATAATTAAGTCACCATCATTTATAGTGTCAGAGGAGTTGCAAGCACTAGATTACATAGAGTTATATAGGAGAAAATGACCACACCAATTTTCTAAGACCCTTGGGGGTCAGGGGCTTAAACAAAATATCAGTGGCACAACTAGACCACACATCCATCATATTGCAAAAAGAATGAAGTCCCCTGACCCCAAGGGTCTTGGAAAATGGGTGTGGTTATTTTCTCCTATATAACTCGTAATCTTGTGAACACCAATTCTCAGAAACTATAATTGATAGGGAATTGATTCATTTTGCATTATGATAGGTTTGTGGTCTAGTTGTGCACCTGATATTTTGTTTGAGCCCCTGACCCCCAGGGTCTTGGAAATGGGTGTGGTCTTTTTCTCCTATATAACTCTACGTAATCTTGTTAACACCAATTCTCAGAAACTATAATTGATAGGGAATTGATTCTTTTTGCATTATGATAGGTTTGTGGTATAGTTGTGCAACTGATATTTTGTTTGAGCCCCTGCCCGCCAGGTTCCTTGAAAATGGGTGTGGTCATTTTCTCCTATATAACTCAATGTGATCTTGTGAACATTGTTTCTCATAAGGTAAAAATGATAGAGTGATCATTCTTTTTGCATTATAATAGGTCGATGGTTAAGTTGTGCACCTGATATTTTGTTTGGGCCCCTGACCCCCAGGGTCTTTGAAAATGGGTGTGGTCATTTTCTCCTATATAACTCTATGTGATCTTGTGAACACCAATTCTCAGAAACTATAATTGATAAAGAATAATACTTTTTGCATTTTAAATAGGTTTGTGGACTAGTTGTGCACCTGGTTTTTTGTTTGAGCTCCTGACCCCCAAGGTCTTGAAAATCAGTGTGGTCATTTTCCCCTTTATAACTCAATGTAATCTTGTGAACATTAATTCTCAAAAAGTAAAATTGATAGACAGTCAATTCTTTTTGCATTGTAATGGGTCTGTAGTCTAGTTGTGCACCTGATATTTTGTTTGAGCCCCTGCCCTCAGTGTATTTGAAAATGGGTGTAGTCATTTTCTCCTATTTAATTCTATGTAATCTTGTGAACACCAATTCTCAGAAAATATAATTGATAGGGAAATAATTCTTTTTGCATTATAATGAGATTGTGGTCTAGTTGTGCACCTGATATTTTGTTTGAGTCCCTGGCCCCCAGGGTCTTAGAAAATGGGTGTGGTCATTATAACTATGTTAAATCTTGTGAACTTCAACTCTCTGAAAGTATAATTGATAGAGAGTGAATTCTTTTTGCATTATAATGGGTCTGTGTTCTTGTTGTGCACCTGATATTTTGTTTGAATCCCTGACCCCAGAGCCTCGGAGAATGGGTGTGGTAATTGTCCCCTACATAACTCTTTGTCTGTGAACACCAAGAAATGATAGAGAGTTCCTTCTTTTTGTATCATAATTGTTATATACATGTACTGTACTAGTAGTATTGTTGTGCAAGTGATATTTTGTTTGAGGTTCTGACCCCCAGGGTCTTGGAAAATGGGTGTGGTCATTAACTGTACGTTATCTTGTGAACATTAATTCTCAGAAAGTATAATTGATAGAGACCTAATTCTTTTTTTTTTCTTTTATTTTAACCAGTCTGTACTTTAGTTGTGCACCTGATATTTTGTTTGAGTTCCTGACCCCAGGGTTTTTGAAAAATGGATGTGGTCATTTTCTCCTATGCAATCTTGTGAACACTAATTTTCAGAAATTATAATTGATAGAGAGTTCATTCTGTTTGCATTAAAATGGGTCTGTAATATAGTCTTGTTGTGCATCTGATACTATTTTTTAGCCCTTTACCCTTGGGGTCTTGGAAAATGTGTGCTTAAATGGATGCTACCAAACAACCAGGAGAGCCTCAGTCTCGTCAGAGACTTTTAGTTTTTGCATTATTCTCAGTCTATGGTCTAGATGTACACCTGAAATTTTGCTTGAGCCCCTGACCCTAGGGTCTTGGAAAATGGGTGTGGTCATTTTCTCCTATATAACTCTATGTAATCTTGTGAGCACCAATTCTCAGAATTCAAAGTATAATTGATAGATGCTTTATTCTCAGTCTGTGGTCTAGATGTGCACCTGATATTTTGTTTGAGCCCCTGACCCCTAGGGTCTTGGAAAATGGGTGTGGTCATTTTCTCCTATATAACTCTATGTAATCTTGTGAGCACCAATTCTCAGAATTCAAAGTATAATTGATAGATGCTTTATTCTCAGTCTGTGGTCTAGATGTGCACCTGATATTTTGTTTGAGCCCCTGACCCCTAGGGTCTTGGAAAATGGGTGTGGTCATTTTCTCCTATATAACTCTATGTAATCTTGTGAGCACCAATTCTCAGAATTCAAAGTATAATTGATAGAAAGATAATTGTTTTTGCTTTATTCTCAGTCTGTGGTCTAGATGTGCACCTGATATTTTGTTTGAGCCCCTGACCCCTAGGGTCTTGGAAAATGGGTGTGGTCATTTTCTCCTATATAACTCTATGTAATCTGGTGAGCACCAATTCTCAGAAAGTATAATTGATGGAAAGATAATTGTTTTTTGCTTTATTCTCAGTGTGTGGTCTAGATGTGCACCTGATATTTTTTGAGCCCCTGACCCCAAGGTTCATGGAAAATGGGTGTGGTAATTTTCTTCTATGCATGTATAACTCTATCATGTAATCTTGTGAACACAAATTCTCTGAAAGTATAATTGATAGAGAGCTAATTTGTTTTCCATTATATTAATCATTCTCTAGTCTTGTATTTTGTTTGAGCCCCTGATCTCAGGCTCTTGGAAAATGAGTGTGGCACTTGGGTTAATTTAAGCAAACAACCAGGAGAGCTTCAGTCTCATCAGAGACTTCTGGGTTTCTCTTATATAATTGTGCTCTCAACTCTTCTATAACTGTTATGATGGAAACTTAGTTCTTAATGCAATATAATGGATATTTTGTCTTATTGGGTCATTGATAGTTCATTTGAGCTAGCAGCCAATCTTGAAAAATGGGTGTGGCAGAATTTTTTAAATTCATTATCTGGGATATTATGAATTATATGAGTGATATTCTAGTTGCAGTCTAATAGATATGTTGTTTCTTTGTGCAACTTATAATTTGTTAGAGCGCCAGCTCCCTATGGTCTTTGGTTTAAAATAAAATGGAAATTGTTATTTATGTGTATGAATCTTATTCACTTGTCAATGAGTGAATAAAACAAAACAACCAGGAGAGCTACAGTCTCATAAGAGACTTCTGGGTTTTTTAAAAATAATTATAGATAATTTTACATTACAGCCGGACAGTCCCTTTCAGGGTGGTGTTTTTTTCCTCTCGATACATTTCCCGACAGATTACCCTTTCAAACCTCCAAAGGTAGGTACAGTATGATGAAAACTTCAGTTCAGACATATATACATACTTCCTCATTCAAGCGTTCAATTTTACAAGTCGGACTCTTTTAAATAGTACAGATATCTATATGGTACTTTCATGAGGTACTTGTAATTAAAAGACCCTTTCATCAGTGTGTGATGGTGCAAAGGGAAATTTAATTATCAATTTTTGTTATTGAGTTGTATTAGAATAATAAAGAAATGTTTTTCTAGAGGGTTTTGAGGAGTTAATCTAGATAGTAAAGACTTATAGTGAAAACACGGTAAATGTGAATTTTTGTCCACCGCTTTCGCGAAAGCGCGGGGACATTAAAACCGGTTCGTCCGTCCGTCCGTCCGTCTGTCCGTCAGTCACAAAAACTTTAACCTTGTGCATAACTTTTGAATGGTAAGTGATAGGGCTTTGATATTTCACATGTGTATTCCTTGTGACAAGACCTTTCCATGGATACCAAAATGTTTGACCTTGTGACCTTGACCTTGGACTTTGACCTACTTATTAAAAACTTTAACCTTGACCATAACTTTTGAATGGAAAGTGATAGGGCTTTGATATTTCACATGTGTATTCCTTGTGACAAGACCTTTCCATGGATACCAAAATGTTTGACCTTGTGACCTTGACCTTGGACTTTGACCTACTTATTAAAAACCTTAACCTTGACCATAACTTTTGAATGGAAAGTGATAGGGATTTGATATTTCACATGTGCATTTCTTGTGACAAGACCTTTCCATGGATACCAAAATTTTTGACCTTGTGACCTTGACCTTGGACTTTGACCTACTTATTAAAAACTTTAACCTTGACCATAACTTTTGAATGGAAAGTGATAGGGCTTTGATATTTCACATGTGTATTCCTTGTGACAAGACCTTTCCATGGATACCAAAATTTTTGACCTTGTGACCTTGACCTTTGAGTTCGACATACTTATTAAAAACTTTAACCTTGACCATAACTTTTGAATGGAAAGTGATAGGGCTTTGATATTTCACATGTGTATTCCTTGTGACAAGACCTTTGCATGGATACCAAAATTTTTGACCTTGACCTTTGAGTTCGACCTACTTTTCAAAAAACTATAACCTTGTCCATAACTTTTTAATGGAAAATGATAGGGCTTTCACATTTCACATGTGTATTCCTTGTGATGAGACCTTTCTGTTGGTAATAACATTCTGACTTTGTGACCTTGTCCATGGAGGTTGACCCACATTTAAAAACTTCAACCTCGACCATAAGTTTTTGATGGTAATTTAAATCATAGGTCTTAAATATTTCACATGTGCATACCTTTTCATAAGCCCTGTCCCTTGGAAACAAAACACAAGTTTGGACCTTTTGACCTTTTCTTGGAGTTAATCTTTCATATTTAGAATGTTGATAATATATGAGATATATTATTAAAACTTAAGAATGGGGGATGTCTGTAAGCATTCCTTTAAAGACAAACACCCAAAAGCGGGGGACCACAATTCCTTGAATTTGATTTTTTTAATTGCTTTTCTCAGTTGATAACTTCATTTGGGATAACTTCCTTTGAGAAATTCTGTGTTATTGTTGGTAAATTGCAGAGAGCATAATTTTAACTCATTGATTTTAATAGCAGTACTCTTGTACTTCGATTTATGGATTGATTGTTCTCTCACATTTTATCCTCCTTGTAACATTGTTGCGGAAGGGATAGAGCATGCTGCTGTGTATATGTGTTTGTGTCTGGATTCTTGTGAGCAACATTATACAATTATTGACTTTTGATGAGGTCGACTCGAAGGCCAAGGTCAACCAATGCCTGACCAGGTCTGTATAGTCACGAGTAGACCGAAATCAAAAGTCAATAACTGCTTTATTAAATTATCAGGATTTTATTAACATTTGCATTGTAATGATACGCGAAGTCAAAGATCTTACACTACAAATATCATCGCACGCGCTAATCCCGAATAGAGCCTTGGAGCGTTAGCGGTCAACTCACTCTGAGGTACACTCTATCAAACAGCGTCTCCGCCAATCAGAAATAAGCAAAATCGGCAATAATTCCTGATCATTTAATAAAGAAGATTATAAGACTCGATGAAAGATACATCGGTTCCACCCGAGGGGTCTGAAAATCATGTAAAACCCAATGCTTGCCGAGGGTTTTGCAGAATTTGGAGACCCCGAGGGTGGAAACGATGCATCTTTCATAGAAGAACATGAAAGAGTATTTTTCTCTCATATCTAAGGGCCAAAAACAAAACTGATAGAAAAGGGACGAAATTAAAAAAAATGTCAAGTTGATCTCATCGCGAAAATTTCACGATATTCGAATTCAGCGCCCCGAAAATGCATTAGCGTCACGTGATATATGATACAGCTGTCAAGTGATATGTGATATTTTGGATCACCAAACCTAGCATCCACAAATGTTTCAATTGGGAGAGGTTGAATCCTATTGATTTCCAGGGTCACTGGACTACATTTTAAAATCCTTTTGTTAGCTCGCCGGGACGAATGTCCGGAGAGCTATTGTCATACCCCCGGTGTCGGCGTTGGCGTTGGCGTCGGCGTGCGCGTGCACAAAAACTTTAACCTTGCTTATAACTTTTAAACCAATACAGATTGGGCTTTCATATTTCACATGTGCATTCCTTGTGACAAGACCTTTCCATGGATACCAAAATTTTTGACCTTGTGACCTTGACCTTGGAGATGATTGACCTACTTTTGAAAAACTTTAACCTTGGCCATATTTTTTGAATGGTAAGTGATATTTCACATGTGTATTCTGTGTATTTTGATATTTCACATGTGTATTCCTTGTGACAAGACGTTTCCATGGATACCAAAATTTTTGACCTTGTGACCTTGACCTTGGAGATGATTGACCTACTTTTGAAAAACTTTAACCTTGGCCATATTTTTTTATTGGTAAGTGATAGGGCTTTGATATTTCACATGTGCATTCCTTGTGATAAGACCTTTCATGCCGTACCATAAATTTTGACCTAGTGACCTTGACCTTGTTTATTGTTGTTGTTGCAATTTACATATGGTTGCCACCGGCGAGCTATGTTGTCATTCTGACAAGTCTGGTTGATAACATAGAAGAATTAGATGCATGTAATTGTGAGGGGATGTTTCACTTGTATTGCCTATATTTGAAACTTATTACATGTATTGCTTCAGAAGGTCACCCCGTACACTGAATATGGATTGTCTCTGCAGATTCAGATCATATTTTTGGAGTATTTTAACCATTTCCCTCTTATATTTAGCTTGCCTTTACAACAAAAATATATCATCCCAACATAAACAGTAACGGCAGTATTTGTTTGGATATTCTACGTTCACAATGGTCTCCAGCTTTAACGATATCAAAAGGTCAGTATTTCATATTATGTTGTCATAATATTAGATATATCCCATGTAAGGCCATTTCTTTGTTATTTTCTGTTTTGCGTCCTCGTGCTTGTAGGTTTTGAGCCCAAAGTCATAAAACAAAACAAAATTAGAATAATAAATTCTATTGAAAATAAAATGTGTTTTCTTTAAAAATTAAAATAAAATTGTTTGATTTTTTTACATTCAAGAGTACTGCAAAGACATTGCCTTATCGACCATTTTTTGTTAACTAAAATCTGTTAATAATGAAATGAAACAAGTTTCTATCAGATTTCACATAGTCACATTATATGAAATTGCAACTTTGTTTAATATGCTTGTTTGTTTTTCTCCCTGGCTGGCTGGTAGGTTTCTCCATTTCAAAAGGACGCAAAACAAAATAAAACAAAAATGAAATCAACCGAGTTTCAGGGTGCTGAAACACTGTGGGTCTCTCAAATTAGTTAATACCGCAACTCATGTATGTGTGATATGAACACAATACATGATACTTTACAATGACAGATTGTTGTTCCCAAACTCTAGTGTATTTCCTCTAAAATTCTGAAAAAAAACTGGAATATGGCTTTTTCTAAACTGAAATTTACTTCACAAGTCATTCATGAGTGCCTCAGCTCAGGAATGGCATTCTGATCTGCATACACACCTTATTATGGACGATTATTTTCCATAAATAGGGACGAATTACATATAATGTCCCTCTTAACATTTACATAGTTCTATAAAGTTTCACCGATTTCTAACGTTTTACATATTAAAAATATTTTCAATCTGACTTAAAATTAACTTCATCATGTTTATAGTTCATAATAATATGAAAGTTACACTCATCCAAAAGCGATGGCAAAATAAGTTACGAGCACCAGGGGTGCATAGTTACAGAAATCTTAAAAAAATATTTTTCTGATTGTTAGTACATGTTGTATGAATATATTGGTGATATATTTGTCAGAAAGAAATAACATATACAAAGGCCTAAGTAAAGTTTCATGATTTCTATCTAAATATGCCAAAAATGTATTTTCCATCTGGTATCAGAGGAGAATGTCATTTAGTCAATCTTGCCTGCATTCATTGTATAACTGCATCCTTTTTGGAAATGCGTTTTAACTTAAAGTTTGCAGTTAAGTCTAAAAAATATCCAGAAATTAATTTCATATCAAACTACATCTCAGTAAAGGATCTTGCATACAATAAAATGCCTTTAACAGCATCAATATCAGGAGATAAAAATGTCAGATTCAGCCACTTAAATTGAAAAATATTTGTTCTTTTTTTGTTTCATATATTCCTTCTAGGGGTGTAACAGTATACCGGTATCGATATATTGCAATATTCAATAAATTTGTATCGTATCGTGATACGAAATACGTATCGCTATATATCGCGCCCTTAATATAGATTTATATATGAATAAGTCATTGAATCAGTTTGATTTTAATCATGCAGTTTAATTGAAAACAAGCGACCCATGGTTCGCATCACTCACAATTGAAATGAATTATGACAAAAGCGATGGACATGATTCAATGACTTGTGTGTGTTTCTTTCAAGTAAAGGTAATTGACAATGTGAAATTCAATCAGAAAATATGAACATTAGGGACAAAAATACATAGAGGTACCTGGTTTTACACAAGAAATGATCAAAATGGAAAGAAACAATATATTGCAATATATCGCAATACAGCTAGTGAAATGTCGCAATATATCGCGATACACTTTTTGCGTATCGTTCACCGTACTTCCTTCTCTTAATGTTTTCATACCTGGCAGGAGGGTACCTTAAACATGTTAAATTTCAGAAAAAGTTCCGGACCTAAAACAAAATATTAATTTACTATGGCCTAACTTAACTTTCGAACTCTTAAGTGATAGTGCTTTTATATTTCTCTTGTGAATTCCTTTCGACAGGATGTTTCTTTTTTGTACCAAAAATTTGACCTTACGACAATTGACCTTTCTGGAAGTCTGACTTAGCCTTAGAACAACAACACAAAAGAGAGCTGAACAGAAGTGTTTCACAAACGTTTTGTTTTTCTTTTTTTCAGTTCTGTTGTCGATATGCTCGTTATTAAATGATCCAAATCCTGACGATCCATTGGTACCAGACATAGCTCGTTTATACAAAACAGATAGAAGCAAATATAACGAAACGGCAAAAGAATGGACCAAAAAGTATGCGATGTAAACCGGATTGTGTATGACAAAAAAAGAAGGAAAGACACAAATTTTTGCTCCTCACTGATAGTGCTGTCAGGGACTACTAATATACATTACTCGTTCTTGTTGTAATGCCAGTGCAGGTCTCTCTTACATACGATATGACTGAAACTTAATCGTGTGTGTTATAAATCTCGTAAAAAAACATTCACTTTTGTAATAACCTATTTTTTGCCGACTAACAAAAATTGAGAATGTGTATGCTGTCTTTTAAGAATTTCATGTTGAACTCTGGTATGTATCGTGATTTGAGTGTAGACCAATATCCCATGAGCTATTGCATGGCAACGAAAAACATACACCAGTATCCTTGATGCTATACAAATCACAGATATGGTTTTAGTTTCCTAAAATGTCTTTTTTTCAGTCGGTTTTATTTTAGGAAAACAAATTCACTGTTTTAATAAGATCATTTTACTAAAATTAGCTGTAAAGTTATTTATAAAACTCAAGCAGACAATTTATATGATGAAAAAAAGAACTACGGGTTTTATGATTGAATTGTTATAGTTATTGTGTAAGAAACTCACAAAAATACCTTTATTACTTAAATCTACTGTTGCAAACTCGAGGTATTTTTATAGGAAAAACGCCAATTTGGAGAATTGCCAATTTACAAGAAATATTAGATTCATCATATTTCATTGAAATTGAAATGTTTCTACGTGTATATCTTGAATTTGTAAGAAGATAGTGAAAAATGAAATTGTTCTCAAGTAATTATGGACCTTGCTGATGACTTTAATGTATTCATTTGCGTGGGGTTTTGTTTTGCATGAATCGATATTTTCTCATACTGCCTGAATCTTACACGGAACTGTACTTAGGTAAAATTGAGAGTTTGAAGAATAATTTGGTCATTTGTTTGATCTTATTAACTTAACACGTTTATGTTATTTATCAAGTTCGGTGAGCAGTTTTTTTCTGTTTATTATTTTCTCTGAGACAGGTGTGAGTTTTAAGCCTTTGTGTGATGCATCTCTTCTCCTTGAATCATTGCTCTTTATATAAAATGAGACTGTCTTGTCGAAAATTTTGAAAAAAATGTCATTAAATAACAAATTTGTACAAACGTTTTCATGTTCTTTGAAATATATCGTGTATGATCCTAAGAGGTCATCAGTAAATGTCGTCTGCAAAGTGTCCGTTTATGTCAGCAGACGTCAACCCAACGCCGGGATAAGCACGTGATGAAAGTCAAAAGATCGGTTTCTGTCCCTATTTCTTCATCAAGTTCATCGAGGGATTCAATAGGGACCGGTAGCGAATGCCAAAACTTTCAAGAAAAAGAGGTGATCCTTAATATAAGGACCTCAAACACGTGAGGCGAGGAAAATGACAATCAGCAGACAGGGACAACGAGAACATTGCATCGCACCGCATAAACATGAAGGTACGTGTACTAAATCCACAATTAATTTTCCATTTCGGAAACGTTAATGAAAAATGGGTTTAGTACACGGACCCATGAAGACCAGACCTATATATGAACAATCTCCATAGAGTCTCATTTCATTGTAGGTGGCGCTACTGAAATGAAGAAATGCGGCTCCGCACAAAGAAAGAAGTCCTGTTCGACTATGGTCCCCATATCGAAACTCGGAAAATAGAACTTTCAAATGGTATTCTGGCTCAATGGAAATCAATCTATCCGGTAGAGGCTGTGTTTTGTCTTTGGGATATGTACATCTGCCCATGTAAATAAAAGAGGTGTGATTCTAGCATGGCTAGCAAAAATTTTAGAAGCCAAATATAGTGAACGCTGAGACCTTGTGCTACAAACTACCACATTCACAAGCAGACACAATGACAATGCCCACACGAAAAGTATAAGAAACAAACGCAACAAATTTTCACTGAAACACGTAAGACTACACATCGAGGATTAATTGTTTCACTTTTGACTTTGCTTAGATTGTTCCATTATCAATGTTGTTTCTTTTTGTTACTATGGTATGATGTTGTAGTCTCTGTCTGTTTTATCTCTTTTTCTCGTCTCGTGAGAGTCTATTCCGCTGTTGTCACTGTTGAGTATCTCCTCTGCAGATCATTGTTTCTTTTCCAAGGTTTTGTTACAGTATTCCCTATTGCATTTTCTTATCCAAGTTTAGATTTTACTTCCATACTACGTAATTGCTTTTATAAATTGTATATTTTAACCTCTTGTTTTTGCATTGGACTCTGTGCAGATTGCTCATATGGACAATGTTGTCCCTCGTGTATATATAGTGTGATGTTATTGTCTCCGTCTGTTTGTCCACTTTTTTTTTCGTCAAATGAGAGCGTATTCCGCTGTTTCCACTATTTGGGATCTCCTCCTTACCTTTGTCCTGTAGTTTTCAAAGTTTTGTATGCCCCTTGACTATGATTTTTGGATTCTGAGTTAAGGTTGTGTGTTTGACATTCATTCACTTATCGCCCAGCTTGATACTGTTATTGATTAGCGTCTATGTACATTGTACACAGCCAATTGTGCCTCTATGAAATTCACGTGAAATTTACATGAATTTTACATAATATTTTACATGAAATTTATGTGAAACGAGCACGAACATGAAATTTACATGACATTTTTACTTGAAATTCATGTAAAATTTCTGAAATGAATTTCATGTAAATTCAATTTTGCATGAAGGTCACAAAGAAAAATTCATGTGTAATTCATGTGAAGTAAATTTACGTGAAATTCATATGAAATAAGTTTCACATATATGTTATGTGAAAATATAAATTTCACATGAATTTTGATGTGAAATTTACATGATGCTCATTTCATATAAATTTCACGTGAGGCACAATTGGCCGTGTAAGTGAGGCTTTGAAAGTTGACTTGCACTTCAGTCGGAGTACGATTTGTACGATGTACTAGTATCTGGAACAAATAAGTTCACGAGACTCACATTCATTGACTTTTACTCAGTCTTACCAGCAAAGATTTTCACGTAATCTTAAACGTTGGTTTTCACTAACCCATCAGACATGGACCCATTCTTACAATCATAACCTTCGCCCAGTCTCACAAATATGGACTTTTGCATTCTCATAAACATGGACTTCACAAAGTCTCATGAACATGATCATCTACTAAATCTAAATATTAACTTCAAAATAACCTGAGTCCTCATGGATAATTTATGCTGAAAGAAAACGTATATTGCACCATTCCCTTGCTATTCAGAAGTTCCTGTAGTCTTTAAAGCTACATTCCTTTCGGTCTCATGAGATCGAAATACTTCAATCCAAACTTAGGCATGTACTAGTATGAAGAAATGGGTAAAGAATTTACTATCTGATTACGGTAGTTCATTAGAACAAAGATATACCTTCATGCTAACATCAGGCAGTAGGAGCCGCTCTATTGTAGGACAATTTGTTTGTGCAATAGATGACATTTTTGTTCATGGTTCCTTCGACGCGTCGACAGTCTTTCATTCAGTTATTGCAACATACGCCACCACGATATCGGTTGACTTACTGGTACATGAAACAAAACTCATCAGTGGTTGCCTTCTTTTTGCAAGTTTTTTGTAGAATACAATTGAATCTTTGAAGCTGAAAACTGCAAAATACGTTGACCGAAGGTAGATTGTAACCAATGCTCCCGATCGCTGTCCTCGACGCAGCACCTCCAAAGTCCACTTTGAGTCTAAAGATGATGTACGTTGTCCTACGTCCGGTACCGGGAGAAGAGTTTACAAATTGAGTCTCGGAGAAAACAGAGAGACGGAGTCTTTTATAAATATAACAAACCAATACTTTTTCTTTCTTTTCGACCGCGTGGTCTGTTTTTAAATATTTTAAGATACGGAAATCTATGTAACAAAATCAAGAAGAATTATGAAGGACTTTTCAGATAAATTATTATTCATATACATTGTATGTTCTTTTTCAAGAATTTCAGTGCACCATATGTGCATTTCAGCAAATAATGTTTCATCAGTGATACTCGAGGTCTAAACAAAAGAAATTCTGATGGTTCATATTTGAAAAGTATCATCTAAAATTTATGCCAAAGAAACAGTTTCGAAATTCTAGAGTCTGAAGTGCAAGTATGCTATTCATGACATGCACCCCACTCGTAACCCTGGATCCGCGGTAAAGCTGAGCAGCCAGGCAAAATATATCCGAACAAAAGCTAAATATGCAGGCAGAAGCAGGAGGGATAAAGTTTAAATGTTTGGTGAGGCATTGTCAATACTACATAGCGGACTGTAAACTCCGGTTTTATCGATTGATCCAAGAGCCTCGCAGTGTCAGCGTTGTTCGACATCGCCATCTTTGCATTTCAGATCGCCTGTCGGTCGGACGTACGGCATGTGAGTACGCATAAAATCGGGGATCGCTTATCACAGGTAAGGTAGTACTTATATTACCAAGTCCTAATTTCTGAAAAAATTGTCAGTTTTGTGTGTTCTTCGATAGTAATATGATATCATCTTTTCAAATCGATTTGGCTTTTATTAATATATTGCGGTTATTGATGAAATGGATGATCTCGGCATGGTGGTTTGGTATTGTTGTACTCAAGCGAATAATAATTTCATTCTTACCCTGGCCGTAGATTATCTATTCATTCATTGTACATGTAAATTAATATGAATGGAGAACTTGAATCTGAGACGTAGCTTTATATCAAATTCCAGCCGGCTGTAAAGGAGATAAAATTTTAAAATGGGTGAAACTCGAATCACACAGGTGATATTTTACTGTACAAATGTCCTCGTTCAAATACTTGTTGATTTTGGCACAATTTAGTCGATAAAGGCTTATCAGGAAGTCCCTTTTATTTTTCAACGCAAACGGATTCCTTTTGTAATATTTCAAAAAGATTGTTGTCTTATCTGAACCATTCTATGAACAAAATAGTCTAATAGAATATCTGCCAAACACACACAAAACTAATAGATTAGAAAATGATGGATGCATCAAAAGTACTGTAAAATGCCCCCCACCCCCACCCCAACCATGCAACCTATATTTGTTTCAAATGACGTCTTTCTTTCTGCCTATACATGCATATAGCTTATATATTTTGAATACAACATGTTATTCGATTTACGTGGGACGAAATGAAACGAAATATACCCATGTCGCAGTCTTTTGATAATTTTCACTCCGTCCGTCCGTCTGTACATCTGTCACACTTATTTGGTACTGATAGATTTGCATCTTTTACAGATGAAGTAGATCACAATGGCTTGGTTCTGGTCAGTCAGCTTGTGTTCCCTTTGTATTCTTATTGTTGTGACAGCAAGACCACAGCAAAAGGTGAGTGAACTTTTTTCGTTAACAATGTCGCGGAAGGGGGTGGTCAGGAAAACCCTTCTTTGGTATGTTACAAAAATCCCCTTTTCCATGTTTTTTTTTTCTTAAGATTTTTTTTCAGAATTACAGGCTTGAACCCTCCCTCTTATTTCCCCGAACGAGCTTGATCCCCCTTTCCCCGGAATATTTTCTAGTTTCGTCCATGGTTGATTTAAATAAAGAACGAAGCAAAATTCTGAAATGTGCTTTTCTTTGTATGGGCAGACTGGATCTTTTCCATACCTAATGGAAAATATACGATAACTTAATTTGTACGAAATAAAAAAGCCATTGATTTGCATTGAAGATGTTTTCCGATAATCTTCAACCGAGAAGTGACCGAAAATAGATACTATCTCCCCCCTTTGTGTATGTCACTTTCTCAAAGCAAATTGTTCTTACAATTTGATTAATTACTCTGGATATACAGGAAATTCTTGCCAAATCTTTCGACGGATCAATGAGAACAGACTCTTTTCCTGTGCATAAAAGGTCCTGTTCAGTTGTCAGACATGAAATATAATTATTTAGTGAAATATCAGCGATGTAAGGTTACCGAGGCGAGGTATATGATCATAGCCTACCAATATTATCTCCTGTCAATTTGGTGGCAATTGGACCCGAAGCATTGATTGATCTTGGGCCGAACAACGGTCCCCCTTGGTCTAAAATCGATGCCTATAATGCATCATTCATGTTTGATTTCAATTAGCTAGAGAAAGGCTTTCTAAATCCCCTGTCAGATTGTGCGAGACCACACTGTGCGGTCCATACGGCCATATATTTCTCTCCCACTTTTTGTTGTACTTGCATATCGCAGCCATCTATATTTCCTAATGAGATAAAAATCACTCATGCCCAGAAACGTTGCACAATTTCGATATTAATAGCGCTTGTCCTTTTGGATGGTGATTGATGGTCCATTGATGTTACTTTAATCTTGTGCGGGATCAAAGAATTAGTATGGGCGAACTGAAATATTTTTAGACATTTGATGCAGCAATTTCTTTAATGGTACATTTATAGAATGTTTTAATATATAATTTAAACTGGATTTAAAAAAAAATTCATTCCATTTTCTTTCCATTTCTTAATTTATTAAGGCAACTTCTTCTCTGAACATGGTCTTTACATTCAACTTTCTTCCTAATATTTCTTCTACCACTTTTGGGCCACCCGGTCAACGCGCTGACTACCGGTATTCTGCCACTTAAGGGTATGCACAAAGAATTTCAAAAAGAAGCAAAATCGTGAAATATACTCATATTCTCTGCAAAATTTACTTGCACATCGGATTTTAACCTGAACCTTCTTCATGACAAATTGACTCGTCCAGAAACGAGTTGTTTTCAACATTAAGAAACGTAAGCAGTCTATATACGCGTAAAATTTGCGTAAAAATCTCTTTATTATCCCTTATAGGAAAAACAGACCATGATCTTTTTTTTCTCGAAAAATTTTTATACAAAAGCTTCGCCGTTGATATACTAGTATACGCGTTTAGATTTTAGATCAAGTTTCCATTACTTTATGAATGTAGGATACATTTTATTGTAACTTTATACCTTTAGAATAGCTGTTTCTGTGTTTCAGAGCTAAGATAAAATTATTTTATGTTGTTCAGACAAAGTCTCAGAGATAAAATACTCTTTAAACGATTTTAATTGACGTTGCTTTCTTTACTAATAAAATTTGTTGAAGACGCGAAAGTGCATTGACACGTTCTCTTGAGGACTATTCGTATCTAGACCAAGTCGTAACGGAACGCTTTGAAAGGTTCCAGTGCATCGAAAGTCCCGATACGCTGATAATGGCGGAGTCTTATCCAAATGAAGTAGCAGTTATTATGAGTAAAAAATAATGATTTTACGGACGATGGATCCCTTTAGTGGATATTGTCATAATTTGCGTACATAATTGAAGCTATGACAAGAGTTCCGTGTTAAGAGACAATGGTAATAGTAGATTGTTGGCTGTATAAAAGGCCAAAGTGTCCGACGTATCGATTTGGATCGGAATATTTATCAGACATTTGTGAGTTTGCTTTCATATATATGTTTTTTTTTCGGCGAGTGTCGACAAATTTTCATGCAATTTTCAACGAAGGATTTGTGAGTTTATAAAACGAAGTCTATCTTCAAGCAAACAAATTAGCATCCGACTCCCTGAAGAAAAACCTAGTTCTCCAACTTTGCCGCCGGAAGTCAACTTCTTTGACGACAAAATAAAGCCAAATTCAAAACATCAGATGTTAAACGTCTTCAAATTCAATAGCATGTAAACGTCTTCAAATTCAATAGCATGTAAACGTCTTCAAATTCAATAGCATGTAAACGTCTTCAAATTCAATAGCATGTAAACGTCTTCAAATTCAATTGCACCATTTAAGAACAGATAAATTGGCAACGCGGACCAGACATGCACGTTTCGGGTACTAAACCCGCATCAGTGATCCTAAAATCTAAACAATGTAATATGCCAAAAAAGTATGAAAGTTACTATGTCGAAAAAGCGTACCGAAAGACGAAGCAGGATGGGTGGGATATGATGCTACATCATTTAAGAATAGACAAATTTGCAGCATGGACCAGACATGCACGTTTCGGGTACTTACATTGTAGCCCTCGTCAGTGATCCTCAATCTAAACAATGTAAAATGGCCAAAGAGTATGAAAGTATTATGTCCAAATATGTACCGAAAGACGTAGAAAGATGGGTGGGATATGATGCTACAGGACGTACGTTTTAGAAATGTCAAGACATTTTGACAAGAGACATCCTCAGTGGTAAATTTATGATGTTGAATAGTTGTTCTAAGGAAAAATGTTTAGTACTAGTATAGTCTAAGCAGAAATGATCTTATAGTTAAGTATTGCCAAAAACATGCAGGATCCGATCAGTGGTGCAAGGATGTTGATTTTGTGATCTTGTTGATATTTCAGAGGAAATAATAGATTTTCAATATGTCAAGAAAGGAAAATATCTGAAGACAAACCTCCTTATAAAACATAGGGTAATCAAATATTACATAGCTCGCCTTTACAGGTTTTTGTCAGAAACCAGGCTAAAGTTTTTGAAAAGTAGGTCAAAGTCCAAGGTCAAGGTCACTAGGTCGAAGGTCATGGTCTCAAATGAAAGGTCTCGTCACAAGGTATCTACATGTGAAATATCAAAACCCTACCCCTTATAGTTCAAGAGATAAAGCCTAGGTTAAAGTTTTGTCTATGGACGACGACAACGACGACGACGCCGAGGGTATGGCATTAGCTCTCCGGACTTTTTCGTCCCGGCGAGCTAAAAAGGAGTTTTATGATTCACCTTCACTGGAAATACCGTATGGCACTATGCGAATCAGATTTTGTACTGAAAATGTTCGAATTTTAAATGTAAGCTAGTAAATTCCAAATTCAGCATACGGTTGCAACACAAAATACTAGTATTGAGCCAGCTTCGTCTAGTTTGAAAGATATAAAGATATAAAGTCTGCGCACATCAATAGTCAATTTTCCAGGAAATGAAACCTTGATTTTTATATGCACAGACACAAGACATTACATCATTTGGCAAAATTATGAATTGTTACATCATATTTGATCGCACTGACTTTATTCGTTGTCATGTTTTCTATTTTGACGTACGTCACAAATTCACAATGAATGAAAATATCGCCAAATTTTGTGATGTCTGGTGTCTGTCGGCCCAATGAATCTACTGGAAAATCATGCAGCTATTTGTTTTTGTATTGGTATTTATGTTTGTTTCGATGTGTCTGCTTTGAGTGTTGGTCCGTCTTGTGTTGGAGCTATGTGTCTCAGTGTCTCCTGTTGTTTGAAATTTGCCTTGTGCCCATTGTGTATTGTAGTCATGCGGGTGTGTCCCGCTGTGATCGTATAGGGTGATCTTGTTGGAGATCTCTCCCGTATCAACATATCTACCTTTCCTTTCGGTCAGTAATGTCTACTTTTGACCACAGATCAATTTTAATATACCCGGTACCCTACCAATGGTAAAGATTTTTGAAAACAGTTTCAACTCAAAGCTTCTTGAACTTTCCTAGCAATTGCAAACACATGTTTTAAATCATGGTGGTTATGGAACGTTCCATTCATGCTATTGGTAATATTTTCTCTTTAGCGTTTTTGTCTGAATACAAAAGTACGGGTAAATCAATACTGCTTAACTGGGAAAACAATTAGGAATTGCTGCGTTATTCTCCTGATGATATTATGTATAACACAAGCAAAGCGGTGTCACTTCTCTACATGACCTGTAGAAACAATATGAATTCATCGATTTCCGTAAGCAACAAGTTTTTATAACCCAGAATCAAAAGGTTCGGGGAAGATAGTTTTTGTATGTCCGTTCGTCTGTCCGTATGGCACAAAACTTTAACATTGGCAAAAACTTTTGGTCCATCTGTCCGTCTGTTTGTAAATGTATCAGCAAGAAGTTTAACCTTGGTCAAAACTGTGGGTTGCTGTGTAATTTTGGCTTACCAATTAACGACGTAACATGTTTCTTTTTAAAAGACATTTCATCGGTACCAACATTTTGACCTCGTGAAGGGAATATACATTTTGTCATATTTTCAACTTCCCACACCATGACGACCCTTTTTGAATCTTTAAAAAATTTTGCATGTGTGTGTGTTTCTGGCCTTACCCCTTGTCCGCGAGCGTTTGACGGAAATATCCGAGAATGTGTTGCTTTGAGACGCTTATTGAATTTCCGATCTTTCATGTACACAGTGCCAATATATGAAGGTTTATATTGGCATTCTACGACTTGTAAGCCATGACGAATTCATCAATAATTTAAATTTATTGATATGTATATGCTCTGTAAGGATATGTAGAAGTGTATTACACACAGAAACAAAATTAATGAATATGTAATAGTGCCAAATGAATGATAAGCATTCGACTCTCCAAACGTAATAAACTTGAATACATTGTTTCTCTGCCTAATATACATCGTCGGAAGCCTACAGCTGATCTTACGAAGCATAACGGAGAAGTTACTATGGGGTCCGACGTTGCATAATATTTAAATAAAAGAAAACTGGCCTATGCTTTTCGAATACCAAAACCTATTTTGGAATTATTATTAACATAACTTCTACTCCAGAATAAAGATTTATCAATGGCATATTCTTGAATCTTTCCGTCGCAACCACGGGAGCTTGACACAAACAAGCCACTTTGATACCCGTCCATTCCCATTGTAAGTAGAATACTATTGAAGGTGGAGTTACATTGGGGTTGCATCAGGGCTTCTTACTGTGACGATACTGTGACGATAGTCAGAATAATAAGGAACAAGTAGATCTGATTTTAATTAGATTGGTCCTATTTTATTCCGTTGAATGTTCAAAAGACGAATCCGCCTGGTCGGGAAATGGGAATGATGGTCTAGTAGAAGAGACCTCCAATTTATCCACCCCTTTCGTATGAGAAATAATGGAAGACAGGAAGGGATCTCCAACGACACTCGGTTTCAGCACCCACAGCAAAACGCCAAAACACCCAATGCAAAAACACAGAGCAGACACTCACAGACAAAGACGTAAAAGGGACAAGGAACACCAACTCACACGAAACACAAACAACTACACATAAACCAACGAGACAAATGGGCAGCCCATCTGCCAAGCAAGTAGCAGACGGTGGACGGTGGAGGTAGGGATTGCCTGAAATTCTTTTGCTTTAAGACCCCAAAATAAAAGGCACAGTTGAACCAAATCGTCCATTGCACGTCTCCTAGATCTGACCATAAAGAATACTATGAATTGCTTTATTTTCGTCAGTACCAATTTTCGTCAATTCGCTGAAATTGACCATTTCGTCAATACATAAATTCGTCATCCAAGGGTCCCTAATTCGTCTGTGTAAATGCCAACTTAATATTTGGAGCCGCCGTCAAATCGTCAAGTCCGCCATATGTGTTTGTTTTCGTTGCTTGTTTATAATTACCGATAAACAAACAATTACAGACATCTACCTACAATCGCTAGTAAACTTCTTTCTTTTAATGTTGCTACTCTGTGTGTTATTGTATCGACGTCATTCGTTTGTGTGAATGTAAACGTCCTTGAAGTGAAAGGCTGTTTTTAGTCCCCTAATAATGTATATTTTTTACCAACAATCCAGTGTCATCAACGATCAATAGAATTCCTCAATGGCTTTCTGAAATGGGACAAAATCATATGCATTACTATTGTTTTTTGGTCATTCAAATCTTGAGATTTTGAAATAATTTCTTTAGTTTGGCAACAGTATCATTCTCGTCGCTTGAAACATCTCCTCCTTATAACGTTACTGACGTCTGACTTTCTTTAAGGATTTGCCTTTTTTTAAAAATGGGAATCTTCAGGATACCATTTACGCCTTTGGAAAGCCAGAATACATCATTTTCCGATGTTGTTAGGAAGCTCAAAATGTCCGAGTCGACATCTTTTGGCGTTGTTTTTAATTATGACTTCACTGTTGAATGTCGCAATTTCATTGAGACGTAGCAATGAAAAAGTGCGCCAAAGTTGCTTAGCTCAGACATTTTCACTTTGTCAGCCATTATGAATTTCGGCAAGTGGTCTATACCAACATATAGATTCCCAGAGAACATTGGAGTTCAACTTCAATTTGGCATTACCTGCTCCAATGCAAAATAATATTCAATGTGTTTTTTCTTTTTTTTTTCTTTTTATTAGTTTTCTATATATAGATACCATTGTGTGAATGTATCCTCAACAGGAAGTTTGGTCAATTTGACTGAAACACCATTGCATCGACTTATATATATAGCTACCGTCACTTTTGGACATAATTTTCACAGATTTTAGCCATATTTCATTGTTTGGATTGAGGATCACTGACGAGGGTTAAAAACCAGAAACGTGCATCTCTGGTTCACTCTATAAATTTATCTGCTTTTAAATGATGCTAATAAATTTGTAGACGTTTAACACTGAATACTGGAACTTACTATCCCCAAGAGGAAACTTGGTCAATTTGACAGAAACTCTATCGTATCGACTATTTTGTTATTGTTCAGGTCCTTTATTCGGATGCTAAATTTCCCCATTTGTCTATGTTGATTGAATCACCGTCTTAGGACGCAAAACACATCTGTTAGGGATTTTATAACAAACTGACTCGAGTCGGTTCATCGAATCGGATCGATGAGCCTTGTTTAATCTTTAAAATTGAGTTGAGTTATCGGGGCTTGAAATTTGTGTTGGTGGATTCTGTCACAGGAATTGATAGGGAATCAAGTAAAGTGTGGCCCGTAAACACCTACATGCTAGAATTTATAAGGATTATGTTTGTAATTGATAGTTGCTAGACATATATCAAATTCTAAACTTGGGAACACTCTAAATGCACGTTTCTTTGCGTTGTAAAGAACAATGTTCCAAAGTAATTGTGGGTAGGATACAAAAATCTAAAGTCAAGAGAGTTAACAAAGCATCTCATTAGAAAAAGGAAGACAGGATCAGAAGTTATAAGGTTATCGGCAATAACAAAAATAATCCTTGGTTGTATATTTCTCAAATTTCCAACGAAGGATCACATCAGTAAGAGGGAGGAAATGAATAATATCAATGTCACAAATCAAGCGTATGTAATAGTAATGTATTACACACAGAAACCAATAAATATGTAATAAAGACCAATGAAAGACAAGCATTCGACTTGCGTCATGTAGTAAGACTTGCATAGAACGGTTTCTTTACCTTATACACATATGTTTTGGTTTTAAAAAGTCGTGTGTTTTTCGACTCAAATAGCGAAAACTATTTTTTATTACTCTTTTACAACAAAATACATAGAAATTGCACTATGGAATAGTTATCATATGAATATTCTGAAATATTTTCCGTTGCACTCACAGGAGCTTGGACAAGCCAAAGTGATAGACACCCTTCCCATCGAAAAAAAGAGCACCACTGAAGGTGCATGGTTTGCGTGGAGGTCCTGATCGAGGTTACACCGGGCGTATGATATATTTATGGGTGCAAGGCCATTTTGATTTTTGTTTGAATGTTCAAAAGACGAATTGGCCATGTTTGGTAATAGGAATGGTAATAAGTTCAGCAGAAAAGTTCGACATACATTAAACCCCTCCGACTCGTCCATACTTTCCCTTTTGGTATGAGAAGATTCTGTGGCATCATATCCCATTCATGAATGTGGCATTCATACTACATTTTCGGTACATGTTTTGACGTAATATTTTTCACGCTCTTTGGCCATATTACATTGTTTAGATTGAGGATCACTGACGAGGGTTAAGTGCATGCCGTTCCATTCTGCAAATTGATCAGTTCTTTAATGATGCTATTGAATTTGAAGACGGTTAACATTATGCTATCTCGGTCACATTTATTAACGGGACTGAATTTCGTTTGCGTTAAGCTCCCTAAATAAAAGGCACAGTGGAACCAAATCGTCCATTATGCGGTTCCTACATCTGATGTCCTTCAGATGAAATGGAACCATAAAGAATAGAGTAGAATCGCGTGACAAACCCAGGTAAACTTCTTTCTCAGAATGTTGCTGCTCGTTTTGTGTTGTTTTATTGAAGGTATTATTTCATGTCCTTGAAGAAAAACGTCAATAGCTGTCATTCATGTTTTTTTAGTAACAATTCATTGTCATCAACGGTGAATAGAATGTCTCATGTCTTTCTGAAGTGGAACAGATGCTTCCCAAGCAAGATTTGATGATGTTGTTTTGGTCATTCAAATCTTGAGATTTTAAAATGTTTTCTTTAGTTTCTCAAAAAGTGTTTATCTCATATCGTGACGTGCCTCCTCCTGGTATCGTTTACTGACGTCCGATTTTCATTATGGATTTGTCTTTCAAATGGGAATCGTTATCATTCGCTCCTTCAGGATACCATTTTCGCCTTTGAAAAGCCTGAAGTTCATCATCTGGATTCCCAGAGGACCATGGAGTTCAACTTCAGTTTGTCACTTCCTAGTCCAGTGCAAAATAATATTCAATGTGGTTTTTTCCTCATTAGTTTCCCATATATAGCTACCGTCACTCGATATCTGTGTTTATTTTGGTATATTTTGGACATAATTTTCACAGATTTTGGCCATGTTTCTTTATTTGGATTGAGGGTTAAAAACCAGAAACGTGCATCTCTGGTTCACGCTGTAGATTTATCTGCTTTTAATTGATGCTAATGAATTTGAAGACATTTAACATTGAATACTGGAACGTACTATATGATTCCTCCAGAGTTTTGACAGAAACTCTATCGTATCGACTTTCTCGTTATTGGTCAGATCCTTTATTCGAATACTATATTTCCCCGTTTGTCTGCGTTGATTGAATCACTGTCTTAGGACGCAAAACACATCTGTTAGGGAAAAAAAGACCTTATTTTAACACAAACTGACTCGAGTTGGATCGATAAACCTTGTTTAATCTTGTGAAACTGAGTTGAGTTATCGGGGCTTGAAATTGTTGGTGGGATGTGTCTCAGGAATTGATAGGGAATCAAGTATAATGTGACCCGGAAACACCTACATGCTATAATTTCTAAGGTTTCTGTTTTTGATTAATACTAGTCGTAGGAATACTTTTTAGCGCATTTCCATGCGTTTGTTTATAAAGAATATCGCGACACATTGATCCAATGATAGAAAACAAATCTTTAGTCCGGAGAGTTCATACTTGCCAAAGAGCGTCACAATAGCAAAAGAACAAAGTTCTTTGATTGCGAAGTTCAGAAGTGAAGGTCGTAGATAATAACACGCGTACATGTACGTGGTTTAGGCAGTTTTTAATTTTGGACAAGATCTTGACTGAACCATTTGCTGCAGATTCCTCAAATTGCAATGAAGGATCAAATCAAAAGAACTGGAAAATTAATCATTTTCAATGTCAGAGGTGAATCTTCTGAAGAGGTATTTTGTGTCGTTTTTGATACTCTTATTGGTAGAATGTTCATGCCGTTCAATTTCGCTTTAACTTCTTGTACCGGTACATAACGAATTTCAGAAAGCTCGAAAACTACATTCTCATATGAAATCGCTTCTTTGATGCGTCAAGATCCTTCGGTTCAACAGAAAAATAAATGACGGCAAACCGGAAATCACGTAGTCGTTAGAAAAGCTTAATAAAGTCGTCATCAAAGGCTAATTATCCACTTGACTACGGTAGAATCAATCCCAAATCTATCAAGCTATATCATGGGTTTTATGTACGTGTTCACACAGGAAGTTGTGAAAGGGAAGGAAAAAGTATATTGGGATAATGAATGCCCTAGGTTAAATGGATTTCTAAGACCATTTGACATTGAGAAATAAACAGGAAAATTTGAGTTTCTTAGGAAGAAAAAAGCTAAAAGAAATATACAAGTCTGCGCGAGAAGGATCAGAAAAGCTTTAAAAAAAAGTCTAAATGCTTGACATCGACCGTCGAACATGCAATTTTATTTTAAAGAGGACTGTCTTCGGTATCTTGACCTTGACGCAATATGGTAAGCATAGGGCATGCAGTCTAGACCCTTGGTTTCTTACACGGTTTCACGATAATGTTTTTTTTTTATTTTGAGATTGATACGGTGTCGCAATCAAAAGGGAAATACTCTTTTTATCATTGTAATAACGACACAAACTGGAAGGCTGAATGCTGTTCTGTCTTTTCTACAATGACAAAAAAATAGAAATACTCAGTATCGTCTAAATGTATTTCTATCAAATTAATTTTACTGTCAGATGCCCCATAGAAAATTGTCTCATTCTCTGTTACCATTAGATGTTGGAGTAACAAATGTCTCATACTGGTAATAACTGCACAATTTTGAGATTACCATTTCCCCTCTTTCTTGCCATCCACAAAAATGTATTTAAGTAAAATCTCAGCTAGGAGAAGCATTCAAGTTGAATATAAATTGAAGCCACATATTACTTTTGCGTTCGTTCGCATGAAGCAACATTTCAGCACATTGTACGTCATCCGTCCTTCTGTTAGTTTAAACCTTCTTCGACATTTAACATCATTTTCGTGGAATTTAATAAAATTTTACTACATGTAATAGGCAACCAAAGGCTCTGTTTGATACACATTTTCGTGCTTCGTGCCCCATAATGTTTCTCTCTTTTTCTCTCATCGTTAAGGTATCCGTTGTACAATAGAGTCATTTTACATAGCGTTTTAATCATCTCCATTGTAAAGTATGGTAAATTTTATGCCTGGTAAGGTACTATAAACTATATATTTTCTGAAAGGTAATGATGCCCTGAGTACAGATATAAGATTCCCGGGTCTTAAAAATCAAAGGGGAAAAACTCTTGTACAACTTTGTCATTTTGCATAGGTTATAAAGAGAGAATAGACAATTTAAATGCTTCACCAGTCATTCCCCTTTATTTTTCTGACCCCAAAATTATTATTTTTGACCAGTGTGCATTATAACCTTTCAGAAAATATATAGTTTATAGTACCTTACCAGGCATGGGAAAATGCCCTATTGTACATCGGATACCTTAAAAAGCCACAGTGTGACTGCTATATTGGAAAAGATAGACAAGAGATCGCAACTGTACATGCGAGTGGTGCAATATATCGTGGGTTTTCTCGACAATACCCTTTCTTTGTGTCTCTCTGATTTTTTACTTGCACCCTTAGAGCTATGCAAAAAATCCTGCATTACCCATGTCAGAAAGGCATCAAACAAGCTTAATAAGCCGTGTATAGTGTCATGCAGTTATAAATTGTATCGTCCGATTCAATATAATGTTTCATTGATCAGCAGCTTGCATTCAATGATTCATGCATCCTCCTGAAGCATAGACAGTGCTGCGCGTTCCAATCGATTTCTTTATTCAAAGAATCAGAGTCTGCCATATATCAGCTACATGCAAATGCATGCAATATCTCGGGAGAAAGGAAATTCGATTTGTTTAGCTAACATGAGCAAAGGTTACAGAGATGCTCAACTGTCTGCAGTAAAGATATCTATGACTATACTTTCTTCTTCCGTCTCTCCTTTAATATACCTCTGATTCACCAATGTCCTTTACAAAGATACGTGCAAAGGGAAAGTAGCTTGCGAAGAAAGTAGCTAGCCACCGAGGTCAGAACCTGCAAATCCGATTCTTGTAAGTCTTTCTGTCAAATTTTGAGTGGCATTTTAAATCATAAAAATATTGAGATTCCATAGAAATTTATATAGTGCCTCCTATTTACGTTCGACTTCAGTGATTTCTGCCGTTATCTTATAATGTCAAAAGGTACAAAATCCATTTTCAAATTATTGCTATAGAACATGTACGTAGATTTCTGTTTCAAAATTGAAACAGAACATCCTTAGTATTTTATCTTAGAAATCTCTCAGTGTAGAAATTTAAAAAAAATTGAGTCCTGTGTCTGTCCTTAAAATAAATGTTATGAAGAGGACACAGGAGTCTTGAATTTATCAAAAACTCACCCGTCTGTATATCCCAAAATTAACTTTTGATAGCCAAACTGTCTGCTCAGCCACTGTACAAGATGGCATTATATCGTGTACAGTCTTCCATTTTAGACGAATTCAATGACGTTGTGTGATAAAGTGATATATCCTCAGACAATGCATGTTTGTAGATATTGTTTTTATTTTCGTGCGTGAACATCGACGGTGGATGCGACTGTCCAAACGGGATGCTTACTCCTCACGGGCACCTGGCCCCTCCTCTAGCTTGCTAGGGGTCTGTCGATGCTAAAGGGCAAGGGGCGGTAAGGGGGGTTCTAGGCCCAAAATCGTCGCTAATTCCGAAAATTTAAAAATATTGAAATTGATACTAAAATTGGTAAAAGGAAGATTGTCTTTAATAGATTCAACATGAAAAATGTTTAATTTCATTTTTTCGTTAGAGTTATCCCCCTTTGAAATCATCTATGAAACCGGAAATGAACAAAAAATCAATATATTTTCACATGTGATAAAAAAATTAGACTTGGCCACATCAAAACAACAAGTTCATATTTTTCCTGTACATCCGTATAAGTATTTGGTAAATTCTGTCCAAGTATGAATCTGTTGTTTTCATGTGGCCACATGGAAAACGGAAGGAAATCATTGACTGTTACCATGCAAGCGGGTCGTTTTGGAAAGAGAAAGTACCTTTTAACTACAAGAATTATTCGAGTAAACTCGATACAATTCAATAAATTTTGTTCTGTTTTTATTTATGATATTGATTATTTCTTCCCACATACACGAAATCAAATAATACAGACAAAATGTCTTTCAAATGTTTATTATCGTCGTAACGTAATGGATATTCAGGACGATAGAATGACGTCTTACTGAATATGACGTCATATATGTTTGCGGCTTTGACTTTGCTTGTATTTTTCGAAAAGAATTAAAGTCAAAGCGATCATTTCATATGCATATTGAATCGAAATGACAGAGTATCTAAAAGGGTACAGTCGGCATTTATAAAATATGTCAAACTTTAAGCCAGAATCAACGAATTAAAATATTAATAAAATGACCCCGAACAAACGAACAAGAAGCAAAAAAGAAGAAAAACTCAACAAACAACACCCCCCGCCCAACACACACAAAAAAAATCAACCAAACAAACTATTATATTTAATGAAAAATTGAAATACAACCCTCCGTTTAAAAACAAATATTTATTCCATATCAAATTGAGAAATGAAGGCCATATAAAATAGACACCACCGGCGTACAATTTGCCGTCGACGAGATGTATTTATTTTTGCCAATTCTGGGAAAAAATATCTGCCGTGTCTCATTTTCGACTGAGAAAAATATTCTATTTCATTGAACATGTTTAATAGAAAATATGTGCAATATTAACGAAAATTATCCAAACGGACAGCGCGTCATTTCACGATAGCGGACATTTTGCGTGTATTATGTATATACAGTTCGATCATCACTTGTTCTGTTAGCATAAAATCAGTGCGTTAAGAAAGTAGGAAATATCCTTATGAATGTGGTATTCCATTACAAACAGCAAAATAATCAATCTAATTAAAATCCAGTTCTCTTTATTTCGTAATCTAATAGTATGTAGTTTACGAAGTAAAGAGAGCTGAATTTTAATTAGATAGCAATACAGCAGAAATTATTGAGTGTTGAACTAGAAGATATTGTAGGTGCCGCTATGATCAACATTTTTATGTTCATTACTAATAAACTTTATGAGCATACTTTTGGATTTCTTCATCGATCCCTTTTCTATGTAAAAACAACATGTCATGCGGTGGTGGATCTAGGGTCTCAGAGAAAGGGGTCCGAAGACAAGTTTTAAAGAAAATTGTTCATAGAAAAGAGGGAGAAAAAAATCAAGAAAAGTCTTACTGAGAGGTACTGTACATAGCCAACGATCAATCCTATGTCAATGCGTATACATATTTGAATTACTTATTTATCTCAATATTCTATTTATTTATTTTTTGATCAGGATTGTGTTGAAATTGAGACATGCGAGGTAATTCTTGAAACTGGTGAAGGGTAGCTAGCCAGCGATTTTTTTAAAAGACAAGAAAAAAAAAAGATTTCTATTAGAAAAGAAAATATTGACCACCACAAAGAGGGGATCGGAGCCCACTCATACCTCTCTTAATTCGCAATTCCAACACATTAGCAAAGACATCAGAATGCAAAGCAAGCAGAAAAAAGCATCAAATAGTGCCACGAAATTCTGAATTAATGACTTTGAGTGAAAGGGGGGGGGGGGGGCTTCGTTTTTCGCTTCATCCGGGTTGGTCTTCTGGGAATGAATCGGACGAGAAAAAAATTGAGTCGGAAAAGGGGGAAGGGTTAAAATAGGGTCTAATGGGTTACCGGAAATAGGAAATACACATACTTTTTAGGGCCTTGGTAAAAAGTATCATTATAACATTAATATGTCACTTAAGATTTCCATAAGTCAACAAAGGGGTGTCCCAATTACCCCTCATTATATTATAGTGAAACCTACCGTGTCATATACTCATATCATATCGTGATATTGAGAATTTATCAACACAATCAATAGCCTAAATAGTATAAGAATATAGCAGCAAATTACCTACAGACAACGTTACATTACAATGTGATCGTAACGTCATATGACGTCAAAATCTGTGTAAAATATAGCTGACCACCCTGTCTTCAAATTAGTGTAGAATCGCAACGGGATGTCCGATTCTCAAAATTTAAATTGATTTATACTCTGTAAATCCTGTATTTTCAATGTTCAATGTTTGTCCCAGTTTTGAAATTGGGCTGATTTTGGCCCTTACCGCCCCTTGCCCTTTTGGTGCTCTATTGAGAGTGCTGTTGAGATTGTCGTCAAGATCTTCTTTATCTCATATTAAATCAACTTAATTTAGAACACATCAATGAATTGGTCCAAAACAATTGGAATGTCTCAATTAAAGACGCTTACTTTAAATATCACAATCCTTCTGTCTCGAGTAGCAACATTTCACCGTTACATGTCCAAGGAGTTTTGTTATCTTGATTTTTAACTGAATTGTATGATTTTCGGTGCGGTCTTCGGTTCTGTGGTTTTGTTACCGACAACGGATGGTTTAGACCGTGTATCGTCATTCATATTTTATTACAAAGATTTTTTTTTTGTTTTGGATAGAAAATTAGATGAATGGAATTTAATGTATCGGTACTTTCACGAAAGCAAAAGCGAAATTCTGATGGATTATTTAGAAAAAAATCTTGAAATTTCTAAAACATGGGTCCTGTAGCATCATATCCCACCCATCCTGCTACGTTTTTCGGTACATTTTTAGACATGATAATTTTCAGACTATTTGGCCATATTACATTGTTTGCCATATTACATTGTTTAGATTGAGGATCCCTGACGAGGGTTAAGTACCCGAAACGTGAATGCCTGGTCCATGCTGCAAATTTATCAGTTCTTAAATGATGCTATTGAATTTGAAGACGTTTAACATTCCTATTAATTCCATAATATGATCTGAAACGGTAAAATATAATTCAAATACATTACAAGTACAATTGACATCTGCTGACATTTTGTGTACATACCATATAGTTACAGACAGTGCATATCAATATTCTACTGAAGTTGTGGATGTCTACAAAATTCTAGATCCATCCAATCACTGTATTTTATTTTTTTCTTTCGTTATAGAGACATCGAGGACCAAAATTGTATGACGATGTACAGGGTGACTACAACAGCTTCCGGTACAAAAACTTCGCCCATGGGGACAGTAGTGGAAACCCAAGTAACCCTCAGCTGCGCATGCGCGAGCCAAAATCTCAGGACGAAACATTTGGGAGAGAGGTTCAAATTTCAAATGAAAAAGACAATTTACAAGTTAAAAATGAGATGAAAAATTCAAGTAGGGAGTTCATTGTACAAAGTGATGACATAAGTGATAAAAACCATGATGTCAATTCTATTTATTTTGAAGACTCAAGTCAGAAAACAGATAGAGTGGGGGATTTTAAAGAAAACATGTCCAAAGATTTAACAACAGATAGTGTCCAAAATAACGATGACTTGAGGTCAAAGAATCGCACGAAGTGGAGTCCGTTAATGCAAAAATATATAAATGAAATATATGGTGGACAATTACCTTATGGAGAAAGTGAAACTGGATATTTGAAGGATATTCAAGATCAAAAGGAAGCAAAGATTACTCCAAAACAAGACGAAGAGAAAGTGAAAACCAGCACATTGCCCTTAATCACTAAATCCTTGGACGAAATCCAAACTCCAAAACCAGCATTTCATATTTCCCTTGATGATGTTCGACCAATTGAAGATGATACAAACTTAGGAAGAATAGATGATGATGGCATCCAGGTAAAGGAACAAGAGGAATCCAGAGATGACGATGTGGTGCTCCCAAACAATATGGATTTGCAAATGACACATCCGAAACAACAGTATGAGAGTGATTCAGAAATTGAAAATACCGACTCGAATGAGGAATTGAAAATTGCAGACGACATGGATAACCTTGAACTTATGGAGGTCAAAACGGATAGTGCAAAAGAGGTTGAAAATGTGGACAGCACTGAACAATCGCCAACTGAAATGAGCAATGTGTATGGTTTAGATCAGGCAGATAGTCTAGATAAACTTCACACACAGATGGAGAAAGACACACAGACGCAGACGACAAAAAGGGACAGTCTCGATGACCTACATTCTCAGATTGACAAGGATGGGGCAGACGACAACATGAAATATGTTGACAAAGATAGCGTGGACAAAATGTTTTCCCAAATGAATAGTAATTCTGAAAGACAAGCGAAAAGGACAGGCAATTCTACCCCTGCCAGCGTCACCATTACGACAGCAGCTCAGAAAGCTAATGGCCCTAGAAATCTCTTTACACAAAGGCCAGAGCTGAAAATTATACAGGAAGCAAGCAATTATGGAAGCGGTGAAGTGCCAATCCTAATGAAGGAAACTCTCCAGGACAGCATAAACACGCACCATGTAGATGATTTGGCCGATGGTGGTACTGATAAATCAAATAACACTAAAGTTGATGGTGCTAATAAAGATACGAATCGTGAAGACAAGAGTGGAATAAAAGTACGAAATATTGAAAATGAGGTCATAAATCATCTTAGTGTTGATGGTAATGCTGAGGAAACAATGAAAGGCAAAACTGGGAATGAAAAACATGAGAAAATTGAATCAGTCGTTAAATTGATGGATAGCACAAGAGGACCGAAGCAGAAGTTGACACAGAAAAGCAGAAATAGGTTTGAGACAAGAAACGATAGAGGAAGTGTGTCGTCTGCTCAAGTAAAGACAAAACAAAATTTGCTTAAAAATACTACAGCCTCTTTTTCCACCCAGCCCAACCCACCAACAACCAAACCAACCAAGGTTACCCCAACAACTAAAGGGAAAAGTGGGAACTCCAAGTACATTATATCAAAGCCTTATGGTAAGTACAGTTCATTCTGAAATTTACAACACAATACATTAGTACTAATGTATAAACACCAGCAAATACCCTTTGCTATTACGATGTATAAATTATATATATTCCCTCATCCTTTCCGAAATTATTCATGGATTTCAATTACCGATAGGTATACCGATCCATCTTTTAAGGTTCTATCCGACCCCAAAATATTCATAAAGCATTTGCAATGAACAGCACACGCTGCACTAGGAATGCTCAAGGAAACATACAAAAGGTAAAACTAGTAGATAAAGATGTACCAGCGCGCAAAACATTGGCCAAGATGTCTTTTCCGTTCGAAACGAGGGATTTACAATGTAATGAACTCTGCATTGAAAACGTTTCAAAGTTGGAATATCAGATTGTTTGGCAAGTAAGTTCGCGATTAGATGGTTTTGTCAGTATGTTCATAAATGACAGGCAACCAATGACGCTGAAGACTTGCTTATTGTTTTCTTTATCTTTTTTTTTTAAGATTTAGATTCCATAGGATTTATACAGAATAAACCAACCACTACTTGAACTTTTTAAGGTTTAAAAATTGGCATTAGCTTAAATTGGTTATACACGCAGACAAGACATAATGAGCTAAGAGATCAATCTGTCTTCATCTTCCGTTTCTTCTTGAGTATTGAATTACATGGGTGACGAAGATGTTCCATCACACGGTGTTTTTCAATTTGTCATTTTTGAGTCTGCCTTTCGGTCATGTGTCTGCGCCATCAAATTAAGCAAGGAAATGAATACCCCGTGGTACGCTTCCGATGTCTTGATAGACAGACAAAATGCTACGGCATCAGCTTGTCATCGTAAGGTGATATGATGTAAAATAATAGAAGAAAGTTGTTCTTGCACGTGATTAGAAAGTCTGTCGACTTTGTCATAATTGTGTAGACTGAATATACTAAATAATCATTAATGTAGAGCTCGCATAAGCTGAATCTTGTAAGTTTTTCCATATCATGTAGTTTGCTTATAATATCTCATTAGTCTTTCTATCGTGCCTCAGAAAGGATTGGGATTCACTTCGAAACAATGTTTCTTGGCTAGGCGATGCCTCCCTCACGTTGGTAACCATAGAAGGGATTAAGTACCCAACTTACGACCCTCTTACGTGATTCCATAAGCATCTAGTCTTGAGAAAAACAAATATCAGAACAATTCAGTATTATTAAAACTATCTGTTAACGAAAAAAAAGAGATCTTTAATAAAAAAAACTTAAGAACTAGAATTATGTTGATGATTGTCTCTTCGGATTGTCAAACTATACATTGCTGAAATAAATGTTTGCAGAAACTTGCCGTGGCAGCGGTTGGTGTCCGCCTGGCAGGATGTGCCACGAGGGTATATGTGTTTGTGGTGACCAGGCGTTCTGTGCCAAACACAGGAAGCCGGTTTGTGGCCATGATAACGTACTGTATCCAAGCCATTGTGAGCTCCACCGAACAGCCTGTGTCACCAAGAAACATATTCGAATTGACTTCGAGGCAAAATGTAGGACAAACCAGCAGACGACATCAAGTGTCGCTGTTTCCATGACAACCACTGTTGAGCCAAGCACCATTTTAGGTATATCTGTTTCATATGTCGAATCTTTCATGACAAAACCTTCATATTGCTTAAAAACAATAAAAAAAATATCAGTGTTGAAATTTTCAATGAATAACCGATATTGATCTGTTTCAGGATCCCTATGCGAATTCATCGTCAGACACGCCACGGCAGGAATACTTTGGGGTCAAAAGGTCATGACCGCAAAGGTCAACTCTTTGGACGAATGTAGAGACGTATGTGAGACAGCAGACAAAGGATGCATGGGATTCGAGTATTCTGAATCCGAAAAATATTGTGGTCTCTATGACAACATGGATGACGTCATATTCTGGCCCAATACCAAGATGACTTTTTATGAGAAAAAGCGTTGCAAAGAACCAGGTAACAATTGAAACAACATGTTATTTATATTTGATTAAGCGTTTATTTCTTGTTTTCATATTTATGCTATTTGACATGGGGGAACCGAGTGTTCAATATAAAAGCAACGATTCTGATCCTATCAACAACGCTAAAACAAGACAATGCGTGATGACAAAATAGTATCATTGAAGCCGTCATTACAAGAAGTAAACATGGAGATTTTTGCCAAAGTTAATGTCAAGATTAGTGACTATTGTTTGATATATATTTTTGAAATACTCGTACAATCTTTGTTTAGAACCAGAAGAATCAACCTGTGGTTATGAGATGGTGAAGTTGACCTCTGACCCCGTGTATGGTATGTGCCATATTACCGTACACCTCCTACCGGATTTTGAGAAGTGTGTGGCTGAGTGTCAGGGGTGCAAGGCTTTCACCTACAAGACTTACGGAGGAGTATGTGAGATCTTCTACAACCAACTGTGTGTGGACATGCTCAACAAGCAAGGGACCGTGCACTACGTCAGACATTGCAACAGCGAGGGTGAGTAAAATTTCTTTATTTGTGCATGTGTTTATGATTAGCAAGGTATTTGATATTTATGGCTAATATCATTCTAACATTCCTATATGGGCTCTGCTTCTTCAGGAGTCCGTATTTTGATAATCTTTCTTACTTTGGCAATGAAGATTAACTCCCGAAGAAGTAGAGGCCATGCAGATTCACATGAGCTCGACGCCAATGTTACCTTCAATGAAATCCACCCCTTTCTATCACAGGAGCTCGATGCCAACAACCCTTAATGACACCCGCCCCTTTCCATATAAGGAAAGTAGGGGTAGATATTCCTGTGGATCGTTGGCATCGAGCTCCTGTGCTTCCCATCTCATATTTTCTCTATAAATCAGAAGGGGAAGGTTTTATGTCTGTAATGTCGAGATCCTATGGTCAGACCTAAGGGAATATTTTATTACACCATTCAATAATATATGCTGTGGAGCTGCACTGTGAACGAATTGTGTTTCAGTCGCCCTAAATAAATTTTTGACCAGAATAGCATAAAAGTATGAAAGGGACCGGGTGGAAAATTGTTACTTATATCGTCTTTCACACAGTCACACGACCAGTATGCAAAAATAGCAATAGCAATAGAAAATGCTTTTAGAACTCTCAAATACGTCCGAAATACGTCATGCAATTTGACAGTCAAATCAGTGTTGTCACATTCAAATTCAGTGGCGGATGTGAGAAAGGGGGAACCGAGGACATATGTAGAAAATAGGGGGAGTGGGTGTAAAAGCTTGTGAAAGAAAAAACATAAAAAGATTCAGTAAACTTTGGTTGACATAGGGGCTCGAGTCCACGTACCCTCTAAATCCACCACTGATGTTCTTAATTTGATCACATGGAAATCAATGCGGTTTCTCCTCCTTAATTTTGATGTAGAACCTCGTACTTTCTCATAAAAATGGCGATAGACAATGATTTTCCATTATATGACGAGCAAGCTTTTACGGCGTATAGCGTGATAAAATAAAAACATAGTTGTGTTGACTAAGGCGTTATAAATAAGAAATGAATTTCAATAGATTCCTGGTATTGATTCACCGATCTCAAATTATTTCTCTCTTTTGATGCAGATTGCCGCAAACGACATGAAACTTACATCATTAGTTCTTTGCTCAGGTTATGTTACCATCAAATCCGTTGCAGCAGGATTTAATTTTCAATCTAGTCTCTACAATATTGATGAAAGTAAACCGTAATACTATACTAAAGTCTTATAGATTTTTAACTTCCCGACGAGAATTTGAAAACGATTGTCTTCATTTGATTAATCCTTTGCTTCGAGCTTCGCGGCTCGGTGATAATTTGATTGGTTCAGGCGACTCGTGGAATTACTGGACAATAAACCACGGCTAGATAGTTGTTATTTTTTAAATTGTGTACGAAAGATGCATTTTCCGGGATCTTTATTCATTTGATGATATATCATTCATATTCACGATCACAGTGGGCATTATTTCCCGTTGGGAAGAATGTTGAAGATCAAAGGTCAAAGGTCAAAGTCAAATATTGGAAAAATCTGTTAAAACAGAGACAAGACAAATTTATGTTAACAATGCTTTCACAAATGTTTTCAGTAAGTAGGACATGGCCTCCATTATTTTTCAAGGTTAAAGGTCAGTGTCACAGTGAACTAGCTATTAATAAAAATCGTATGAACATCTAAATACCGTAGACCCATTTAGCTTTTCACAAATGTCAAAGGTCAAAATATGTAAAGATGCCCGGCCTTGCCCTTGTTCTCATCCATTAATTATGCTGTTAATGATTCCCTGCTTGATCATGAAGTATGTGTACAGAATGTCATTTTCTAAGATTTTCATTATAGGAAGTTGAATTTATTGCCATGGCAACCTTTCCTCTCTGTCATATTAAAAGTTTAGATTAGAAGGTAGATTAGTCCTTTGTTAGCGTTGATTACATTCTCTCCTGACACCGTGCATTGTCACGGAAAAAAGATAAACAAATCAATACAAGAAATTCTGATAAGCGAAGGAGGACTTATGCATAATACAAAAGAAGAAAGAGATTTTATGGCTGAAATAGTGTCGATTTCGGGTCCAAGAATGGAAAAGTATACCCTTATCAAATTTACCCACAGTTAAGAATTGTGAACACGTGACTAAAAGTGCGTGTTCGATAAATGATATTATGAGTCTCCTGCAAAACTTTGTGGATTATTCACGAAGCATCTAGCGTAATCTTACTCACTGAATGACACATGTATCTATTTCTGAGAGAAGCCTATCGTAAAAGATGCATTCGGAATCGATTTTTATCATGCTTTGTCCCTTGGGCGGTACTATTGATCAATGAAGGGGCATGCGAATGCATTTATCATGATTAAATTGAAGGGGCGTTTATGATCGTAACGCACTTAAATTAGAAACAAAGATGAGGCAATACATTGTACCTACGGCATATTATACTTAACTTTTTTTAGCTATTTTAATGTTTGTTGTAAAAGGGTTGCCAGGAGATTATTTATTGGAAAATGACAATGTCAATAGGTTTATAGGCTTTCGTTAGAACATCATTGTCTGGTCATACGTATCCCTGCAGGTACCACCATGAACAACTAAATGAAAAATAGACACAGTTATAAAAAAAAACCCAGTCATTGACCGAAAAAAACAGCACACGGGTTCTAAATACGAGTTTGTTTCTCTCCTTTCAGGTATTTTTCCGGATTGATATTACATGCAGACATTCCAATAACTTTTTCTCGAAAGCAAGGGAAAATTGCTGTCTGTCCCAAAAACGTTTAAGATTGAATAGAATTCTCGAACGATTGGTCTTAGGATTTCTGTGTATTCCTTGAGATTAGAACGTTGGTTTGGTACCATTTTTTACCCTTTCACCTTGATCTTGGAGTCTGACCTGTTGAAAAGGTTTAATGTTTAACATTTTTTTCTTTCTGTGAGTGGTACAAATGTATGTTATAGGCCTTTCGGTTGAGATTCATAAAACTTTTGCTTATTAGCATTTGATGTTGTCATACTGGCCGTGGATTCATACGAGCATTTTTAGCTCACCTCGACGAAGTTGAGTGAGCTTATGCTATACCCCCGCCCGTCCGCGTCCGTGTCCGTGTCCGCGTCCGCGTCCGGTTAAGAAGTTTGGGGTAGCTCAGTATTTAGCAAAGTACTGATGCTACATTAACCAAACTTGCACAAGTGATTCATCTTTGGATGCTGAGGTGAAATCATGCATCGGATGCAGCATCTGACCTACATTTTACGCTTGAGTGACTTGGTTAAGAAGTTTGGGGTAGCTCAGTATCTGACAAAGTAGTAATGCTACAGTAACCAAACTTGCACAAGTGATTCATCTTTGGATGCTGAGGTGAAACCATGCATTGGATGCAGCATCTGACCTACATTTTACGCTTGAGTGACTTGGTTAAGAAGTTTGGGGTAGCTCAGTATTTTACAAAGAACTAATGCTACAGTAACCAAACTTGCAGAAGTGATTCATCTTTGGATGCTGAGGTGAACCCATGCATCGGATGCAGCATCTGACCTACATTTTCAGCTTGAGTGACTTGGTTAAGAAGTTTGGGGTAGCTCAGTATCTGACAAAGTACTAATGCTACAGTAATCAAACTTGCAGAAGTGATTCATCTTTGGATGCCGAGATGAACCCATGCATCGGATGCAGCATCTGACCCACTTTTTCCACTTGAGTGATTTTGCTTTTAAAAGCCAATATTGAGCAAAGTATAAGTGCTACATGTACCAAACTTGCATATTTGGATGTATCTTTGATCAAACTTTCATAAAATGACCTTGACCTACTTTTTCCGCTTGAGTGATTTTGCCTTTAAAAGCCAATATTGAGCAAAGTATAAGTGCTACATGTTCAAAACTTGCATATTGGATGTATCTTTGATCAAACTTTCATAAAATGACCTTGACCTACTTTTTCCGCTTGAGTGATTTAGCCTATAAAAGCCAATATTGAGCAAAGTATAAGTGCTACATGTACCAAACTTGCATATTGGATGTATCTTTGATCAAACTTTCATAAAATGACCTTGACCTACTTTTTCTGCTTGAGTGATTTTGCCTAACAAAGCAAATATTGAGCAAAGTATAAGTGCTATATGTACCAAACTTGCATAGTGGATGTATCATTGATCAAACTTTCATATAATGACCTTGACCTACTTTTTCTGCTTGAGTGATTTTGCCTTTAAAAGCCAATATTGAGCAAAGTATAAGTGCTACATGTACCAAACTTGCATATTGGATGTATCTCTGATCATACTTTCATAAAATGACCTTGACCTACTTTTTCCGCTTGAGTAATTTTGCCTTTAAAAGCCAATATTGAGCGAAGTATAAGTGCTTCATGTACCAAACTTGCATATTGGATGTATCTTTGATCAAACTTTCATAAAATGAAATTGATCTACTTTTTCCGCTTGAATGATTTTGCCTTTAAAAGCCAATATACATGTATTTAGAAATATTTTTGAATTGAATTTTGCTGCCATGAGGTGAGCTTCGTAATCTGTGATTACCTATGTTTCAGTTTTGGGTATATTTGCCTGGATTATTCTGTTATTTGCCATGATAAGTTTTGTAAAAACAATTTATACAACTATTGCTATAAACGAAACAAAACAACAAAAAAAGGGGGGGGGGGAGAGGTGCCACAATTCCTTGTTTTCAAATAGAAAATGTATGTAAACAAAGCTTATCATTTTAATTTTTTTTAGTACAATTTAATTTATGATGCATTCAAACATCTTATTGCTGGTCAAACTGTCTTCGACAACGGAAAGCAACACTATAGAGCCACTGATCAGAATACATGTATGGCATAAATTGAATATAGATCTTGACTTTTTACACACTCCAAAGCTCGTTTTTCTAGATACTTTCGATAGAAAAATAAATTTAATGCTTTAAAAAATTGTTTTATTGTCAGGAATGGGCTGCCGTATCTTGGAGATGATCCCTGGCCGCTCACCATTCATGTGTAGTAAGGCCACCAGCAGCGTAGCCAACCTTATAGAATGTCATGACACATGTGTACGAGGTCACTGCCAAGCCTTCAGGTTTAAAAACGACGGCTCCGAATTCTGTGAGATATTCTTTGACAAATCATGTATACCTATGCTGGAGAAAGGCAAAGATAATTACTACGTCAGAAGGTGTGCAAATCCGGAGGGTAAGTTAATTTTCTTGAATATGTTTGTTCGCATACATTAATTGATGAATAAATAGGGGTGGATGCAAGATTTTCAGTTACGGGGGGGGGGGGGGGGGGGGGGGGGGGGGGGGGGGGGGGCATGCTAATTAAACAAAGGTGAATCACCCACAGGCATTGGTTTCTTTGTGTTTTCAGCCCCCTCTCAATTTTTAAACCCCCATTGAGTAATGGGCAACAGGGATATGAGAATAGGGGTCACTAAACAAGTGCCTGTGAAGCTATTCCTTATTTTGCCATGTAGAGGGGATGTGCAGCCCTGCCCCTCTAAATCCATCAATGATAACTATATATATAATCTCAATTGACAAAAAGTGTAAAATTGAGAAAAAAGTTTGCGCAAGACAGATTTTATGATTTCAGATTATAATGATCCTACAGCCACTCCTGGTCTAATCATTTGCCCAAATTTTAAGAAAAGAGGGTGAAGGTCTTTTTGAAAGAGAGGGCGAGACATAATGTTCAGTTTCCCATCCAATTTCTATGAATGAAAACCATGTATATGTGCCTTTGATTCTTACCAAAGTTATAATATGTCATACATAAACAACATGTGCATTGTCTTATCTACAGATTGTAAGTACGAGGAGGTGGAGTCCAAAGGTGGGGCGCCGTGTGAGATTGTGTCCAGTAATACAGATACTTTTGAGAAATGCAGAGAGTCGTGTAGTTCGTGTGTTGCCTTCAAATATCTGTACCACAGTGGAGAGTGCAGCTTATTTCAGCAGACTTCCTGTATCACCAAGAAAAATATCAATTATATCAAGAGGGACTGCCATAGACCTGAAATAGGTATGCAGACTTTGATTCTGCCTGAAATGATCCTAATTTTGAGAATTACTAAGCTGCAGGTTCAATATTTGTATTTAAGATATTTCAGAAGCATGTTTAGTTCTCAAAGCCAAGGCTTCATCTCATTTTGAACAAGGTCAAAGAAATGGCCTTGTCATCATGTAATTTTCTCAACGTCAATACTTGCAATATTCTAGATTAAATTCATTCAAAGTCAAGTCAGTAATCTGCTCAAGGTCAATTCTTACCACATGCATGATTGAATCTGTTCAAGGTCAAGTCTATAATTAATCTCTCAAGATCAAGCCTTACAACATGTATGATTAAATATCTTCAAGTTCAAGTCTGTAAACTGCTCAAGTTCAAGTCTGTAATCTGCTCAAATTCAAGTCTGTAATCTGCTCAAGGTCAAGTATGTAATCTGCTCAAGGTCAAGTATGTAATCTGCTCAAGGTCAAGTCTGTAATCTGCTCAAGGTCAAGTATGTAATCTGCTCAAGTTCAAGTCTGTAATCTACTTAAGGTCAAGTCTGTAATCTGCTGAAGGTCAAGTATGTAATCTGCTCAAGGTCAAGTCTGTAATCTGCTCAAGGTCAAGTATGAAATCTGCTCAAGGTCAAGTATGTAATCTGCTCAAGGTCAAGTCTGTAATCTGCTCAAATTCAAGCCTGTAATCTGCTCAAGGTCAAGTCTGTAATCTGCTCAAGGTCAAGTATGTAATCTGCTCAAGGTCAAACCTTACTACATACAAGATTTGTTCTAAGTCAAGTATGTAGTCTACACATGGTCAAGCCTTCCATCACACACTACATAATTTCTTTAAACTCCTTTTTTTGAAAAAGCTTTCAAAGTTGTTAGTTAACTATTTTCTTTAGTTATATAATGGAAAATAGTTCTGTATGTATAATCATCTAGAGTTTAACAATTTTGCAATCATATTTTATTTTACAATCTTGAAAGAAGATCATTATTTCCATAGAGATGAAATGATACAAAAAAATTAATCCATTTAACAGAAGCTGGAACAACAACTGACGTAAACCATGTTATTGCCATGGCACCAACACCAGACCATCTCAGTGTAAAGAAAGAACTCAAGGACAATGTTGAGAACCAAGATGATACCATCGTAAAAGGTGACCAAAACAAACAAACAACGGTCATCATCCCAACTGCGGAGCCGAAATCTGATCAGCAGGTGCAACGGAATTCCGGTTTGAACCATTTGGAGGTCGTGGAAGGAGGTGCCAAAGCAATGTCGGATCCAAATGCCAAAGAGGTGAAAAAAGACGGTAGGACGGGAGTGTCAGATGTCAAAGTTGATCAAGATCCCGATACTTTGTATGGAGAAAGCGGTGAAAAGGATGACGATTCTATGTACGAGAAAATCTGCACGCTACAGGAGTATAACAGGATGAAAGGAGATATATTGAGGTACCATTGTGTAAAGCTTGGAGAAGCACACTGTGGAGATACTCAAATACCTAGTAAGTATAAGACAAATATTGGTTGACCAATTGGTTAAAAGATATCAGTAATAATCTGTGTAGATTGAATTGTTGTATACAGTCTACTCTCGATAAGTCAAACTTCAAGGGACCATCAGAAATAGTTCGACTTATCAGGAGTTTGACTTATTGAATGCATGATCAGCAATCGAGTTTTCAAATTTTCTATCACCTTTCACAAATGTTTGTGCTGTCCACTTTAAATGACCAAGCTACCTTTAATGTTTGTATTTATGACTCCATAGAAAGAAAGTATCAATTATCCGTCCACCGATCTCCTTATAATGAATTGGTTTTTGTTAAAGAATTGAAATTAATTTGTGTTTGGACTTATTGAGGTAAATTGTCAATGTAAAATGACTTATGGGACCCAAAAAATAGTTCAACTTAACGAAAAGTTTGAGTTATCGGAATTTGAGTTATCAGGAATAAAAATGCAAAGAAATCAATGGAAGAGAATCAGACTTTTAAAAACAGTTCGAGTAAAGTTCGAGTAAAGCAGAAATTCGAGTTAACCGAGTTTGAGTAAATGAGAGTAAACTGTATATCCATTCCTACATGTATCACTGCTAACTTTCATTAGCTGGCAGGGTCAAATATCCGGAAAACTATCGCTGTACCAGTGTCCATTTTTGCATCCTGTCTTAAAAACTTTAATCTAGGTCATATTTCCTGAACCATAATGATCACTTAAGTCTTAGATATTGTCCATGTCAATTTCTCAAGACCAGAGCTTTCATTTGAAACCATGACGTTTGATCTAGTGACCTCGACCTTGAAATTGGTGTAGCTTACTGCAATTTCACTAGTTAATACCCACTCGCAAGCCATGTTGTCTTTTGACTGAAAGTGTCTATTTGAAACTTCAACTCATATGTTTCTTTATTGTATACGGTAATTCTGCTAAAATAATCTTATATAGGCATGCAATTTGTAATTCATGTGCAAGATAAACATTTCATACTAGCAGATTCCTTCGTGAAATTAAAAAAGAAAATTGCAACAAATTTGAATATTAACATTTTAATTCAACTTGTTCATTAAAATTTTTTCAGAAAAGTCATATATAGCCACATTGATGTTCAGCTTTTATGATCGTAACATGGATGAATCCATACAGAAAGATGAATTATGGGAAATATGGCTGATGGAAAACTTCGACAAAATGTTTTCATCTTGCACACTTTTGGATTTGTTCAAATTTGAAAACATAAAGGATGACGCAATATACAAGGATGATTTCTTAGATATTTTTGGTATGTATATAACTGATAGAAGATAAAATTTGCATTTGAAAACATTGATAACTTGATGACAAGCCAAATTTGTGCCCATTATGTTCACTTGGAAAGTTTATTGCGCAATAAATACCAATTGCTTTGCTTTGCCCTCACACGACATTATCATTTTCTGTTTCTTTCACAATTACCTTTTTGTTAAGCAAATTTTGTCGCGAGAAGTCGCTCAGCAACGCTATTGTGCAATGAATTTGATGTATACGCATTATCTTGCTTAAAAGATTAGAATAAGGTATTGATGATTGGATGGCAATGAAAATGCGTGAAATTAGGTACTGTAAACATGGTTATTTGCGCTGAGGGGAAATTTAGTGATTATTAAACATCAAGATCCTTACTCTTAGGGGAAATATTCGTGATATAAATGTCTCTGTTTTAATTTGTAAGAATTAAGCTAAGTTAATTTCACGTGGGAGAAATTCTCGTGAAGTCTCTTGATTTAAGAAAAACACATATACTACTCCCACATGAAAATTTGAACTTTTACAGTTAATTATGTGCTCATTTATGAAGAAGGCATACATTCAAACAAACACTTTTGCTCTCTTATGAAAAAAAAAATTAAATTAATTGATATTAATTGATCCCACAATTTCTTTAATTGTAAACTTTATTCGCTATTTTCGAAAACCACAGTTACTTCCCATTTGAGACGGTATTTGACGTAGACTGATTATGACGTCATCAAATTCTATGGAAACAGACCTAAAAGTCTGGGAAATGACGGCTGATATAAAATCGACATTACCATACCATTTTCATGACGTCACAATGGTTTTATGTTAGATACCGTCTGTAAGGCAAAAAACTCTGTATTCCGCAATGACTCAATAGACCATTTATGGTAAACTATACGAGTATCAAGACATATAAATTTCTAGCTTACTTGTAGAAACTACAAGGCTGAAATGTGTCTAAGTGTCTTAAAATTTCTTAGGTCTTTTAAAATTGATACTGATGTATTAAGGTGGGTCCCTACTCGTGAATTTAACAGATGAATTTTGTATTTTAAGGTTATTTTCTATACATAATAGTCAAAATGACATAATGAACACAGATTTAAATAGGTAATTTTGTTTTCATTAAAGATACAGTACATTAAAGAAAGGTACCCTAACACTTAAAAATTGAGAAATATCAAATACCCATCATATGAACCCTCCAAATTCAGTGATGATACGAATACGCTTATTTGTTTTGTTTTATTTTACGATAACAAGTCATATAGAAGAAATACAACACATAAAATGATATTGTAACATAAATCTTAGTATGATATATCTCCAAACATTAGGGTACCCCCTTATAATTTCATAACATTTTTGACCAAGAATATGTACTAAATCCAACTTTTTGCATGAAAAAACAGATGAATTTTTTTCATTTTGTTATATTTTATAAAATTCTGTATGTAGATGAAGAAAAAATCACATAAAGGTACACAGTTTTTGAAATGATCAAGGAATGGCTCCAAACATAGGGGTACCCCCTTGTAATGTTATCATATTTTCGACATATAATATATAGTTTATCACATTTTTTTTTTACTAAAAACAACAGATGGAATTTCTTCAAATTGGATCATTTTATACAATAATGTATATAGATGGTGCAAAAATCGCATACAGGTATACACTTTTATAAATGATCAAGATATGGCTACAATCATAAGGGTACCCCCTTATAATTTCATCACTTTTTCAACTAAGAAATTATACTATATGATTGGTGTGGACATTGATAGATTGCACCATCGTTTGCTTCTTTTGGCATTTAAGATCTTCTGACTGCGTGTTTCAATGCGCTGGCTCGTCCCTCACTAGCCATTGTAAAACGTTATAGGCAGACTGCTGCATAGATGGAAAAACCTATAACTGTTCGAGTAGGGAGCCACCTTAAAGGCTGCTAAAATTGTGAAAAATTATATCAATATTGCCCAACAAAATTAAAGGTAATTCTTAATGTCCTTGTCATCTTTACAGATATACCAGAAGCTGCCATGCAGGAGGAGATCCAGGTTATCACCACTCTGGCCACTGTGGGTAACGGGCTGGAGATCCGCTGTGGGCTACAGCCATCATCAGATGTGTCACAGATCGTATGGAGAAGACACGGCATGGATCTAATGGAGGTCACATTCCCTGGACTAGCTGTAAGTCTTTGTTATATAATGTTTGGTAGGTTATCACCACTCTGGCCACTGTGGGTAACGGGCTGGAGATCGCTGTGGGCTACAGCCCTCATCAGACGTATCGCAGATTGTATGGAGAAGACACAGCATGGATATAATGGAGGTCACATTCCCTGGACTAGCTGTAAGTCTTTTTAGCTCACCTGAGTGAAGCTCAAGTGAGCTATTGTCATAGCATGGCATTCCTCGTTTGGCTCCATCGTCCATTGTAAACTTTTAACATTTTCAAAATCTCCTCAGCAACCACTGCACAGAAATTTACGAAACTTTACAGAAAACAAGCATTCAAGGTCCTTTACTCAAGTTTGTGATTTATGCCAGCCGATCAACAAATTTGACTGCCCAGGGCTCAGAGTGAATTGCTGACGCATTTTCGACATCTCCTCTGCAACCGCTGCATAGAATTTCACAAAACCTTACAGGAAGCTAGGACATAAGATCCTCTACCAAATTGGCCACTTTCAGTCCTTTGTCAGCAACTCAGGTGATGGATGTGGCCTCCTTGGGCCTCTTGTCAATATAGAGATTCATAATTATAAATCTATCTGTCATATGTGGGCTTTCATACTGGTATGAGCATTTTTATGTTGCTTTCTACACAAGAGCAACATAAAGGGATCATTCTATCCAGTGTCCATCCGTCTGTCTGTCACTCACACTTTATATAAATGGCTATAACTTGATTGATATGCATTATACTTCCATCATACTTGCAGGGATGGTCAAACATGATCAATATTCAATGTCAGGGTCAAGTCCATCTGGAAGGTCAAGGTCACACACACATACACCTTCACACGCATATTTAGGGACAGACATGTAACAGACAACATACCTGTTTGTGAACAGTTCCATTTTTCTAGCATTATGACAGAACTAGGTTTATTATTGATACCACCAATTTTGACCTTGACCCTATATTTCCAAATGAAAATATGAATTTTCATGCAAAAGATAGCTGCAGTTGTAAGTGGCACAGAGTCTCATAAGATGTTTTCTTTGTAGTAAATTAAGACTTGTAAATTCAATCAGCTTAGACATTTAGTGGCCTTGGCTTTAATAATTGGATTGCTGATGATCTAGATTCTGCTCAACCTCTAGCGTCTCTTGTAAAATATCCAAGATTAATCATTATGATTGGACAATTCTGGAATGTTGAATTTTGCTATTTCTGTTTAGGTATTATTTTATTAACAATTGAAACAGACTTGGTAATACCACGATATAATAAGCTATTTATAAGGTTTCATAAAATGAAAAAAATGTACAATTTGCCAGTGATAGTGTAGTGAACTATACAGATAATTAGAAGAAACCTATATTGGTCTCAGTATGAAATCCTTTCAATGCTCATTACAGTTGCTTCTTATTCTACAATAATCAGGCACAGATCCAAGGGGTACCAACCCCTTTCTGGTCAGGTTTAATTGTCACCATCATGCGGCGCCTGCATGGTTGATCAAAATTTTTGAGTACACAAATTAGATATGATTGCATTACATTGGAAGGGTTGGCATGAGATGGAATTTGAATCTTAATTCTATATAAGCATGTATTCAATATAAATTTCACTTTTCTTCTGCTTGTGTCTTTGTTTGCAAGTTGGAAGAGGGGGGGGGGGGGAGATTATGATCTTATGATTTGTCAATTTTTTTTTTTTTTTGTGCTACTTTGTATGTTAGCTCTGATTGGAGATGTAACGTTTTTGAACAATTTGAGCCATTGTATATGAGTGGCAGCACTGATAACGTCCAGGTAATTGATAGCTTGTTTCTTCATGTTGAACTAGCTGTTTATTCTGATAACGCTTAATGACATCGTGAATATTGATCAAGGACATTTACTTGATTATTAAGCAGCATCAAGTAGCGGTCATCTTAATGAAGATTGGTCTAAGAGACAGCGATATAATGGCCTTAAGATGGGAAGGGTCAAACGGGAGTCAAATCTACTCTCATATTTCACCTGATATTTCACTATCAGTAGACTACAATGTACAGGATGTAATTAACGATTGTGATCATACCCGGTGATCAATATTCATGCTCCTGGAATAATGAAACAGTAATCAAGTCTGAATCATCCCGAACATTAACCTGGGCAATTTAAAGCTGCAGAGCAAAACAAGGGAGAACTTTACCCAGCTATCATAAGTCTGTCTCTGGTAATGCACTTAATATTATAATGTGGTAGGAGCACACTGGATTTGGTAGGCATTTTGATGTTACGTCTGGCAGGCATACCATCTCGAAGGTGCATTATATGAGAGTTGCTCACAGTTTGCTAGACACACCATATGGTGGTCATATGCTATCTGGTAGACTCAATCTGCATGGTAGTCACACTTTTTACAAAATAGTATGGCTGTATTGGTTGATTAAAGCATTAAACTCACAGCAAACTTACAGATGAGGAAGAGCTTAAGCATTACGAGACTCAACACTTGATATAGTCAAGGTAAACTTCAAGGTCAAGGTCACATGTTAAGAGTGATTTATCCAACATTCGTTGGACTGTATTTCTGTTTTAAGTCATTATCAGTATGTCAATTGATTTTGAATTTGTCCCTCTTTTGTCCCTCTAGCTGTCATGCAGTCTCAGCTTCTGTTCATTGACGCATCTGTCTATCTTTATTAAAACCTTTAATGCTTAACATTTATAGTTGGAACAAAAATTTATGTATGATACTTATATAAGCAAGTTATGTTTTCTTCTACATAGATATTGTTTGTTTAGATTTTCTCTTTTTGGCATTGTCTGTTTGCATATTAATTTTTACATTTCATAGATTTATCAGTTGAAAAAAAATTAAAGGTCCAACGTATCATTATCATGTTATTCTGTCATTCCCAAGGACAACGTTTCAGACTGAGTCAATTTTTTTTATCAGAATATCGGATTATGAAACTTTTTATCTATAGTCTTGTTTGTCCAATAACAGCAGCTATTGATGCTCAGAATTGCTTCAGTCTCAAGTGATGTAACATTGATCGGGAACGTTATAATGATGCAGAAAATCTCTTCTAGGGAACGCACGTCGTTATTTTGTTATGTTATGACTCATTACTAGAGACAACTCATTAATTCCAATCACTTGCATGAATTTGCATCGTTGTAGTATAATACATGAATTCTTAATGCAGAATTTTTCTGCATGTCTTTGTCTTTCCATCTGTTTTTATGTCCCAGAATCAAAGGCATATTATTTTGGGTTGGCAGTATATTCATCTGTCAGCAGATCTTTCTGTCCATTTGTCTGCAAAATAAAACTTTAACATATAATATTGGCCAAAATGTTTGATTGGTTGGTGATAGCTAGGACTTAAATATATCGCAAATTTACTCCTGTTGAAAAGCCCTCTCCGTTGATACCAAAATCTTTGACCTTGGACTTTGACCTACTTTTAATTTTTTTAAGTAATTGGAATTTCATATTTCCCTATAATGTTATTTCCTTGTGAGTACAAGACCAAACATTATAACCTTGTGACCTTGACCTGTACTGATGATTATATGCTGTCTGGGAACAATATCTCTCTTTATTCTGATTATCTTTCCGTCAGTTTGAATTAAAAATTGTGCTTGTCCTTTGTCCATGAATAGTCTCGGGCACTTATTTTAAATGCCAGCAATACAAAATCTTCATGATACCTTAATTACCGCATATCGGGTACTTTTTGCGTCGGATAAATTTCGCGAAAATGACCCTAAGATGGTGGGTCTTCTTTTCACTGAGTCCAATTTTCGCTAATCTATTAACAAGATCAAGGGTTAAGATCTGTGTTTTTTTTTGCTATGTCCATTTTTTGCGATTTGATGATGCTCGCAAACTTAGCAAAAATTGGACACGTGCGATATACGGTAATTGAAAGTTTCTTTTCGTCATAAATCTTTTCCTTCCTGCCTCGGTTAGGCCTCTTTGTTCATGGATCCAGATAGATCAAATTGATGCCATATCAAGCTCGTATTATTACTGTACTGGATTCACCTTTCAGAGCTATACATATATGTGTAACAGAATTTTGATCCCAAACCTCCCTCTGGTTGATAAAACGAGATTGATGCTTCATAATATCCTTAGAGTTCAAATTGAACGAAGTAGATTCATTTTCTATCATGCTATATTGAATTAGAAAATACCCGGCGGAATCAAAGCAATTTATGTTACTGATCCCTATGGACATATCGGCTTTTCATGTGATACAGTTTTTGACGCAAATGTCTGAAACAATTGACGGATAGTGCATCTAATGAATATGTATACGTATCATATTTGACGCAAAAGTTTCACAAGCTTATATGAATTTGCTCACCTGAGCTACAGGCTTTTGTCAACAAATAAAAGACATTAGATCACTTATTTTTATTGGTTTGAAAAAGGTATTGCTTTTATTTAAAAGAATGGTCAATGGCAGGATATTCAAGTTAGTCATATAGGCCCACTTGGGCCTCTTGTCTTCATTGCGTAACATGAAAATTGCCTCGATCTACTTTCATGGTTTCATTTGAATTGCTTGCATGATATTTTCCTAAGATGAAATTGATATGATATTTAATGCTAATTGCATATTATTCCATAGAGATTGAAAATTGTGTTGACTTTAGTAGTTGGCCTTCAAGGTAGTGCGATAAGCATGCAGTGCATGATTTATCTAGGCTATGAATTTAATGATGCTTTCTTTATTTTTTGGGGTCGTTACAGCAATATCTGGTTATATAACAATGTTTTCCTCAGAAGGAAATGAATGATAGTGATTAATTTAACATATTGTGTAACACAACATTACTCAGCTGTTGGCATTGCTGTAATTTACAGTTACATGTTTATTCTGTGTTAATTATCTGAAATAAAAGTTTAATAATAGGTTAAAAAATTCAATGGTTTAAAAAATCTTTAATAATGTAACACGTCGCCTGCAACATGACGGTGACAAATTATATATATGGTATCACTTACTTGGGCATGAATCTATCTGTTTGTCTCACTCTGTGCTGGGAATCAGACTTTGGATATATACATTGCACTTCCATCAAACTTGTAAGGATGGTTAGTCATAATGAAACTCAAAACACAATTGCAATGTCGGTCAAGGTCACCTTTAAAGTCAAATTGTCAAGGTCATATACATATACTAGGTTTTGGGGCAAACATGTGATTGGCATTACTATCTGTTCTTTTGAATAGTCTAGTCTTCATCTCCTGATATATCATATTTATATAAAGATATTTAGTTGAGGTCAATATGTCGTTATATGGACCCGATGAGACGAGATGCAATATCTCAATATAACAAATCTCATTGGACAATGACATACAATGACATTTTATATGCCTGATTCTTTGAACGTCTACTAATACATGGACAAATGTAGATTGTTTTAGGTCTAATTAAATTAGATGATAAATTAACAGTTGTTCTCTTGATACTTTCAGGTATTTTCTGATGGTACACTTTACTTAGAGTCTGTGGATATCCACCATATAGGTAACTGGACATGTCACGACAGAGACAAACCTGGAGTCAAACAAGTCCATGTACTAGATGTACACTGTAAGTATTATAAGTATGGTACACATTTCTGATGGTACACTATACTTGGAGTCTGTGGATATCCACCATATAGGTAACTGGACATGTCACGACAGAGACAAACCTGGAGTCAAACAAGTCCATGTACTAGACGTACACTGTAAGTACGATTATTTTATTAGGGCCCTGCATCATAATGCGGGAGCCCTATAGGAATCATGTTATATGTCTGTCTGTCCATCTGTCAATGTTTTGATTCTGACTGATAACACATAAGTAGTTTTCAAGGTCAGCTTTCATATTTTATACACAAATTAAGGCTCATTAGAGGAACATGTTTATACATTTTGAGATTTCAAGGTCAAAGGTCAAGGTCAAGTCTTATTGTAGTTTTAATTGAATACCAATTCTTTGGTAATTACATAATGATTCAATAACGTCAGTTTCACTACACTTTCAATGTAGAGATCTCATATGTAAACTAGAGGAACATGAAAATCCCAGTGATTCATTCTGTTTTAATTGACCTTCTGTAACAATACTCTATAATGACTTGTTCGTTTCAGTACCACCCATTGTATCAGTGGCGCCCTCTACACAGCTTTTCCCGGAGGATAACACTGACATTTACATCCACTGCCATGCTGACGGAATCCCGAAACCCACGCTAGAATGGGAGGTCAACGGACACAAACTACCGGATAAACAAGATCACTTCATACGCACACGTAAGTCTACCTGATTGGTGGTAACAGAATTAGAAGCCTGGTGTCTACATATTTCATTTTGTCATATATCAGGGATCCGAATGTCAAAGGTCTAGGTTATAGTTTGCTGCCCAAGTTTAACTGATTGGTCACACAAAAGAGATGCCACACTGAAATTCTTTATTTTGTCACATTAAGGATCAATATGTCAAAGGTCTAGATCTAAAAGTTTTAACTGATTGGTTACAAAATAGATGCCACTATGATATATTTCATTTTGTCATAAAATAGGGATCATTATGTCAAGGGTCAAGGTCATGGGTCGCATCTGTAAGTTTAATTGATTTGCTACAAAATAGATGCCTCGCTGAATAGTTTATCAGGAATAAATATATCAAAGGTCAAGGTCATAGGTAAGGGTGAAACTGCAATGCTATATGTTGCATCTTTGGTGCATATTTCTTGTTAGATTTGTAATTTGATTCATAAGATTGGCTTAATTAAAGTGCAAAGAGATGCATTTCAACATGTTTGTTAATAATATCATTTTTTATGTGAAATATGCATATATTTATAGCCAACTATATGTGCATGTATCTTTCTGTATTAGCTAGTCTATAAGGGGCATTCATGTTACACAAACACATTTTGTATTGGAATATGATTTCCTTGAATCAAATGATACCTATCTACATGTATTTCAGATGATAACGGCAGTTTGATAATCTACCAATCAAACTATCAGACGGACACAGGGACATACAAATGTATAGGCAAGAATGCTGCAGGGAAGGCAGAGGACGTAGCGACAGTCTACATACAGAAACCCAATCAAACAGATATAGGTATTTGTCAATCAGAAATGTTTTCTGCAATAGTCTCATAATTCGAACTTATTCGATAAATGCATCAGATTTCTAAATACTGCGGCCTGTGATTGATTGGATTTGACGAAACACTCTCCAGTCTGCAATTGACGGAATTTGATGGAATACTCTCTAGTCTGCTAATTGATTGAATTTGATACTTTTATTGGGTATTATTTTTCTGTAGACCTTTACTGTATAAGCTATTGATCCCACCCAGGAGGAAATGGGATTTATTCAATCTAGACTTGTTATTGGTAAAAAATCAATTAATGACATTCAGTCTGGGGGCTTGTAATAAGGCATCCTGTACGCTGCTTATTTGATTTGTTTTGCCGTATTAATTGCTCCGAAATCATACTGTGTGTCATAGATGTTAGGAATTGAGTTATTGGCATGAAATGACGTCTATTTCTGGCAAAATTAATTTTGATTTTGATAAACATGTAATATGAAGTAATATAATTTGATGGTATCCAATTATTGTTCGTGCCTGTCTTCAGATAGATTTGATATGGTGCAGTGCGATGCTTTCCATCTGTCTGTGTGTCTGTCTGTGCTGATATCCTTTTGTTTAGAATACAAATTAAACCATAACCCAAGAATCTTGATACATATACTTGCAACAAAGATTACCTCAACAATAGGAAGGAATTAACATATTGATTACAAGGTCAAAAGTCAGGGAAATTTGCACTAGTGAAAAAACTTTTGGGCAAAGATATACAGACTAAACCATTAGCCCTAAAAATCATCAAACATTCCGCAAAGGATCACCATGGAAAAAGAAGGATCAAGATGCTTATTTTATAAAAATAAAATATAAGGAATTTTCGTAACTCTTGATCGCCTAGTACTTCTTATAAACTAAAAATCGCAATGTTTTGTTTTTGAATTTGTATTTAGCATGTAGAAATACTATTAGAAAGGACATTTCAGATAATCTAAAGTGAAAAAGATATTAAGCTTTTATTTGATGATGATAATTACGAAAATTCCTAAATTTTTCATAAGTACTTTTGTAAAACAGGTTCCAGAGGTTGAAGGTCAAGGTTACTGCACAGAAAGAGGGTATACGAAGCATATGATAACAGTAAATGATAAATTCCTTTTACTTTCGGATTCAATACAGTAATAAAACAGATATTTTACCAATAGAAGTATGTATTGATAATATCATTTCATAAAATTGATCAATTTCAGCAAACTACCACATGAGCAGGCATGAATCTTTCTTCGTCTTCCACAAAAATGGCTTCACCGTGTACGATCCAACGGGCTGCTATTTCAAACGACACGTCAAGGAAACCTTCGGTAACCTGTTGCACATGCCAGAGGAACTTGACTCCGCCCCCTCCCTGTGTCCTGGGGTAGGGGAGTGCCGATGGGGACAGTCCATCAATGTGATGGGCAAGTTTGTGTACGTCAGTCAACCGTATCAGAGCAGAGTTGTGGTCATTGATGCGGAAAAGACGCTTAATCCAGTAGAGGTATGATTAAATACTGCTCAGCAAAGCATACAATTTCAAAATGACGAGCTGAAATATCAAAGTCTTTGTTATTGAATGTGGTGTATTCTAAAAGTATATTTTTTTCCAGTTAATATCATACGGGAAGATTCAAGTTTGATTTTCATGGTCAAAGTCAAAGATGATATGAATTAAAAGTTTATGAGAAATAAGATGATGTAATGGATGTAATGAGTTATATGTATTATGAATAATTCTTATGAAAATTTCAGTCAAGAATAAAAGCACTTCACTTTGTCTGCTCTCCCATTGGTTGTATCACCCTTAATTTGTTGTGCATTTTCATGCAATGTTTGCCTTTTATTTGAATTTTCCGTTAGTTTATCTTTCTGGGTAAAATCTGACATCATCAATAGTATCTGAGTATTATATGTACCCTCAGACTTTCAGTATGAGCATACCAATTAATCTGAATTTAGTAACTTCATCTTGACCTTGACTGTTTAACCTTTAAAAAAGAAATTGTCTCAAGCTCTGTTACCACTTAGGGGTATAACCATTTACCAATGCATACCATTTTCATACTGAGTTTACTATCAAGTGTAAATTTTATTTTTTTCTGTTCAGTTTATCCAAACAGACCACTATCCTAGTAAAATCTACTACATTGAGCACTTGGATGAAGTATGGGTGTTATGTTGGAACTCGGACCAGAGTACCGGGTCTAAAACGATCATCGTTATACGTGAGGCCAGCAAGGATATACGTCATCATATAGTACACACACAGCCCATAGGATATAGGTTTGATTTGGTATGTACTGTAATATTTTTGTCCCCCTCTTTTGCGAAAGCGTGGGGATATTAAAACCGGTTCGTCTGTCCGTCAGTCACAAAAACTTTAACCTTGTGCATAACTTTTGAATGGTAAGTGATAGGGCTTTGATATTTCACATGTGTATTCCTTATGACAAGACCTTTCCATAGATACCAAATTTTTTTACCTTGTGACCTTGACCTATGAGTTTGACCTACTTTTCAAAAAACTTTAACCTTGTCAGTAATTTTTATACGCCCGTCATTTGACGGGTCGTATTATGGTATGGCGAAGTCCGTCCGTCTGTCTGTCTGTCCGTCCGCCTATGGAACGCAATAACTTGATATACGTCAATGGATTTTCACGAAATTTATACATTATGATTGGACTGTGGAGAGGAAGCCGCCTTTCGATTTTCAGGTTCATCCGATTTGTCGTTACAGAGTTATGGGACTTAGATTTTTAAAATACAGTGAAAATATACTAAAATAGTTAAAAATTATTTAAAAATCCATTTCTGGTCGAAATGTTTTGAAATTTTGTATACTTCAAGTAGAAAGGATGTTCTTTGACATATGTAACGGGTTTTTAATTTTTTTGTCGCATAATTGAGATATTGTGTGTAATGGGAAGGGGGGCTGGGTTATATGCACATACATGTTAAGCTCAGGGCAAAATATAGGCGCATGGAACGCAATAACTTGAATATGCGTCAACAGATTTTCATGATATTCATACATCATGTTTGGACTGTGGAGAGGAAGCCGCCTTTCAATTTTCAGGTTCATTCGATATGTCTTTACAGAGTTATGGGACTTAGATATTTTAAAATACAGTGAAAATATACTAAAATAGTTAAAAATTATTTAAAAATCTATTTTTGATCGAAATGTTTTGAAATTTGGTATACTTCAAGTAGTAAGGATGTTCTTTGACATATGTAACGGGTTTTTAATTTTTTTATCGCAAAACTGAGATATTTGTAATGGGAAGGGGGGTGGGGTATATGCACATACATGTTAAGCTAAGGGCAAAATATAGGCGCATGGAACGCAATAACTTGAATATGCGTCAACAGATTTTCATGATATTCATACATTATGTTTAGATTGTGGAGAGGAAGCCGCCTTTCGATTTTCAGGTTCATTCGATTTGTCGTTACAGAGTTATGGGACTTAGTTTTTTAAAATACAGTGAAAATATACTAAAATAGTTAAAAATTATTTAAAAATCTATTTTTGATCGAAATGTTTTGAAATTTTGTATACTTAAGGTAGAAAGGATGCTCTTTGACATATGTAACGAGTTTTTAATTTTTTGGTCGCATAACTGAGATATTTGTAATGGGAGGGGGGGGGGGGTTATATACACAAACATGTTAAGCTAAGGGCAAAATATAGGCGCACGGAACACAATAACTTGAATATGCATCAACGGATTTACATGATATTTCTACATTGTGATCAGACTTTGAAGAAGAAGCCGCCTTTCGATTTTCAGGTTCATCGGATTTCTCGTTACGGAGTTATGGGACTTAGATATTTTAGATACAATGTAAAATTTACTAAAATAGTTAAAAATTCTTTAAAAATGTATTTCTGGTCAAAATGTTTTGAAATTTTGTATACTTCAAGTAGAAAGGATGTTCTTTCACATATATGACAGATTCTTAAATTTTTTGTCACATTATCCAGAAATTATGTGTAAGTGTAATTGGGGGGGGGGGGGGGGGGGTTATATGCACATACATGTTAAGCTTAGGGCAAAATATAGGTGCATGGAACGCAATAACTTGAATATGCGTCAACGGATTTACATGATATTAATGTACATTGTGATCAGACTTTGAAGAGGAAGCCGCCTTTCGATTTTCAGGTTCCTCCGATTTGTCCTTATAGAGTTATGGGACTTAGATATTTTGGTGTTGTGAAAAAAATCCCAACGGGCGTATCTTGCTGCGTGAGCGTAGGCTTTATTTAATGGAAAGTAATAGGGCTTTGATATTTCACATGTGTATTCCTTGTGAAAAGATCTTTCCATGGATACCAAAATTTTTTACCTTGTGCCTTTGACCTTGGAGTTTGACATACTTTTCAAAAACTTTAACCTCGACCATAACTTTTGAATGGAAAGTGATAGGGCTTTCACATCTCACATGTGTATTCCTTGTGACAAGACCTTTCTGTTGGTAACAACATTCTGACCTTGTGACCTCATCCTTGGAGGTGACCCACATTTAAAAACTTCAACCTCGACCATAAGTTTTGGATGGTAATTTGAATGATAGGACTTTAATATTTCACATGTGCATACCTTTTCATAAGCCCTGTCCCTTGGTAACAAACCTTTGACCTTTTCTTGGAGTTTAATCCTTCATATTTAGAATTTTGATAACATATGAGATATATTATGAAAACTTAAGAATGGGGGATGTCTGTAAGCATTTCTTTATAGACAAATACCCAAAAGTGGGGGACCACAATTCCTTGAATTTGATTTTGTCAATCAAGTTTGGTATTTCTGGTTCCATTTACACTCAGGGCAATTCTTTTAAAGATGTAAACAATTGATAGGTAGCAATGGTTTCTAAGAGACATATAGTATACTTATTTGAAGGTAAGAAAAGACTGCAAGAATTTATCATGTGAGGCATCCCATCTTCTTATTATGATGTCTTTTGGATCCTCATTTCTGTATATTTTGTAAAACACCTTTTTCCTCCAATAAGATTTTGATGAATACCTTGATTCAAATGCAGATATCACAATATTTGTATATATCTTTAAATTTCATCTACCTATGCCATTCTGGATGAAGCCTACTGTAAATTGGTTTTTATTCGTCAGGTACCAATTTTCGTCAGTGCCTCCCATGACGAAATTACGTATCGACGAATATGAATACTCCTGACAAAATATAGTGTAAAAAGGAAAAATTGAATTTTAAGAGTTAATACGACAGGCAAATGATAAATCATTAAAAACTGTATACGCAAACAAAGTTGCATATAACGTATTCTAATTACCATTGAAATGATATGTTTTCACAACAAGCTTGGTGGTATACATGTCTCTAAATGTTTGTTTAACAATAATTGTTAAACAAACAATGAAAACAAACGCATACGGCCTATACCTGAATGTTAAGTTGGCATTTGAACAGACGAATTTATATTTTAGGGACCCTTGAATGACGAATTTACGTACTGACGAAATGGTTATTTTGAACGAATTGACGAAAATTGGTACTGACGAAAATAAAGCAATTTACAGTATTTCTGTACTTACATGTCATTTAATCAGACAATCAATTTTCCATTCATTTTTAAACATTTTTAAAATTGACTAGATATGCATAGCTGTTAGCATATTAATCTAGTTTTTATCGTAAAGTTTTTCCTTATAGAATACATAGCTGTTTGCATATTAATTTACGTCAAGTTTTTCCTTACGGTATAGAGACAAGCATTCCATATTTTTCATCGTTTATATTGTGTTTATTTATAGGTACAGGATTTATTCCTACCACCACCTAACTCATTAAATTACAACTATCACTACGGATACGTGTTGCATACTGGTCAGAAAGGTCTCTTCAAGCTTGAACTAGATTCCATGCGATATACCAAAGCTGTAGATCTGACGGCATTTGACTGTGTTCCTCAAAGTGTAGCCTTTGTTCCTATAGGTAAGAAGAATGATTCATATTCAAATTGTATATTTTAAGGAGTTGTCTGCCGCTTTTTCATTTACGACAAAATTGAACATCAAGCATTATGTCTGCGTATTTTGTATTTACAATTTAAAGGAATATGTTATTACAAAGAAATATCTTCCCTTTTAGATCAATATATAAATAAATCTATGTATAAAGCGTTGTCTATTTATTTTGAATTTACAAATTAAAGGATAGTATATATTTTGAAGAGTTATCTGCCCCTTTTGGATTGAAAAAAAATGGAATTGTCTGTTTAATTTTGATTAACAAATTAAAGCATAGTATTTTGAGGAGTTATCTACCCCTTTTTGATTTTGTGAAAATATTTAGGAAAATAGGAATGTTGTATCACAATGGATAAATCAAGATTTTTTTTTACACAATCTTTTTTTATCCATTTGTTTAAGCACTTTCGAAATTTTTTTTGTCCGTGTACTGATTCAAATGAAAAAAAGAAAGATTTTCACATTATATGCTTTTAAAAGAGAAGAACATATTAGATTTCTATTTTGATATTGTGAAACAAAGTTTGATTGGTTATTCTTCAGGAGGGAGCGTCATAGTAAATTGCGTACAGCATCCGAGCCAATCAGAGCAAGTCACCATTCAAATTCTTCTAGATTACATCACAGACACACCCCTTGGGAACTTGACGCTGTATGGTACCCCATACATAACCCCGGACTCCAGGAATGTAGTCACTGTAGATAAAATAAGGGGAGATGTCAGGGTGGCAGAGGTGCTTAAAAATGGTATGTATGATAAATAATTTATTAGTCCCCTACCGGCAACGCCGAAGGGGACTCTTAGTTTCCTCTCGGTCTGTCCGTCCGTCTGTCCGTCTGTCCCTCCGTCTGTCCGAATATCAGTTTTCCGGACTTTTTTCTGCAACGGATGAAGATATCAATATGAAATTTGATACACAGCTTGGTCTTGGATAGTTACAGAGCAAGTTTGACTTTCGTCACGCTTGACCCATTTTTTGTGGAGTTATGCCCCTTGATGACTTGGAAAATTCACTTTTTGTCAGTTTTCCGGACTTTTTTCTGCAACGGATGAAGATATCAAGATGAAATTTGATACACAGCTTGGTCTTGGATAGTTACAGAGCAAGTTTGACTTTCGTCACACTTAACCCATTTTTTGTGGAGTTATGCCCCTTGATGACTTGGAAAATTCACTTTTTGTCAGTTTTCCGGACTTTTTTCTGCAACAGATGGAGATGTTCAGATGAAATTCGATACACAGCTTGGTCTTGGATAGTTACAGAGTAAGTTTGACTTTCGTCACGCTTGACCCATTTTTTGTGGAGTTATGCCCCTTGATGACTTGGAAAATTCACTTTTTGTCAGTTTTCCGGACTTTTTTCTGCAACAGATGGAGATATTCAGATGAAATTCGATACACAGCTTGGTCTTGGATAGTTACAGAGCAAGTTTGACTTTCGTCACGCTTGACCCATTTTTTGGGGAGTTATGCCCCTTGATGACTTGGAAAATTCACTTTTTGTCAGTTTTCTGGACTTTTTTTTAGTCCCTCACGGCAACGCCGAAGGGGACTCTTAGTTTCCTCTCGGTCTGTCTGTCCGTCTGTCCGTCTGTCCCTCCGTCTGTCCGAATATCAGTTTTCCGGACTTTTTTCTGCAACGGATGAAGATATCAAGATGAAATTTGATACACAGCTTGGTCTTGGATAGTTACAGAGCAAGTTTGACTTTCGTCACACTTAACCCATTTTTTGTGGAGTTATGCCCCTTGATGACTTGGAAAATTCACTTTTTGTCAGTTTTCCGGACTTTTTTCTGCAATGGATGAAGATATCAAGATGAAATTTGCTACACAGCTTGGTCTTGGATAGTTACTGAGCAGTTTGACTTTCGTCACACTTGACCCATTTTTTGTGGAGTTATGCCCCTTGATGACTTGGAAAATTCACTTTTTGTCAGTTTTCCGGACTTTTTTCTCTAACAGATGGAGATATTCAGATGAAATTCGATACACAGCTTGGTCTTGGATAGTTACAGAGCAAGTTTGACTTTTGTCACGCTTGACCCATTTTTTGTTGAGTTATGCCCCTTGATGACTTGGAAAATTCACTTTTTGTCAGTTTTCTGGACTTTTTTCTGCAACAGATGGAGATTGATATTCAGATGAAATTCGATACACAGCTTGGTCTTGGATAGTTACAGAGCAAGTTTGACTTTCGTCACGCTTGACCCATTTTTTGGGGAGTTATGCCCCTTGATGACTTGGAAAATTCACTTTTTGTCAGTTTTCCGGACTTATTTCTGCAATGGATGGAGATATTCAGATGAAATTCGATACACAGCTTGGTCTTGGATAGTTACAGAGCAAGTTTGACTTTCATCACGCTAGACCCATTTTTTGTGGAGTTATGTCCCTTGATGACTTGGAAAATTCACTTTCTGTCAGTTTTCCGGACTTTTTTTCTGCAACGGATGAAGATATCAAGATGAAATTTGATACACAGCTTGGTCTTGGATAGTTACAGAGCAAGTTTGACTTTCGTCAAGCTTGACCTATTTATCGAGGAGTTCTGCGCCTTGATGACTTGGAAAATTCACTTTTTGTCAGTTTTCCGGACTTTTTTCTGCAACGGATGAAGATATTCAGATGAAATTTGATATACAGCTTGATCTTGGATAGTTACAGAGCAAGTTTGACTTTTGTCACGCTTGACCTATTTTTCAAGAGTTATGCCCCTTTATGTCTTGGAAAATTTAGTTTTTGTCAGTTTTCCAGACTTTTTCCTGCAACAAACAGAGATATTCTGCTGCACTGACAGTAAGTTTAATTAAAACTCATACATGTTTAATTGAAGAGTAATTCATAGGCAGAGTTGCAGGACATAAATATATGCCGCCGGTAGGGGACTATATCGCTCAACGATCATAACATTTTATTTTATTTATGTATAATAAGATATTACGAGTACAATGCAAAACCAGTACTTTGTTAATCAAGATAAATGAAGTATTCCTTGCTCTTTTATATTTTTATCTATCGCAATTCAACTCAGCATAAAAGATAAAATATTGGCTAACTTCAGTCATAATCAGAAATATATATTTTTCACAGTCAAAACAAACTGGAAGTAGTTCATTTTATTTATAATGCCTTAATTAAGCAAATGTTGTAAATGGCATTACTTACTTTCTTTATTAGGTTGAAATTTTATAAGAATTCAATTACATCATTCCATTTATTTCTAAAAGATTTTGCAGACTAATTTAAAATTATTCAAATATCCACCCTTATTTCGTATTTTGAGTCTAAAATTATTTCAAACAATTCGTATCTGAGGACTTATTTTCTTTTAAAGATCTTCGCTGGTATTTTATTTTGTGCAGGGAAATATTTATGATTATGTATTTGAAAGAGTTATCTGCCCCTTATGGATTTATTCAAAAATTAAAAAATCTTTCAAGAATTGGCTATTTTTTTTATTGACAAATTAAAGGTAAGTATTTTGAAGAGTTATATATCCATGATATCTGTCCCTTTTAGATAATTTGCTGGAAAATTAGAATGTTTGTGCATATTTTGAAATAATTTATTATAAATACAATGTACATGTACATGTACTTCAAAGTATAAACCTTATTGTCAACTAGGCCGTGGCAAAGATAGAGTTTCAATCATACCTTATTGCCTACATGTTTATTCAAAGTATCAAGAAGTTTTTTTTTTTCGTTTTTTTTTTTTTTTGGCGTATTGCATGTTTTGTTTGCTTCTGAATATGTATAGGTTTTGAAATGTTTGAAATTTCACAAGTACGTATGCAGATATTTTTTTAAAACACTTAGCCTTTGATACCTAAATGTATATTCAAAGTTATGTTTACTTAGAATTATTGTGCATGCTATGCTACATAGTGCATACATGTATGTGAAAATGTGTTTACTTTTTTTTTTGAATTAAGGTAACATTAAGAAAGCATTTGACGTCACAGTTGGATCGAGCGTCAGTGATGTGACCTTTTTGCCCTCAGAGTTAGGTTCAGGATACGATGCATTCCTCACATCAGCAGAATCACCTGAAGTATTTTCCATTAATCTATCCAACGGAAAAATTACAACAATAAAAGGTAAGTAAAATTTAATTTTCTCAAATAACTGACAATTATTGTAATATTTCGCGATTACAACATCAAGTCTTTACGCGTGGGGGAAATATTTGCTATAGATATGTCTTTTACTCTGTAAGAATGTAGCAGGGATATTTTCCATGGGGAAATTTTGGGAATTTCCTTGATTCGCGAAAAACGTAAAATTTACCCCCATGCAAAAAAATTGCACATTTACAGTACTCGTAGTTTCAAAAACTGACAGGCCGTCAATCTTAATTGAGATACTGCCATGCCTCCATAAATCATGTAAATAACAAATTCTGAAGTTGTTTAATTTTTATGGATACAATTGACATTTTTATAGTAATGATGATATCATGATGGTAATTTTGTTATGTTACAGACGTAGATGACCCTCGTCAGACGAGAGTTACACCATTTTCCGCTGCCACACGCTCAATCACCAGCGGAGATGCTTTCAGTGAATTCGTAGCATCACCAGGAAGATCATCGTTATTCATTTTTAACGGAAAACATAATAAAGTTCATTGTCAGTTTTATAATTTATTGGACCCAGACTCTGTGGTATATAGTGTATCTAGGTCAAGATAGGCGATCGTTAAGAGTAATTAAGGTTTGACACAATTACAAAATTTTAAATCGCTACAATATTCTGTACATGTAATACTGAGATTTTTACAACAGTAGCTATGTTGGAAAGAACAAATTGAAATTAGAATGTATGAATTGAAACTTCATTTTTCATAAGATAAGATCATTACATGTGGTGATGAAACATCATATTGAATTTTAATTAACTTCAATTAAACATTAATTTTGAATTTAAATAACTTCAAGTAAACATTTTTTAGATGAATAAAATTCAGAAACTGTTATTTTATCTGCATGTATAAATGTGTAAATATCCAAGGCATGATATGTGCTGAAGTGTTCAAAGAACACCTAATTACTGAATTTTTCAAAGAACACCGGAGTATAAGTGTTTAATGAACACTTAAGTGCTAAATTGTTCAAAGAACAAGTAAGATTTTACTGGTAGGATTTTTAATTGACCTTGATTAATAGACTTGACATTGACCTTATGGGTATTTTAATTTTTTTAACTTAAAGAAGGTAAATACATGTAGAGACAATGTCATAATCATAAATTATTTTGATGAAAATTTGACTTCCTACTGGGACAGACAGATAGACAGACGGACACTTGATCTCTGATTGCTGCTAGTAAAACATTCCTATGCTTTTTATGCATTTTTAAAAGAAATGATTTTGAAAAGTCATCTTTAATACTTTCATGAAATTCACAAATGATATAACTTCTCCTGGATTCAAAACATTCAGCCAAGTTTCTTCACTGAGGATAAAGTTTATTGCCTTAATTATTCTCATCTACAGTATAATTTTGATTCCCCTTCACTTTCACAAAATTGAGTCGTTTTGCGATCATGTTAGCATTGGATAGCAACATGAATTCAGCTATTTCCTGAAAACGAAGCAAAATAATGATAATTTTGAAAAACAATGTATCATTTGTCAAAGTTAATCATTATAGTTTTAAAAATTGCATATAAAACATGCTACTTACTCATTGTTTATCCAATGTAGTCCCACATAAAAAGGTTAACTTGTCAATGAAGATCCCCCTTGTCTTTTTCCATATTCATCACTCAAAGATCAATGTTGGCATGTCATAACATTCGAAGCTGCTGTATTAATAATTTACTCAAAGACTTTTATACTCATTAATTTATAAATTTGGTCATTCAGCCCTTATAATTTGAAGGTTGCCAATGTCAAACTTGGGAATGTCCAGTTTGGGACCTTTTAGCAGACATTTTTATTTTCTTGTGTATATATTTGTCTATCAAGCTTTTGTTCTAATTGAGGGTGGGTTTACATACATAATTGGGGAGATTCCCTCAAATTAGCTTAACACTCAGAATAATTTTAAGGTTCTTTTTTCTATACTTGAAAGGATTTATTCATAAAACCTATGTTTATGAATTATTTGTTGTAATGACAGTGATTTCTGTTCATCTTTAAGCATGTGCCATCTCACGACATTTTGAAAATAGGTTGCATTTCGATTGCTCATTTCACTAAATTTCTCCCATGTATTTTTAAACATACTCGCATTTATTAATCTGGGTAATTTGTACAAAGTGGAGTAATTGCTTTAATGTTGTGGACCAAAGATGTTGTGCACCCTTGTGATATATGTACTATAATTCTCGAGATGTCTAATTTTATTCGCTATATATTGATTTTTTTTTTTTTGTATTAAACATTGCAGTTTTCAATTAAGATGCATAAGGCATCTTGTATGTTTAAATTAGGACATATGCAAGTAATGTACTGTTTCTGAAATATGATGAATTTGATTTTTGATGCATTTTGTAAAATATTCGGAATAAACTGTTTTATTTAATTACTTCCCATAATTACATAATATGTAGGCATTTGAAATAAACATTCCACATTGGATTAGAGGAAAGAAAAAACATGTCACTTTCACTTTCATAGATTTTTTCTGTATTTCATTTTGTATAATTCTCCCCCCCCCCCCCTTCCTTATCTTCCATTCTAGGTATCTTCCATTGCTATAGTATACATTGTATAGTGACAATTTTAGCAAGTCATTACCATGTTATTTATAACACTCCGTTACGTGAAATCCTCTTCAGATATTAACAAAATGTCTTTCATAGCGGGTTTTTGCCATAGATTTTTTGTACAATTTAGAATTTATTCTGTTTGAAATTGACACTAAATGTAAATCAAGTAATTGTTTGAACTGTGAAGTTTTGTATTTTATTGTTATCATGAATAGAGTAATTGCATCTTTCTAGTCCTTTTTTTGTGCACAAATTCAGAATTTATAATACTTGATAAAATCATGTTACATTTTACTTTTTAAAAACACCACAAAAATGTAGACAATACACAGTGTAGGAATTTTTAGTATAGTAATAACACAGAACATTAAGAGTATATGTCGACCGACCCATGGTCCTAATGAGGCTCGAACCAACAACCTTTCTGTCACTGGCCCGACGCCTTATCCACTCGACCACAGTGTCGACAAAGGAAAGGGAATATGATTGGAACCGCTTTAGGTCATAACAAAATGTACTCAACCAAGATGCACAGGGAAATTGTGCAACATAAACAGTTGGGTACGATTTAGAGAAAAAAGGCAAATTATTTTATTTATGTTGGAAATATGATTACGATTGTAATATAATTACAAGTAGCAATAGATTTATCTTTCTGATAAGAATTTATCTCTCTTGAAATGAGTATTTGTACCTAGTCAAGATACGGCCTAGTCATTTTAAAATACCTTATTAAGTTTTCAGATGTGCATTGAGATCTTGATATAATAACAATGTTAACAGTGTTGTTAAAGAATTTCAAGGACAAAATGTAAAATTGTTACACGCAATATTTGACGTAAATTTTGACCCAGCTTATGTGTATTTGTATATTGCATTGTGAATAGCAGGTGTAATACATTTGTTCTTGAAAATTTGACCAATATGGATTTACTAGGGCATTTTATACATGTTTATTTGTTGTATGTTTTCTGTGTTACAAAAGGATACTTAATTTTAAATTCAATGTAACTAATGAACATTTTTCAAGTTGATGTACTTCGGACTTTGCACTCCGGACTTTGCACTTTAGGGGCCATATTAATGAAATAGGGTGCGATTAAAAAAGTAAATTCTTTTAGAGCACACAATGGATAAAATGACGTTGGAGAGTTTAAATATGTATTTTTACACATGAAAACAAATTAATTCCTCACAAAAGTATTCCAAGTTCATAATGAAATTAACATTTTGCTTTTCCGTCTTTTCGATTTTACAGGCCTACGTTCAATTTGTGCAGGTATCTGACGTAAAAGCATTTTGACGTCATTAAATTCCTTTGAAAACGTCATATATGTAACCCTGTTTCCCTGAATTTCATGCTGGTTTCCATAGAATTTGATGACGTCACAATTCGTTGATGTCGGATACCTGCACAAATGGGAAGTAACTCTGTATTTTGAAAAGACGGAATTGTGGCACAGTCCCTTCGAAGTGCAAAGTCTAAAGTTGGAATTAAGTCCGCGAATATGAAAAATGTAATAAGTTGTAATTATATGTCCTTTGTCTTCAAAATCTGTTGGATTTATGTAAACTTTCATAACTCTTTATTATGAGAGTTTTATTTTCAAAAATTAAAAAAAAAAAAATTATTTGAGCGAGTTTAACATCGTTTTACCATTGGATATTACATAGTATTTAGGAGAGAGGAAAACAATACTCAATTATACTATTTTTTTAAATGTTCAGTTTTCTTGTAAAAATAAGTTTTACCTATTCAATAGTAGAATAATGATTCATAGATTAATTTAAAACCAGATTAGAAGCTTAAGTAAATCTGAAAAAATCAGTAAATCGTAAATGAAATTTGATTGTTTATAACATACTAGACTCTTATGATGTCAATTTTTCACCAAAATTTAGAATTGGTTGTTTGTTGTCCTATAATTTCTCGAGTCACATTAACCAATCAAATGTATCGCTGAGTGTATGTGATTGGTTAGTTCAACCAGAGGAATTGTAGAGCAACAATTGTTGTGATTTATATTTGATACACTGCAAAACAGAGGCTGGGGCATGACATTAAAATAGTGAGCAGTCAGTCTATTCAAAAGCTGTGAATGTTTTGCAGATCTATCTTCTAGTATAGCATGTTGTATGAAGACATAGTGAAAAAATATCAAGTCGCATTAGAATAATGCATAATTCTCAAGAAAGTTTCACTTATATATGACAATACATTTGTTCTTATAATTTCAAGATTAAGATAAGAGTTTTCACTTGAAATTTTGTCTCGATATTTCTAACTTCACTGGTGTTGATGCATACATGTACAATGTAAATATATAAAACGTAATAGTATTTGTTCTAGTGGCTTGAATTTTGACTATATTTTCATTTGTTATTTATATGAGCAATGTTGCCTTTTATCTGGAATAAAATTTGTGATTAAATCTTTGATTCTTTTTATTTTAACCACCTCGACTTGAGTGACTTTGCCGAAGAACATCCACATTCTTCAGAACATTTTGATGGAGATACACCTATAAATACATGTACTTCATGGAATTTACAGAATGACCTTGACCTTTCAGAAATGACCTTGAGTGACATTCTTTCAAAAGCCCACTTCCTGTAAAACATTTTGATCAAATTCTGATGAAAGGTCCATTAGATATAATTACACCAATCCAAGTCCAGATGAACAAGTTTCAACTTTCAGAAATAAACCTGAGTATCCTTTGTACAAAAGACCTCATTGGAAATAAATAGTAAGGGGAATAATAAACCTGTTAAGGTTTTGACATGGCTTCCCAATCAGAAAGTAACTTTACTACATCACATAATTATGAAGTAATGCAGGCTTTTGTCTGTCCGACAGTTTTACATTTTTTAAAATACATAGACAAGGTTGGTCAACATTCAAGGTTGAGTTCACAAAACCAAGTGGTCAAACAGACGGAATACAATTGATGTGTTCGGGATTATGCAAATGGTACCTATTGGCAATATTTCATACCAATGGTATCAGTACATGTATAATAACTTTTTGTTCCACTTCGCTACCAATCCTGCAGGCCGATCCTAGTGTAGTTAGTTTTACCAACGTGTGTAATGACATCATCCAAAATTATCGGAGCAGCTGTGATACAAGATATGTCTAAAACAATAATACCACTTCTTCTTGGCACCAAGAATAAATTATATAAACAGATAAAAAGAAATTTATGAATTAAAAATTCATCTGCCATTGATAACCGATAAATCATTCATAGTTTTTCTTTAACCAATGGTAAAATTTACAAACAATGGTACCATTGGCATCTCATCATTAGTACCATTTGTATATCTCTGAACGCAACCAATATCTTTGTTTTGTGAAAATTTTACATGTAGTTCCATAAAAAAGATCTGAAGAAATGAGCAAAGCTTGTCAAGTTGGTCATCAATTTATTCATATATATGGCACATATTAGACAATTATCACATCCTATATAACTATCATTAACATAACAACTTTAATGCATCGGAAATAAAATATGAACGATTTAAGACCATTTTTGATTGCGTGCTTTGCCTACTGAATCTAAAATTTGTGCAGAAATTAACATGAAATCTAGAAATACTAATTTTTGAAGTACTGGCGAAAACAAAAATAAAATAAAACAATGATTGCCTTCTTTTATGATAAAATTTTCATGTATATTGTAAATCTATCACTGCTGCACTTTAATACATTAAAATTAAATGATTTACCCCATTGGATGTATGCACCCTGAAAGATAGCACTCATTTTATAAAATTTTCAGAGATCCAACTAAATTATGAAGTCTGACAGTAGATTAAGTGATTTTTCCCCTGAAAACGTGACGACTAAATTATTGCTAGAAAATTAAAAACAAAAAATCTGTTCTTTTTCATTTCATATTTTCAAAAATAATTTCAAAAGTAAAAAATAATCATAATTTAAAGCATTAACCTTTATTGCTATTGAATATCTTTGAAAATTCAAAGTATGACCCATTTTGGTGTAACATCTAGTACAATTTTTTCAACTTTTCATACTTATTTTTCTTTCGTTTTGCACACATTTAACAATTTTGACACTTTTCTGACTATTTATTTTTTTAAAACAAGCACAGTCACTATGTAACAAATACACTTGCAACATATTACTACATAACTGACTACCTATGTTAATACAGTATGACTCAAAATTCATTTTTATTTATAAGATCACAGCGTTATGAAACAAAAATGAAACTAAAAAAACTAACGAATTCACTCCCTTAGCACTGACTTGATGCCTCGTTTATTGAAAACATCTACACAAAACGAAACACTCGGACGATCTATCCTAACATTGATTTTTGATACAAAAAAAGATTTGATAGATGGAATGTCGAGTTAAGATTTTATCATTCCAGATGACAAAAGTGATATGCAAATGAGAATTGATTAGATTACCGATTTTAGTGTGGTATTTACGATCGATCTCATGCACCTAGTGCATAGAAAAGTGAGACATAATACAACAAAATGCTCATCGTGAAAAAGAATGAATTGAGCTGGTTTGCATTGAAATAGTTCATTAAAAAAAATATTTTTTACAAAATTCCGGTACTTGTGAAACACTGATGTTTTTGGATAATTTCTGAAGATGAAATATTTGTATATATTTTTTATAGGGATTGAAAATGTCTTCTATTTAGTCAATCTTGCAACAGATTAAGACAGATTAAAAGTTTTACGTCTAAAAAGGCACTGTCAAATAAAACGTATGTCAGAAAAATCTTCTAAAATTATTGAAATCATTGATGAAGTAGGAGTTTGGTTGGTCAAACAGCCATTTGAAAATCAAATACCTCATATGTTGGATACGATCAGAAAGACAATCAGAAAGACAGACGGACAAAGTAAACTTATTGACCCCCATATTCCTCAGGGGACATAATAATAAAACATAAAAATTCTTTGGTATGTAACTGATGAACCATAAATATATGATTTTGTTAGTGCAATAAATTTCTTTAAGTATTTGTGGAGAAATTTCATATAGAATTCAAATACTAACAACTATTTCTCTTTTCAATCAAATCAGAAGAAGAGCAAATCAAAATTAATATCATTTTAAATTAAACAATACATATTGGAGAAATAAGCATGTAAAATCAAAATCAGGCTTCAAGGTATTCAAGGCAATTGTTTCTTTCAAAAATATTCAAAGCACCAAGTGTAGCTGTTTTTATCAATAGCACATCAAACAATATATATAAATAAATAAATACTTAGCATCATTAATTGACTTCATTGAACCATTGCACTAGACGTTTTGATTCTATGTTATGACAAGTAATGTACAAAATAAAACATACAAATGATATGGTCGGCATGATGAAATTCAAATTAAGAAAATGAAAAATAAAAATCAACTGAGCAAAGTCAATTGAACAAAAGACTGATTTTTGATTACACAAATGATAATGCTACATGGTTAATAAAAAGCCCAAATGGGGCAAAAATGCTCATCTATAACTTTGGCTTAGGTGAGCTAATATTATCATTCATGACAACGAGACATACACGTAATTTGGCAAACGTTTGAACAAAAACACAAATCTGAGACATAAAAGTTCAATGCATTCTCACAGCTGTACATATATATTATTGCAAATTATGAAAATTTACCGGTATCAAAATTTTCACATCACTCAGTCACTCTCATTTGAAATTTTATCTGTACAAACAAGCAGCATTATTGCACATGTGCGACAATTTGTACAAAAAGTCGTAACAACCGTCTGTACATTTCCAGTGGGAATATTTACACGGCAAAAGGCAAGGGATATCCTGTACACATATGTACAAGTATGCAGTGATTAATTTTAATGGATAAATGCTTCAAAATCACCCTTCCCTCATTTTGAGTGGAGAATGAATACGCTCTGGTCAAAACGTCTAAAACTGGAATACCGTTTATGAAATTGACTATCAATGGCACTTCTCAGTTAACGTTTATAAATTATGAACACATTGCACAGTTAAGTGTCTGAGAGAAAGAACACAAGTTGTATACTTTCAAATCCTGGACTTTCCACATTAGAAGGCACATGAAAGCCGTGGAGTTCGTGTAAAAACGTTTCATGAGGCATTGTTTGTAAACAAAGTCGTAGCACGATGGCTAGTGTTAGAGGTGTGTAGCACCATAGTCTAGATGATGGATGACAAACGAAGATTGGATGAAAAATGGACGATGTCGAGGATGATGAAATGGATGAGCGGGTAGATGAGTGTATGAAATATGAGGCACCAATAAGGGTCTTTAGGTAAATATGGTCTTCTTTGTTTGATATGAAAAATTACAATCACTTTTTGTAACACAGGCACTGTCTTGAACTCCAGTTCCACAATTTGGTACACTTTTTACGTCAAGTTTGGGGCATACATTCACTTTCTGTTCTGGTCTATTGAAAGAACCTACACGTACGTATATTTAAACCTTGGTCGTAAATTTATTCGTGTATTTCTTGTAAGTCTCGAGATCTTTTGCCATGAAGAATAGCTGGCAATTCTCTGTTTGTGTAATTATTTCACATTTATGTATAATTCTCAATTTCGGTGAAATTCTACAGTTGAGTCTTCTTTTGTAATAGTCATAATCGAGTGTAATATCTCTTACGCTTCAATGTTCCAATTTGAAGCATTCCTCTGTATCTCTATTCATCGGATAAGTGGTGTTTTTGTTGACGGAATCAACACATCCGGCAATCGGCAGTTCAAGGTCAGGAACTACGCATCTCATTCAGTTTGGCCTTGACCTCAACTATTTCGCCTTGACCTGGGCCAATATCTTCAGACCGCTGGGTCTTTGAAATAGCTGAACAATGACGGGGGGTGTCATTGCACTGATTTCATTATAACTTTGCTGTTACTTGAGTCTCTCAGAAGTATGAATCCAATAAGTCTTCTATATTTTCATTTTCCGAATTGTTTTCAGATCTTATATTGGAACTTTGATCCGAAAGTCTGTCTTGAAAGCTGTCTGAATCATCACTCTGTAAAAGAGACAAAAAATTATCTATTACTGAAAGCAGTCAAATTTGCACCATATCATACACACATATACAGGCATACAAAAAATAAGAGTTTTTTTAGGATTCTTAAATAAATGAGATTTTTAAAGATGGTATAAAATTGTATTCAAACACACCACTTAAATCAGAATGCTTTTCAGGTCAAAGAAATACATTCCATACGATAATGTGATCATATTACTATAATAGCACTTTAAAACTTGTGACAAAATCCTAATTTTCAAATTTTTCTTTTAGGAAATTTCAATTTTTTTCACGAAGGAATAATGAAATATCTTTTTATTTTCATGAACGCGTAAAATGCAAGAAAATGAAATAGGATTCTCTATTTCAACACATATGGGTTCAAAATACAATGAATACGGAAGATCACAAATACTATTCAACCAAGATTATACGAATGTTTTCTCTTTGTTTGTTTTTCATTATTTTGACGTCATCAATTTACTTGGGCAGAAAAGTTGCCTAAGTTTTGAACAATGGTTTAGGTAGGTGACTAAATACAAATCAGAATGGACATGCCGCAGGCACTGTACTTGCAGTCTTGCGTATTTAAAGTAGGTACATTTGTTCTACGTGAAAATTGACAAATACATGACATTGTATTCCATCTGCATGAAAGGGAATCTTAGCCACCGGAGAAGCAGTATAGAAAGTCAATGTGTAGATGATCCAGAGCATTGCCTTTAAAGTAGGTATTGATTTTTGAAAATATAGAAGCAAGTATGTACTGAAAGCGATTCTCATGAGAAATACTGTAAAGCGTAAAAGTGAATAAAAACTGCAGCAGGTGTAGCAAATAGCAGATCAGAATACATATAAAGAATATATCAGAATATTCAAATTGCCCACTTAATACTAAAGGGAAGGAAGTTTGTTAAAATACATGCAAGTCCCAAAATGGATTTTTTTTTTTTTCATCAAAAGTTAAGCAAACTTCACTTTGATGCAGAAATTAGAAGAGAAGATTCTAAGAAGCTTTCAAAAGATTCATCTCATTCCAACAGAAGCTTCTATTTTAGAATAAAAAAAAAATTCTAACTTTGAAGTTTTTCAAAAGCTGCTTAAAAAGGGGTCACTTTATGAAATTAACCATAAATACTCCTTTCAATGTTCTCTCTCTTTAAAAGTGAAAAACAAAACTTTTCTGGTGACCTCCTTCTGCTATTCAGTAAACCGTCTTTTATTCGTGAGCGTTCCATTTTCGCGATACTCGCGAGTCAGCTTGAGCCACGAAAATTAAACGCCGCGAACATGTTTCAATTAAGCTTCATTTGACAAAACCTCAATACTCGCGAACATTAAAAGCCACGAATAGGTCAGTGTTATCAGATTCAGGAATTAACAAAAGACGCAGCGAACAAAAGAAGGCTTACAATATAATGACATTCCTATAAGACCTGTAAACTGGTCTATATCTCCCTACAGATTATATTGTAAGGAGAGGAAAAGCTAATATGCAGGCAGAAAAAGATTTGGAGAGAGAAAATCTACCTCTTCAGAAAAGAGCACACTCCTACGCCAAGGTCTTAATTCTATTACCGGCTCAGAGTTGATAGACTGTGTCGGATCGCTGCCAAAGGATCCGCTGAACGATGGATTAAAAAATGGAATTTGAATTGGGAACACCACCTCCTCTGCGTCACGATGGACTCGCAGGTTTGGTTGATAGTCTATTGTATCATACTCATCAGACTCTGATGGGAGTTTCTTGGGTTTTCTGGAAAATAAAACAGAATGGAATCATCAAAAAGTACAGATTCAATCTTCAGACATTGATTTTCTATCGAATATATAGAAATTAATTTCTATAAGAATAAATATTTCAGGATCTTATGCTTTTCATCATTGAAACTATCAAATCTTGAATCTCCTCAAAAGCAGAATCTGAAAATTGTTTGAGGCGGTGAGAGCACTTTGAAGAAAGGGAAAATTTAAAAAAGTGATTTCTAACGCCTATTTTTCCTGTGCCACCTTTTTTTGAACTCCCTGAACTTGTTTTCAGCAAATAAAGAAAACATGTAAGGAATGTATAAATATACCAACCTTCTACAGTAGCACATCAGAGCTACCCCTACACACAGTATAATGGCCAGACCTACGCCTCCTATGGCTCCATACAATATCACCTTAATGTCACCTGTAATCAGTCAAATACATAACTGAATCCATTCTAAAAATAATTATTACAAAGATGAGAAATGAAAAAAAAATACTTAACTCACAAAACAGAGAAATCCATTATAGACAATAAATTTAATTTTTTACTTTTAAAACAAATCTTTTTCATGCTTTTATGTTATAAATGTTGTAATATACATGTACATAGAACTTACTTTCTTTCTGTAGAGGCCCTGTAATAGAAAAACAAAATTATAATGATCAAAAGATTTTTTTTGCCATGAAATAAGTAGATAATGATTTAACTTTAATATTAGTACTGTGTAATGATTTCAAAGAGTTGATATGCCCATACATTGGCAAATGGGAGCTACGGGTACATGTATATCCTTAAGTTTCCATTTATCATTTTGTTAAACCTGTATTTGGAGGGAGGTTTGAACATCAATTTGCAGCATGGTCAACACAATTTCCACTTCAAGGAAATAATAAAGTTACGTTACTTGAAGGAGGGAACAAAGAAAAGTGTGTCACAAATGTTGATAAAAAAACTTAATACACATACTTTGACAATTTCTGCCGTCCCCTTCGTAATCTGAAATACAAGTACAGTTGTAGGATCCTATCGTATTGCTACAAACAGCGTTCTGATCGCAGTCGTTGTTTCCGGAAACACACTCGTCTATGTCAGGCTGGCAGTCGCCCACGCTGGTCGATCCTTCAGTGGGCGTGGTCAGATCCCTGGGGCAGGGGATACAGGATGATTGACCCCGTCTACTATTGTATTGACCCAGGGGGCAGGGCATACAGGTGTTGTTAGTTTCCAGTCTGTAGTATCCGGCATTACAGATGACTGATACAAGACAAAATATATTATATGAAATGCATAGTCATTTGAATTCAAGAATAATGACATTGTATGACAAATATACATTGTATTTAAAGGACTAAATAATCAATGAAATAATTTTAAAAAGCTTGAAGAAGTTTAAGTATAGTTCCACGCAAGAATCAGGCAGGGTGATACATAAAATTTTTTTGCAATACTTTTTTTTCTGTTTTGAGACATACACGTACATGTTTATGTGGTGCAAATCAAACATACTGTACATGTATGATATTCATTTCTCAAGGTAGCGATGGTGAAGTGAGATATTCACCTCATAATTTATAAAGGATTATAAAGGAAAACAATGGCAGGAAAATCTTCTCTCTATACATGAAATTCAACCATATTTGCTACCCATATAACTTTCTTCACCAACCAAGTATGAGGAAAATTCCTTAAGAACATTCATATGGAGGCTGATCTAAACACATTTCAAAAGAAAAAAGTTCTGCAAAAATTTCAAGGTTTATCAAGTGCCTGGACCATTGCTTAATTAACATCAAATCAAGGTGTATACCTAAATTATCATTTTCTAAAATCTTTGATTTCAATTTTTGTAAGGTTCTATTCCTATATTAAACTTAATAAATAAAACTATGGACATCTCCATGTACTTCAGAAACAAAATGAAATGTACAAGTCAAGGTCTACAAGTTACATATTACACCATTCTTCATCATATAAATACATACCTATGTTACACTTGTCTATAGAGTCGGCTCCCGGGCCTTGTGTTGTATAATCATATGGACATTTCACACAGGAAACTAATGATGTCTTGTCTCTGTACGTCCCCTTGAGACAAGGATAACACACACCGTACGGATTCTGGGAATTCACAATCAGCTCTGCACCCAGTGCACATCCAACTATATATTTTAGAAAATAATAGCTATGTACATTTTGAAAGTTAGTTTCTAATATTACTATACATACATGTACATCAATCATGAAAATAAAATATCAAAAATTTGGGGGAGGAAAAACAACTTAGGGTATTGAAGAAGATCTTGAGAAAGTAATTCAAATAAAATTAGTGGAATTGAATGATTTTCTAAATTATAGATTTCTCAATCAATCAGGCATAAGATTTATTCCAACTTTTCAAATTTCAATTTGGGATGGTAATATTCTGTCATAAATATGTAATGACGTGATGAAATTCTTGTAGATACATGTATGTCATATTTCAAGCATGTTGTCCCTGGATTATATACTGATTTCCATAGAATTTAATGATGTCATGATTAGTTCACATCAGATATCATAATGCATTACTGTGTTTATAAAAAAGACCAGACATACAGACCTTTACATTGACTCTCCGAGACGGAGCCCTCCTGGTCAGTGGTTTGACCGTTAGGACAGGACTTACATCCTCGCTGACCTCTCTCGTCCTGGTAATAACCAAGGAAACACTTCCTGCAGCCAGTTCCGTCGTAATATTCTCCTTTTTCACACACACCTGAAATATGCATGTGTGTGAATGTTTCTAAAAATATATTCCAAATTTCTTTGCATCAAACAATTGGACAATTTAAAAAATCTAAAAATACTTTGATAAAATTTTATGTCAAATCACACGTACTTTCCATGTTTAATCATTCTTTTTATGCAAGTATATATCTACATGAACAAAATCCTCTTTAACTGAAGATTTTTTTTGAAGAATTGAACAATTGAAAATTTCAATCATCTTTTTAGTTGGTGAAATACTCACTGTAACACTGGTCCTGACTAGATGAGCCCAGATCTTGGGTTGTCTGCCCATTGGGACATGCCTGACACTGTACCTGACGTTCCTGGGCAGCGTAATAACCCATAGGGCACATGTCACACGTGTTAGTGATATTGTTATAGTGGGTACCTACAGCACAGCTCACTGTAATGGATCATACTTAATATGTAAGACTTAACAAAAGTAAATCAAGGTGTTTTCACTTCTACAGCATAAAACTTTTGGTATTTCATTTATAAAATTTTAACTTTTCAAAGTTTGTTAGGAGTACAACATCCAAAATTCCTGATATTATTAAGCCTAAGAAACTTTAGACCAAGATGCACAAAATATTTTCAAAAATTTACAAACTGAATGTCATGGACAATTCGCTTTTTTTAACTGACCAATATGCTTTCATCCTTGCCAAGGATAAGTAAGTCATATTTTTGATGACTTGTTTTGGAACTATCTCTGTCAGTGAGAACCTTACCACATTTTTCAGCTCCTAAATCTGTGACCAGCATCTGTCCAGAGGAACAACTGAAATCTGCCGTCACTACAAGGGAATCGGTGTCGGCCTGGAAATTAGTGACGTCAAAATCACCGTTCTTCACCGAGGTTTTGAGGCTTGATAGAGGTTGGTCACCACTGGTACTAAGGGCTGAGCTGTTGTGACAGATATAATACATGTAGTTCTTATCAATTCAAAAAGAGAACATTCTTTTCATGCAAAACATGACTATAGTAGAGTATTCAAGAATGAATCAATTAAAATTTGCCTGACTTTAATGATTCCTAAACAATAGGCTGACCATGTACTTTACTTTGTGATACCTTTCATCATAACTGATCTATCCTGTAAGCTTCATATACATGTATGTGTGGTAATTAGTTTAAAAGTCAGTCGCAAAAGCTCAAATTACAAAAGTCAAATTTTACTTCTTTTAAAATACACACAAATAACCTCCGACACGTTTGCCAAAATTTGATACTATTTTATGTTGTAATAGAATTTGAAAAAAATGCATGTATATTGTATCAGAAGCAAGCTGAAAAAAATTAAGCAATATTCCAACACTCACCCATTGACTGGGAAGTTAAAGAGAACAACAAGATACGAATCATCTACACTCCTCTTTCTTCTCTTCTTGAAGGTTCCACTACACTCGATCTTGATGTCAAAGTGGCATGATCCCTCTGGACACAGCTTAAACCGACTGTTCCATTGTTCCATGGCTTGGATGAAGTCTTGTTCCAGACTGGATTTGGAATTATTGGAACAGTCCGGACTACTGAAGCCGATGGATCCTTTGACTGATCCGTCAGGAATGGATGTTGCTGTAAATGATAATAAAGACTGTTGGAAGAATATGTAGAAAAAATTTGAACGATATCCTTACATGCAGTATTTGAATGCACGCTAGTTAGTTTATGAAGTGTGTTTTATACTTTTCATGTTAGATGCTCTATGAGTATAATGCAGAAATAATATGTCCATGTTATAAACTAAATCTTATAATTTTCACGTAATCAAATCAGATTTCATCATGTTTCAATAGCAATTCGCCAATGAAGAGTTGTGACCATTCTAAACCTAGATTTTATACACATAGACACCAGAAATAACATCACTCAGCAATTTATTTTTTCATGTTGATATCATACTTGTACATGTATTTGATTGCACCATCTAGATGTGTCCAAATGTGTCATGATGTTTTTCATTGTAAAGTCACAACGTGTCTGACTGTTTGACTTTGATTAATGGCAAATACACAATAAAGCTATTGAAATAAGAACTATCTCTTTTAAGAACTCCTTACATGCACAGCTAGGTAGCAAGAAGTCCCTGCCCCTGGGTGGGTCCCATCTTCCCTCCAATCCACACTTATAATACGTGGGTACGGGCTCGCTGAAGGCGTGGTTGTCAGGATCCTTACACGACACTCGGCAGTAGGTGACTTGAGAGTCGTTCTTACAATCCATAGTGACACTCTCAGGAATCGTTGGTAAATCACAGTGTGATGCTGAAAATTGAAATTACTGAATGTAAATATTCCATTCTATTTCATAACTCTATTTCTTTGAGAAATTCACTTACATAACAAACATGTCTTTCAATGGAACAGAAACGGGACTTTTGAAAATAGTTCGAGTTAGGCGGAAATTTGAGTTATCCGAGTTTGAGTAAACGAGAGTCAACTGTTTAGCCTTTTTGCTTTAAGGTTCCATCAGATCACTTTTGTCTTTTGGTATGGTACTTCACTTTCTCAAAACAATGAAATTACATTATCTCATAGTACCATAGCAGTACATGCCACAGTTTAGAGCATTATGAGGTAATTCTATTGTTTTGAGTGGGTAAAATGACACATGAGAAGACAAAAGTAATCTGATCAAACTTCGTTTTGAAAAGGTCTAAACAGTGATTATTAATCAAGCGACTGATACTTACGAGTGATGTAGATATTGAAAGAACAAGATGCAGAATTTCCGTCGTCATCATAAGCTGTGTAATGGACATCATATACTCCGTACGTCAGTGTCTGTCCTGGTACATGGGTCTGGTTCACGGTGGTGATACCGACATTGTCAGAGAAAGAAGGCTCGGTCCAGTTCACCATCACTAACCGTATGTCACTCTCAACGTAAAAATCCTCGGGGCAGCTTTCTACAACTGGAGGTACTTTATCTGAAATTATAGTAAAAACAATATTGAGATGTACATGTACATGTATATGTTCTAGGTTATCATTTTGTATGGTTTTCATGACAAATCAAAATTCTTAAATTTATATATTACAGGTGAGAATCTTATGATTTGAAGAAAATCACTTTTTTTAGTATATAACATTTTCAGATATAGCACAAATGAAGGATAGATTCAGATTTGTTAAAAGAATTACATAGATTTTATAAGACTATGATTTTGTGAGCCATCACTATGCCGGCATAATCCTGTTATTTGCAACGTGTTGATAATAATTATTTTAACGTCATTATGACGTCATAACAACGTCACTTTGCACAATTCATAGCATATCTTTGCATATCAGATAGTCATGAGTAATAATAAACATCAAAGAAGTACCTCTTATGAATTGACTATCTTTTCAAACTTGCCTTCATCTATTATGAGTACGTTTACTGCGTTGCAAATAACAGGATTATATATATACCGACGATCTTTCAAACTTCCATTCACCTATGATAAGTAAGTTTACTGCGTTGCAAATAACAGGATTATATATATACCGACGATCTCTCAAACTTCCATTCACCTATGATAAGTATTTTAACTGCGTTGCAAATAACAGGATTATATATATACCGACGATCTTTTCAAACTTCCATCCATCTATTGTAAGTATCTTAAAGTACTGCGTTGCAAATAACAGGATTATATATATACCGACGATCTTTTCAAACTTCCATCCATCTATTGTAAGTATCTTAAAGTACTGCGTTGCAAATAACAGGATTATATATATACCGACGATCTTTTCAAATTCATTCTAAATTGGTTTGTAAGGGGAAGATTCCCCGGGAAGAGGGTTTTCTTGGGGGGATTCAATGCCACCAGAAAACGGGGCATGGCTTTTTTGGGGGAAGATTACGCTCTTAATTATACGTTTTTAAAATGAGAATGTCTACTGCGTTGCATATTACAGGAGTATATATACTCCTGTTATTTGCAACGCAATTTATAAAACTTCCATTCATCCATTATAGGTATTTGAAGCGTTGCAAATAACAGGATTATATATATACCGACGATCTTTTCAAATTTCCATCCATCAATTGTAAGTATCTTTACTGCGTTGCAAATAACAGGATTATATATATACAGACGATCTTTTCAAACTTCCATTCACCTATGATAAGTATGTTTACTGCGTTGCAAATAACAGGATTATATATATACCGACGATCTTTCAAATTCATTCTAAATTGGTTTGTAAGGGGAAGATTCCCCGGGAAGAGGGTTTTCTTGGGGGGATTCAATGCCACCAGAAAACGGGGCATGGCTTTTTGGGGGGAAGATTACGCTCTTAATTATAAATTTTTTTAAGATGAGAAAGTCTACTGCATTGCATATTACAGGAGTATATATACTCCTGTTATTTGCAACGCAATTTAAAACTTCCACTCACCCATTATAGGTATTTGAAGCGTTGCAAATAACAGGATTATATATATACCGACGATCTTTTCAAACTTCCATCCATCTATTGTAAGTATCTTTACTGCGTTGCAAATAACAGGATTATATATATATACAGACGATCTTTTCAAACTTCCATTCACCTATGATAAGTATGTTTACTGCGTTGCAAATAACAGGATTATATATACCAACGATCTTTTCAAATTCGTTCTTAATTGGTTTGTAAGGGGAAGATTCCACGGGAAGAGGGTTTTCTTTGGGGGGATTCAATGCCACCAGAAAACGGGGCATGGCTTTTTTGGGAGAAGATTACGCTCTTAATTATATGTTTTTTAAGATGAGAATGTCTACTGCGTTGCATATTACAGGGTATATATACTCCTGTTATTTGCAACGCAATTTAAAACTTCCATTCATTAATTATAGGTATTTGAAGCGTTGCAAATAACAGGATTATATATATACCGACGATCTTTTCAAACTTCCATCCATCTATTGTAAGTATCTTTACTGCGTTGCAAATAACAGGATTATATATATACAGACGATCTTTTCAAACTTCCATTCACCTATGATAAGTATGTTTACTGCGTTGCAAATAACAGGATTATATATATACCGACGGTCTTTTCAAATTCGTTCTTAATTGGTTTGTAAGGGGAAGATTCCCCGGGAAGAGGGTTTTCTTGGGAGGATTCAATGCCACCAGAAAACGGGGCATGGCTTTTTTGGGGGAAGATTACGCTCTTAATTATATGTTTTTTAAGATGAGAATGTCTACTGCGTTGCATATTACAGGAGTATATATACTCCTGTTATTTGCAACGCAATTTCATTAAAACCTATTAAACTACAAAAGATTAATTAATATCATGCCGAGATTTAGCCTTCGAATGGCTAACTTTTTAAATTTAAACACTATACCTGAATCTATTGCTTACGAAAAGCATGTTATGCAAATAAATAGCAATACAAAGCCAATGAGACGAAATGGAACTGTACCATGGAAATTTACCTGTACAGGTAGGATTAGAGAGTGTTCGATAACTATAACTAAATACATAAGTGTGTTTACTGCGTTGGAAATAACAGAATTATGTATATACCGACGATCTTTCAAACGTCCATTCATCTATTATAGGAACAGTATGATATATTTATACTGACGATCTTTTCAAATTCGTTCTTAATTGGTTTGTAAGGGGAAGATTTTTCTTGGGAGGATTCAATTGGGGGGGGGGGGGAGATTACGCTCTTAATTAAACGTTTTTAAATGACAATGTCTTTTGTGTTGAGCATTACAGGAGTATATATACTCCTGTTATTTGCAACGCAATTCATAAAATAGATATATGTAAGACATGTATAAACTGAAAATTGTGGATTATGAAATCATAAACACTTGAGGTTTATTCCGTTGATGCGCAGTATAGTGAGGGTAATCATCTCATTAGAGTTGATCAACTAAATAGGGGATAATGTTATCAATACACTTGAGGTTTATTCCGTTGATATGCCACTTTTATATGAGAGCTCTAGGGACGGAATATTTCATGACAGAATATATGAGATTAAACTGCAGACATAATTATAATACGTTTTCGCAACGGAATAAAACTCATTACATGTTAAATTAAAGATCGTGCATATATTTCACACAAAATACTACGTTCATCTCAACACATAAAATCAAATCACTTGAGGTTTATTCCGTTAATGTGCAGTTTACATATAAGAGGGGACGAAACATTTTATGTCTTGCAGATTGTGCATATCATGCACAAAAGAACACTACATTTCCGTAACAGAACAAAGCTCATTCATTTGATATGAATGTAAATTGCAGATTGTGCATCCACCACGGAATAAAGCTCATTCATAAATAGGATATGAAAGTAAACTGCAGATTGTGCATATATAATGCAAATAAGACACTGCGCTTTCATAACGGAATAAAGCTCATTCATTTGATATGAAAGTAAACTGCAGATTGTGCATATAATGCATATAAGATACTACGCTTTCATAACGGAATAAAGCTCATTCATTTGATATGAAAGTAAACTGCAGATTGTGCATATAATGCATATAAGATACTACGCTTTCATAACGGAATAAAGCTCATTCATTTGATATGAAAGTAAACTGTGGATTGTGCATATAATGCATATAAGATACTACGCTTTCATAACGGAATAAAGCTCATTCATTTTATATGAAAGTAAACTGCAGATTGTGCATATAATGCATATAAGATACTACGCTTTCATAACGGAATAAAGCTCATTCATTTGATATGAAAGTAAACTGTGGATTGTGCATATAATGCATATAAGATACTACGCTTTCATAACGGAATAAAGTTCATTCATTTGATATGAAAGTAAACTGTGGATTGTGCATATAATGCATATAAGATACTACGCTTTCATAACGGAATAAAGCTCATTCATTTGATGTGAAAGTAAACTGCAGATTGTGCATATAATGCATATAAGATACTACGCTTTCATAACGGAATAAAGCTCATTCATTTTATATGAAAGTAAACTGCAGATTGTGCATATAATGCATATAAGATACTACGCTTTCATAACGGAATAAAGCTCATTCATTTGATATGAAAGTAAACTGTGGATTGTGCATATAATGCATATAAGATACTACGCTTTCATAACGGAATAAAGTTCATTCATTTGATATGAAAGTAAACTGTGGATTGTGCATATAATGCATATAAGATACTACGCTTTCATAACGGAATAAAGTTCATTCATTTGATATGAAAGTAAACTGTGGATTGTGCATATAAAGCATATAAGATACTACGATTTCATAACGGAATAAAGCTCATTCATTTGATGTGAAAGTAAACTGCAGATTGTGCATATAATGCATATAAGATACTACGATTTCATAACGGAATAAAGCTCATTCATTTGATATGAAAGTAAACTGCAGATTGTGCATATAAAGCATATAAGATACTAAGATTTCATAACGGAATAAAGCTCATTCATTTTATATGAAAGTAAACTGTGGATTGCGCATATAATGAATCCATGCGGAATTTTAACATGTAAAAGTTTGTACAACTACAATTTATTCCAAGTGTATCAAGATGAGTTTTATATTTTAATTTCAAAGAAAATGTTATTTCTATCAAGTTTAATAACGTCAATTAACGTCAAATAATGTCAGAAGTTATTGTCAACACGTTGCAAATAACAGGATTATGCCACTATGCCTACCTATGACAATGTTACAGTAATACCCTCTGTAACCCTCCGGACACAGAGTACTCCCACACAATGATGGTCTGACAACTTTAACATCACCCTGTACATCACTGTCAAACTCCACCCATCTCACTCTGTCGCCAGGCAACAGGTTGCTATGACAACCACTAGCCAATGATTTCACTTGTTCAAAAGTCAGTACTGAATCGTATACATTGACGTGGGACAGTTCACCATGGAAATGGGTCTCTGCTGTAGAAGCACCTGATGACCCTAATGTTACGCTTTGTCTAAAACGAAGAAATAATTATAGAAATAAATTGGAATGACAAAAATTTTAATTCATTGTAGTCTTTTTTTTGACAGTACACAGAATACTTTGAAAAACATGCACAAATTTGCTTATCATATTCATATTGTATAATGTATACCTACATACATGTAAAAGAATTCAACCTTGTAGTTTTGATTCACGATAATTGACCCTTCTG